>OY998180.1:86723507-87323507 GCA_963921935.1 Galeruca laticollis
CAATATCGATATCAATCATCATGACGTTTCCTCTAATATCTATTAGGTTCTAGGGTGGATTCATAATGAAATTCGGTAAATACAAGATCTCCCGATATTTTTGTTTCAAAGTACTGTTTGATTGCATCTTTGACACCAGAAAAATGTCTATTGTGATAAAGATCATGATTATGATTCGTAAAACGTATAGAAGAAGGTCATTGATTGCTAAAAAATACTTTTTAATTTATTTTGTAACATGTTTTAATGCTATCAAACACATATGTTAATATCCATCAACTCTATAATAGTTAGATCTTACGCGATATTCAAGTTTATTTCCAAATACCTCTCTCCTCCAATAATATGTAGCAAGTACTGCATTTCTAAGATTGAATGAAATGACTTGTGAGCAAGTAATAAAGTTAATTAAGATCTTTGTCAAAGCGTGATGGATCTTTTGACCTATTCTATTTAAAAAACCTCATTTATATTTAGAAATTTTTTTGTGACTTGCTTGGTAACACTCCAAGGTAGGGAGATCTACCAAAAAACTCTGCATGACATCCAATTGAAAGCCACAGACATTTTCTTTTTAAAAATTTAGAAGCGTCTGTGAAGAATGAATTAATATCTTTATGATTCAAGTTTATGATATATTCCCGTTTTAATCTACTATCAAAGGCGGCATTCATGTTTTTCCCCAGTTGACTCTATTAATACTAGACTTTTTATGTTCTTTATGTAACATCAATGACATATTGTTTTCTCCCATTCCCTACTTTTATCAAACATCTCATGCGCTCCAAGTGTGTTGTTATTTTGAATGAATTTTATGCTTTTGTCCTACCGAAAATTTGAAAAATTTCTAAGATGCATATTATCATGAAAAGCTTTATATTTTGTTTGAATTTTGTTTCAAGGAATTTATGATATCATCAATTTGTTGCAAAGTTCTATCACTGTGAAGTTACACATTTTGAAATTTTAATGGAAATGTACCTGCTCTGATGTCACACATATTGAAATTGATTTTCTACATAAACAAGTATACATCTTTATGGCCATATCTTGTATATAAAAATGTCATCATCTGGTTATAAAACATTTCGTCCATGTAAAATTATTGTAAGTACTGAAAGCCAAAATATGAAACTTTTTCCTCCTCCTCCTCCTGCACTGCAAACCGAGTTATGAAACATTAAAGTTGAAATAACAATTCAATGCCCTGTATCTCATTAACGATATGACATCAGCATTGACTTAGAATCAGATTTCTAATATGATGCTGGTGAAACCCAATCACAAATTTTATAATCATCATCTGCTTCTTTCAATGATGAGCGATATTTAATAATTAAATTATGTGGTAAATGAACTTCAGTTATAAAAGTTAGTTTAGTCCATTCCTAAAAATTATTCTATTTCCCCACGGAAGTGTATCTAAAGAATTATGAAGTAATTTTCTTCTATCATTGTGAGGACTCAACGCGATTTTGGTTTGTTCAACACTATACACATTATGGACAAAGGAACGTATCGTATTTTGAGTAATTGTCATCTGTTTCCAATTTTTCATACAATCGACATAATCATCAAAAGTTATTTTTTACTACACATTTTTTAATACTCTTTAACAACTTTACTCCCACACTGAACTATTGTAACAGTACATTTTGGACCAACGAAATGTGTGATGATTTGTTCATTAGACTCATCTTTCATTACGCATAATACTTTTTATTAACTCTAGGATATTGTATGTGATTTATTAGTGTAGTAGTCTTATGTATCAAATTTGTCAATTTTTGTGTCAATTAAATATTTATATGCATCGTTACTAGTAAGTTGGTGAGCAAAACTGTAAGTGTCTGTGTACAATGGCTCACAATTGACTACTCCCATTGTTGGAAGCATAAAATTATAGTGAAAGTCGTACATTCCAGTTTTGGAAATATCGAGAATTGCCATATCCATATACATTGGTTTATTAGAAATGGATATTTTTTTAATTTTCCTTAGAGTCGGATCATCATTGGAAAAATTGTTCTATTGTGATAACGCGGCTATAAAATGAGATTTTAGCACCATAACGACCATCATGGGAAGAATACAAATTCTAATTATTTGCATATAACATTCCTTGCATTTTATTGTAACACACAGCGGGTGAAATCTTTTTGACCCTCCGAGAATGTCATTTGCTATTTTCAGATAAAATCTTACCTGCCCGTCGACCGTAATTTCTCTCTTCTATACAGACAAATCACAATATTTGAATAACATTTTGTGAGTTCCATTACTAAAATTGTTAGTTTTATAATCATGTTGTTCGAAAGTGTTTGTCACATTTCGGTATAATAATCCGTGCCTGAAGAGCGTAGTCTTACTTGGGACTTGGGTAAAGCATATAACAAGTTTAATTTTAAGAATTTGCAAATACAGAAAATCATATAACTATATATAAATGAATATACAAATAACGTGATTAAATTATAAATAGCTATAATGTCTATGAAAATTATCAATATCGCCATCAGTATCATACGTCCCTCTAAATATTTGGAGTGATTCATAATGAATTCGGAAATACAGAAATCCTTATATTTTGTTTCAAAGAGTACTTGTTTGATACCAAAAATGTCAAACGTATAACGGTGATGCATGTCTGGTGCCTCTGTGGTGTATGTGTGCTAACCCTGTGATGTGTGTCTGCTGTCCCTCTGCTTGAGTTGTAAAGTTGGTTCTTCTTTCACCACATCTATGATAAAAATGACATTCAGTGTATGACAAAGTTGTGAAATCATTGCTTCAAGATTTTTCTATTAGCAGGTAGCATTCTTTTTTTGATGATCAGCTTAATTAGATTAATTAGTTGGGTGCAAGCCTGATGTCTTAGATGTCGCTCTTCTATCACGATGGATATCCGTTAATGCCAGTATCTGTAAATATGTGCTCTTCTGTTGGTTACCAATATCGCCATCAGTATTCATACGCCCCTCTAAATATTTTGGGTGATTCATAATGAAATTCGGAAATACAAGATTCCTGTTATTTTGTTTCAAAGAGTACTGTTTGATACCAAAAATGTCAAACGTATAACGGTGGTGCATGCCTGGTGCCTCTGTGATGTGTGTCTGCTGTCCCTCTGCTTGAGTTGTAAAGTTGGCTCTTGTTTCACCGCAACTATAATAAAAATGACATTCAGTGTATGACAAAGTTGTGAAATCATTGCTTCATTTTGTTGTTTTCTTGAAAATAATTCATATAAACCGAGTGTCGCAGTAAATTTGTAGTACTAGCACTGTCAAACAGACTTCTGATGTGAGTCTGGGGTGTGTTTGTTATCCCTTCTGTTACCCCTCTGCTATCTATCTGATAGACTTCTGATGTGTGTTATCCGTTTAATAATATAAGAGTCACATCATATTTTACTATAGTGTAGTCGTACGAGCAACAAATTCTCAAGCATGCAAACGCTTTGAGTGTCCTCTGTTGTCGAATAAAGTGGATTTGCTGTCATTGTCGTTGTCGTTCTAGTAACATCCTGTATGTGGAAATAATCTACCAATGCGGTTTGTTCGATGAAAATTTGAGCAATAATAGCAGAGATTCATTGTAACGTCCTCATCTTTATATACCCTGTGGCATCTTTTATGAAAAAAATCGCTATTTTTATGACTACGACCTGTATATATAAAAAATACGGTATCTTTATGCCTACACCCTGTATAGAATCGCATCTTTTTATGCCTACACTCTGTATATATGAACATCACATCTTTTTGACTACACCTGTATATATAAGGAAAAATGGTATGTTTTATGACCACACCCTGTATAAAAAATGTGGTATCTGTATGTACGTTGATGGTTTCTCAGTATCATATTCAGACATATATTTGTTATAATTTACGTAGACATCCCGCTCAAAAATACCACTAAACTGTGTGTGTCATTAACTTTTATATCTACATATTTCTACAGTCTTAATAAATACAAACACCCCATGTATATATCAATTTTAATCATAACATGCCTCGTATATTTTACGTAGATATTCCCCGCAGAATAATAATAGGGATGCAAATATCTTTTAACACCCTGTATTGAAAAAATATTCGTATACTGTAATGAACCTAATTTATGTATCATACAGCGGACTATTTAATATAGAAACATTAATAATCTTTATGATCTAAGCTCAACGTCTTTTCGGCTTCTCAAATCAACCACTATACAGAATATTGTCATTGAAATCTTTTAATGCGTTCCCTACCCGAACAAGTCCTCTCACCGAAATTGTCAAGAATTTAAACTAGAATGTTCTGCTGTTGCCAGTAGCGCGAGCATCTCAAGGATTCATCGTGGACCCAAAGAATGGTTGCATCATGGTCAACTGGGATTCCTGCCACTGCACTCAAATGTACAGCGTCTCCTTCGACAATGATGGTTTTTTTTCTACCTTTGTAATGTTTAAATGAAATAAATAGCATTGAATGGATTTTTTATTAAAACTGCACCCTACTCATCAATCGATATACATAACGATTTAAATTTACGTTCAACAATTTTGAATAGAATTTTAATTATTAAAACAAATATGGATGCTAATATTATACATGATAATGAAAAAATATTATTAAGTTCATACGTTAAGATCGCGTACGCGTGCGTATTTTTTGTTGATAAATACAATCAACGATTACGAAGGATTCTGATTCAACTGCATTTGACATGTTCTAACAACTAAAACGATATTTTTATACTTATCACTTTCAAAACTAAAATATATTGGAACCCTCATGGCAGACATGTAGCGCTGTAGGCTGGGAACGATGAGGTCGTGGGTTCGAAATTCACTCGGGGTAAATTTTTTTTCTCGATTTTAAATACATTTTTTTTAAAATGTGGAACATATTCATGCATTAAAATCGGCGCATTGAAGAAAATTACATCGCATCGTGAAATCACGCCTCGTGAGATTTCAAAATACTTATACTGATCACTTTCAAATCTAAAATATATTGGAACCCTCATGGCAGACATGTAACGGTGTAGGCTGGGAACGATGAGGTCGTGGGCTCGAATCTCACTCGGGGCAAAAATTTTTACGTCATGCACAAACCGGATAAAAAATGGACGACACACATCTAAACAAGAAATCTGCAAAATGCGCCATCTAGCGAAATCTACTGGATAAAAAAATGGCCGACTAAAAAATGGCCGACTGGATAAAAAATGGACTACACCGCCGACATCGCCAACGACAGCAGCGCCACCGTCGCCTAGCGGACCTTTTTCGAAGTAGTGGCTTGAAACCCGCTTAGGTACACTACTACAACTCTGCATCATGTTGTTGTCATCGTAGTAGTGAAATTTGCGATTTTCAATGTTTGGTATACTATGGTATGAGTCAAAGGAACGTAGTGCTAACTCATAGTCTTTCTCAGGATAGAGTACAATAGGCGTAGGAGGTTGGAAGGTAAACACATGATTCGTGCTATTTACTCTCAACAACTGCGACATGATGACTGATGCATGTCAAGGGATGAAGGTACTTTAAATAATACACACAGAACTATGTTCAAGATTCATTTAATACACTTTGACATAGAAAACAAGATGCCTGAGAACTTGCAGGACCATCCCAATGTGTCGTCCATTCGGGACGGTTGTAGTGAACGAAGCACGGCAGACGAAAAGAAATCTGCAAAATGCGCCATCTAGCGAAATCTACTGGATAAAAAATGGCCGACACACTGGATAAAAAATGGACGACACACACCGCCGACAGCGCCAACGACAGCAGCGCCACCGTCGCCTAGCGGACCTTTTTCGAAGTAGTGGCTTGAAACCCGCTTAGGTACACTACTTATTAAGTATCATTTTACTTTCGTGACACTAATAACAAAACTTCATGCGGACCACAAAGAAAAATTTATGGTTAGTAACACGAAAGTGTAAAAGTTCCGGAAGTTATTTTTAATTTATCGTATACTTCGACCGCAATTATTCTCATACTACTTTTAAACTTGTTCGTCGATACTTTTCAGCAATGAAAAATGTCTCAAAACTTTCCACGAAGCACGAATCTATTTCAAATTGAAATAAAGAGACCTAAATATTACTAATTAATACTCAGGACATGAAGCTTAAATTTCAGTTTTGTGTTTCTTAAATTCCCAATAAATTCATTACGACCAAGTTGGAATTCCTTGAATCGTTGTTGATATTATTACTAAACACACTCTTTACAACTACTATAAGTTCATTACAACTTAATTTTTCTCCCAAGTATTAACATATTGTATCATTTCCTTACATGCGCTAAAAATTAGTATACGAATCACCTTTATGTATATTTTATTTTGGGAATAAAGCTTTTCCCCATTATACTAACAGACAAGTTTACGCAAAGCTCAGAATACATTAGCAGATTGTGCAAATATTGGGAGAAAAGTGCTTGCAAACACCTTTTTAATAAAATCTCTTCAAAGAAAATCTACTTAAGAATGACATTCCCTAGAATTGTCCGACAACAATGTGATATAAGTGACAATAGATTAATCTTGGAAGGTGTCGGAAACAGAATACGCTGATAAGCAGGTCCGTAGTAAAATTTTTATTTAGTAGTACCTATACGTAAAATAAAACCAGTATGAACTAATAAGCCAAATTAACAATATTTTGTACGGAAATTGTGAATATGTCGCAGTTCATCACGTTATCCTTTCTGAATCAATAGGACTTCTATAAGAAACTTTTTATTTAAAATCGGGAGATATGCAGGGAGTTAGTGGAAGAACATTTTTGTCACTTAGGGCGCAAAACGCTTATTTTGTTTTTCTAAAAGAGGCCGCGAAATGAGCGTTCCTATGCCTAGGGCGTTTTAGTATAGTGTTGGTAGAAGACGGCAATAGAAAGCAGCGGCACCCACATTATGTCGAAGCTTCTGCTAAACTACACACACTATCATGCTACCTCATGATACAACAAAATAGAAGATATTATCTCTAGCCGTTCGAAATATCGTTCGCCGCGCGCATGACGTCACGCAGAGAGTAAAATTTAAAACCGTGAGCGCGGGCTAATGCATTTGATGTAATAGAACTTGCGTATGATGCGTTGCTAATGCATTTTGAAGCAAAATGAGGGTGGTTTAGGTTGAATAAGATATTATTAGTATTATAAAGGAATCGGAGAGCCTACCAGAGCAAAACAATAATTCTAAGATCTGATTGAAATCTGTTTGCTCACTTCGTAAAGAAAATAATTACTGTATTGATACAAAAAAAACATATTATACTTTTTGGAGGTTTTGACATGATTTTATAAACATTTAAATTTGTAAATAAATATAAGGAATAAAACAATTAGCAAATTTTAATACTTAATCGGTTGTTTATTCCAAAATAAGTATACTACAGAACAACAATAAAGTACAACTCAGGTACTGTGGAGCATTCTTCAAAATAATAATAATGAAATTGTTATTGGTAATAACACAATATCAAATTAAGATTTAAAGATATTATTTGTCAACTTGGATTTAAGACAAGATTGATTTATTTATTTATTACGGGAAAACCCCTCTAACTGTTACAATACAAAAATAAATAATACAATTAGGACAGGTATAAAGACCGATACAACATAACGAATTAATTTAAAATACATAACAGTTTTCATGTAGCTACAGGTAAAAAACAATACTTATATAATTAAAAAAAAATAAGAACACAATATAACTCAACAAATCACAGCCCTAAGCAATATTTGAACTGACCCAAAGATATATTGAAATTATCAAAATTAAAGCTATTCAAAAAGCACATATATCTATTTATAGTATAACGAGAAAAACCTACAAACCCTCACAGTGCTCGTTATAGGTATGCGGGTTGTCTCACGTGGTACAACCCGTGCTCGCCAGTCGACTACCTTCGAGTCGAAGAAGGGGTGGATTTTTCAAAAAAATTATTGAGTATACAAAGGGCGCCAGAGAAGTTTTGGCAAGCACCCAAAACTTCCTAAGTTAGCCCACAACTCCTCAGTGGGTTAACAACACTCACTACACACTCCAAAGGTTGAACTGATAGGTGAAATATCATAAATGAATAAAAGTCAGCAACTACACCCTGATTGAAATTTTAATCAGTCTTGGTGGACCAACGGTCTCTTTTCAAAATATTTAATACAATATCACTACCAAAAAGGAAAAAAATATTACAAGTAACGTCTGAGCTCAGCTGAAGGCTGTAATCTCAGGGTGCAGAAGAACTGAGGGCCCCAAACTACACCGATGTCTCAATTCAAAAATTCTAGAGAATCGACCAAATTGTTCATGTACAATATTCCAAAAATACAACGATGATATATATATATATATATATATATATATATATATATATATTTATATATATATATATATATATCAAAATCAACTATGTATAGTTACAAGGGTTCACACTTCCGCAATTTATACCAGTATCAATATAAATATAAATAATTGCATAAGCCAAAAATTTAAATAACAACGAGTTTAGCGTTGCAAAAGAAGATACAAATCAAAATTATATACAGCGCAAAATTATATACATAAGACCATTAGAAATAGGTAAAAAAACCACTAAATATCGCAATACTAGGTACGTACCATAGTGTTCCAGCGTATCTTAATCTATGAGCAAGATTTCAAAATTTTTGAATACAAAATGCAAGTGTAAGCGAGATTAAAGTAATTGTCGCAAGAAAAAAGAGAAATAAAACTTAATATAAAAAAAACGGTAACATGTGAAGCATAGATGAGAATTTACTACTGAGTTTGAGGAGATAGGAAAAGGAAAACTGTTAACTTATCCTTTTCCGGCACCAGAACAGGAACTGAAACTTCTCCAGATTAATCCAGTCCTCCTGGAACTGGTCTCACTGACCCATTAAATTCCAATCAGTGATTTTTTTGTTTTAATGTCCATATACAAAAACCCCCCTTTTTAATGAATCCTTCCAGCAAACGCCGTCTACGGAAAATTTACCACGAATATACAATTCCACTAAATTTTTATGGAACCCACAGTTATCGACCGTTTTGGGTCCAGAAACCTATCGGGTCGGAGCTGCCAATTGTTGGTTCCAGCTGTATTTCTCCTCCCCTACGTCGGAATTGTCGGATTTTCCCAATAAGCACTAATGGCTCCCAGAGCACATGCGAATATCTTTAGTTGAAATGGTGTGTTTACACCTTGACGGCAAATGGAGGACTGAAATTTTTAACTCCGTACCGACAGCGCTGTGCCTTCTCTCAGTCGACAGGTTAGCCAAATTAAATTTACGACGGCTCGGTGAATTTTTCGCGTTACAATAGGACTCATAGCACCATATGTTGTTCTATGAAAGGGCACATGAAAGGTAACTTGATGGCGAAGACCCTGATAAGGAATTCAAATCCCCACATGACTCAAAAGATCCGCACAATCAACCTGTCCATTTAGGAGTTTAAATATAAATATAGCCCCAACATATATCTACGATTACCAAGAGGAGCTAGTAACATTTGTTTTGCAATTTCAGCATAATTATATGGTCTAATATTCTATGGTATTAAATTTATCTTCGCGTTTAGACAAACGAACCCACTCCCGTATCATTTTTTTGTCTTTTGGAAAGGTAAAAAAGCTGACATCGTGTGTAATGCCTTTCACGTGATTGTCTGAATCACAACCATACACTACACATCTCATTTTGACTAATTTTTGCTAATTTTCAACAATAAAAATGTAAAATTAACCGACATAAACACATCCAATAATGTAAACTGCAAACTAATTCAAGGTGTTTTCACTCTCGGCGTGACGTCGGAGCGGAGGGGCGAGCATGCGCGAAATCATATCTTCTATTGTATTGTATCATGATGCTACCTATAGCAAATCCACATCACACATACATAGTACATAAATTATAGCTACAGAAAAAGCGCGTGTGCGATACATAGGTAGAGAGAGAGAGAGAGAGAGAGAGAGAGAGAGAGAGAGAGAGAGAGAGAGAGAGAGAGAGAGAGAGAAGTCCAGTGACACCGGCGGCTTCGCGAAGCGAATGAGTGGATAAAAAAAAGAAATGAGGGATTTATACTTAGCAGTACTCCCGATTACAATCGTTTTGAGTAGAGATGGGTAGTTCGCGGACGGACTAGAAAAAGGAACTAGTTCAGTCAACAAGGAAAATGAACTAGTTCACTTTGCTAAAATGAACTAGTTCAAAATGAACTACTAATATGACTGAATGTAGACCGTAGACTAAACGACAGAACCAATAAAAATGAACTAGTATTACTACTATGACATGAATGAACGTGGACCGAACTCACAGAACCAATTGCGCGTTGCGAGATCGATTCAAAACCATCTAATTTCATACGTGCGGAGAAGATGTTACAAGACTTACGGGTGTAAACTATAACAACATTCCCTTTTTTTTGTTATGGAACGGTTAGAGAAACTGAACTAGAAAAAAACGAAAAACTAAATAAGAATTATTGTATTGTAATAGTAATTCGGTTTCTGGTGTTTACAGTTCAATCGAACTAGTTCAGCGAACTAGTTCATTTTGGTGAACTATTTCACATGAGCTAGTTCATTGAAATGAACTGTTAAGCATACCTCTAGTTTTGAGACCAGTGAAGTCTTGTTCAGTCGTGTCGTGCATCGGACTAAATCCACACTCGATTTTGTGTTTTGCTTTTGATTATTCCTTGTATTTATATCTAATAATAACATACGCTACATTTTTGTAATGATTTGCTATCAATTAGCTTTAATACAAATCAACATTTGAAAAAATCAAATAAAATATTTTGTTCATTCTGATAAACTAATTTATTTATAGTTATATGTCAAATATTACATGTTGCATTATTAATGCCATAAAATGTATATTTTTCCGTTATCCTACTCCAAATCGTTAAATTATTCTTATGAATAAATTGCAATAAAAATATTTTTTGAATGAACCATGTTTAACAAAATCTTTCTTTCCAATTCTATAATTTATAACGATTAATATGAACATGTCATTTATAGCGTCCTTCGTGACAAGATTCAGTATGTGCACAGTGGGAGCGATGACGTGTTCGTGGCTCGTTCGACTACAGCGCCCTGGCTACGTTCGGGCATGAAGCTCGAACGCATCGTCTCGCCCCCTTGGTGCATAAGATACTATTCTGCCCTCAATACAAGCAATGAAGATCGAAATTATACTTTGAACCTCCGCCAAAATTGGTCATTTTGTATGTAGGTGAACGCTTGGCGATTTGGGAGGTTCTGAAGGTGTAAGCAATAGAAAAATAGAAATAAATTTCATTAATCAGTTTTTTCAGAATCGATATAAAGTAAGTATGAAGCTGTATAACATATAATTGTTATAGAAATACGAGCTGTCGGGGACTCATAACATTCCTGGGAATATAATGTCATTGAAAAAAATAGAGTTGAACTTTTGAGCCCTGTATTTTCGAAAGAAAAATGATTTAAAATATGGATATCTAGCATAGTATCGAGCATATCTTCTAGAAACAACATAGTACACTATGAATCTGTATATATGAAAAAGAAGCTGAATCGTTAGAATCAATTGAAATGTCTTCTCCATTGCTGTCAATATTGAGTGACGCATTGATAATGCAACAACTCTTATCTGGTGGAAAATGATGTTTTTATATTTGATGTCAGTCAAGTACAATTTAGAAAATCTAAATAATCAAGCATGGCTTAACTTAATGAAGTATTTGACAAATTTAATCATAATTTTATATTATAAAACTCAGAATACATAGCAATCTGCTTCTATCGCGCAATTTTGTTCAGCATATAGTTTAGATTAAAGGTATCTCCAAAATTCCTCATTTGTGATCGTTAATGTACAATATTCAAATTAATAATCTCACAATTTGATTCTACCGTAGTGATTTCCAAATATAGGCCAATTATTTGTAAGTTCCGTAATCCGGGGTGAATTTGAATACATTGTTTGAATTCAAACACGCCGCTATTTTTTGCTTAAATCTTTGAGGGATAGATGTGGCTAGTATTGCCAGATGTGTATTCAATATACAGATAAACAAATACACAAATTTCTCAAATTTCAAAGAGCTGAAGAGCTTTATGAGTGTAGTTGTATTATGAAGCTTTATTTACTCAATCAGTATGTACCCTCAAAATGATTTACACAAAATCAAAGTTTTTTAAAATTTCATTTTAGGAAAAATATTTCATTGTAGGGGTGAATTCGAACAATGTGCCCAGAATATTTAAAAGGCAAAAAGGCCTGACGTAATATAAAAAGTATGACCAGGATTTTTTAAACAAAGTGAGTGGAGCGATTATATCAAAGAAATGCCGGTTTGATCCTGTGCAATAAGATGAAAGGAAAACATTTGCTACCTACAGAAGGCAAACAGCGCTATCAACAATAGAAGAATCCATATTTCCCGATATCCTGGAGAAGACTGGTTCTACCACTAGATGTCGAGGCACAGAACGTTGATGGAAATATCTCAAAATATCAAACAATACCGAGCAAATGTATGGCCTGAGATTATAAATCTGTATATTCATAATTTAGAAGTCAATTTGAACGATGTTCCAGCTTCTAATATAGTGAATTACGACGGGACTAACCTATCCGACGATCCCGGAAGGTTGGAAGTTGTTTGCAAAAGATATGTCAAATGTGTTGATCGGATAGGTAGCTTTTTATTAGGGTCGAGTTGTTTCAGGAAAAGGATCAAGTTGTCTCGCGTTAGTGTCAGGTAGATAGTGGAACTAAATCTTTAAGAAAAAACAAAGTCTACCATTATACTACTATTGTAATTGATTATTGAATTCCAAAATGATTTTAGGTCATTTGAACTAGAATCAAAATCTAGCGGAGAACCAAATTGTAAACTTAAATTTTTAAGAGCCCTTTCCCCTTTTCACTAAATACCACTAGTTAGGTTAGGTTAGGTTAGGTTGAGCGAATAGAGGCCCCAGTATACTTAGTAAATATCAATAAGGACTATCTAACCGAAATAAGCGTATGTGTGTCAAAGAAGATAAAAATTAAAAATACCGCTGGTATGCCCCAGTGGTCGATCCTAGTACCCACCTTTCGGATGTTTTACAATGGGGTACTTCGAAACAAGATCGAATAAAAGAGAGAGAGAGAGAGAGAGAGATATAAACTTTATTGTCATGAAAAATTGTACACTTTTATGGACAAAGCGAAATAATTTGAAAATAGATAAATATAAAAAATAATATAAAGATATAAAAAATACTGACTATACTAACAATACAAAAAATAATATATAAAAATACAAATTTAAATTAATAATTATAATACAATGTTACCATCGCACATCATACCAAATATTGAACTACGCCGATGTAACTCAGGAGTCTAGGGTAGATTGCACAATTCTGCCACTGAATAATAAGGTCTCTAAAGCAGAATCGCCGTTGTCAATCTCCGGAACCTATTGAATGTATTTGCCACTTTTAATTCTAAAGGTAGCTGATTGAATCGTTTTTTGGCATTGAAGGTGATGGAATTTTTGACCAGATCAGAGGTGGGTATTGTTAAGTAGATATCGAAATTTTTTCTTCTAGTAGAGCAACTATAAATTGGCCTCTCAGTTGAATTGTGAAAGTGTTTGCGAACCAAACACACGGATTCCAAAATGAATAGAGCAGGAGGAGTTAAAATTTTGTATTTCTTAAAATAGAATTCGCAATGCGTCCTACGACTCAAACCATAAATGTAACGAATAGTTCTTTTTTGTAGTTTGGAAATAGATGTGAAGAGGTGTAAACTACAAGACCCTCAGAAAGGCAAACCATAGCGATGGTGCGATTGGAGCAAAAAATAGTAAGTTGTTAAAACAGTACAAGAATCAAGCTGTTCAGATACAGATGTAATGGCAAAACAAGCAGAGGATAATTTTTTCGCTAAAATGTCTACATGTACAGACCATTTAAGGGCACTGTCAATATGGAGACCAAGAAACTTAATCAAATTTGAAGATTTTATTACGTCATTGTTAAGTTTGAGAGGTTGCAAAACTCCTTTGTAAGATAAAACTAAAATTTCTCAGTGTTAAAACAAAGCCCGTTCCAGTCAGACCAGGACTTAACAGTAATGAGATCTTTGCCTATGGTAGAATGTAAAGTTCGTATACCTAAACTGCTCCAAGTTACACTAGTGTCATCGGCAAATAAAGTGAATTTACCATTAATTCGTAAGTCTGTGACATTGTTAATGAATACCAAAAAAAGAATTGGATCCAAAACTGATCCCTGGGGTACACCACTGCTAACTGGTAAATTTTTCGAAACTTTTCCATTTGCTCGTACCAATTGGTTTCTACATTCCAGGTAAGATTCAAACCATTTTAAAGGAATACCACGGATACCATAATATTCTAGTTTGTTTATCAAAATTTCATGAAAGGAAACCGAATTGTTGAGATTTCAAAATTTTATATTTGAAAAGAAAATGTAGTAGACAGTATTTCATTAGTCTTTCGATTATCTTCGATAAGATTGGTAATAAGGCAATATGACGATAGTTACTAGTTGAGGGGAACAATTAAAGCTGTTTTTAGACAGTTACGGAAGAGACCTTTTTCAAAGGATTCATAGATTAGAGAACATAAAACGTTAATCACCGCATCTGGAATATTCAAAAACAACTTAGCTGATAACCCATCTTTGCCACAGGAAGTTTTGTTTTGAATGCTGAGTATGGTTTGGACTAGCTCAAATTTATGTATTGGCCTAAGGAAGTAACTATCAGTGATTCTTTTAGAAGGAACAAGGAGAGAAAGAGCATCACGACTTGGAGATATTTTAGAGCTAATATTCTTACTAACGTTTATGAAAAAATTGTTAAGTTCGTCTGGGTCGAGTTCAATAAAGTTTGAGGTACGAGTATTGTTCATTAAATCATTGATAACAGACCAAGTTTCTCTAGTGGAATTTTTAGCTCTTGAGATGTGACTGATATAATAGTTTTGTTTAATCGCTTTGATAGTTTGCCGGTACAATATTTTATAGTTATTGATATAATTGAGTACGTGAACATTGTCTGTGAATATTTTAATGTACATGAGTGATCTCATATTCTTAGATGAAGTACGTGTTCCTTTCGTAGACCATGATTTGTGATGTTTAGTTTCACAAGAGCAAAAAGGAAATGATGTTTTGAAGCACCTGATAATTTTATTATTAAAGTCCAAAAATTTAGAGTCAATATCTTCAGAGATAATCAATCCAATCAATTGCTAAACATAAATTATGGAATGGTGAAATTTTGTTGAGAGAAAATCCTCACCAACTGAGTGTTTTTCATTAGAGATTTACGAGGTAATACAAATTTGGCGAAAGCTGCTTCCTGGTCAGAGAGACCTGAGTTAATTACTAAGTTATTCACATCATGGGGTAGAAAGTCGGAAACTATGTAATATAAAATTGACGAAGTTGTTTTAGTAGTACGAGTTGGTGAATCCACGTGCATATTTAGATCGAACGACTCAAAAATATTCACCAAAGACCTTTGAGTGGTACAATCATTAGTAAAGTCAATATTAAAGTCACCGCATAACACTTTCTTTCTCTTAACAGGTAAAGCGTCAAGTAAATTTAGAAGGTTCTCATAAAAAGAATGAACATTTGATTTAGGTGATCTGTAAAAACCAATTATAAATAAATCCATATTTTTGTTGTATATTATGAAAAATTCAAAAGTATTTTTTACTTGTAGAAAATCATATTTTAATACAGCCGAGAAGTCCTCGCCAGAAGATAAAATTAGGGTTCCACCGTGAGCTGAATTACTCCTGTCATATCTACTAATAATTCGATATTTTTCAATAAAAACAGGTTCGTCTGCTTGTAGCCAGTGTTCAGTAATAGCAACTATCTGCGGGAACCCCAATTCCTCCAAATACAAATACAACTCGTTCGTTTTATTGCGTTTTGACTGAATACTAATTAGAGACATTCTTAATTTACTGTCCTCAAAACTAAGTGAGGATTCTAGTTCCTCTGGACACGTCCTATCAACTAAAAAATTTTCTTGGAAGAATCGGCAGTAAAGTAACGGCTATTACACTCTCTAATTTCTTGTTGGTGAATTCTCCGTTCCGAGGTGATGTAAGTTCTGTAGGTGGATAGATCTTCATCCACCTCAACTGAGCTTATGCCATAAAAATCGTGAAAGTTATAATAAACTGCCCTTAAAGCTATGGGATCAACGGGCAGACTATCGGATGGTAAAAACACCTTTACACTTGTGGAAGTATCACCTTCAAAACATACAGACGATGGTTGGTCATGTAGATAGGCGAGGAATAACTTGAGAGATGATAAAATAGCCGGTTCTCTCAATCTAGACATAATATAACGATTGCCTCCAGTAGAGGACTCCTTTGTTAATCTGACCGTAGGAGGAGTGATTGGGTCCAGGCGAAAAGTTAGTGTCATTGTGTGAATCTTTTGTAAACTTAAATGATTCATCACACGAAAAGCTCTTTGATTTACATACGGCTATAGCATGTTTGTCAGATGTGATAACTACTACTACGGGACGAGAAGGATCAGAACTTTCACTTACAGGCCGTATTTCTTGATTAATTGTCACAGGCTGAAGAGCATCCATCGTCGGAGGAGGCAAGTCTTCTTGGTACAATGAAGATTCAATTGACCATTTTAATGAAACTCCAGGTGGCCATACATCATTGTTAAACAATTTGCTATCAGACATTTTTGTTATAAAACCAATTTTAAATGTTGATGTTTTTTTATTCATTGCTTGGATTGATTAAGGGAAAGCAACGAATGAATTCTGTAGAACCCAGCTTTTCTTTAACATGATGTACAATATGATTTGTGGTGAAGCCTGCAGGGGGCCAAAATGATCTCATACTCGGATGACCTAGCAATATTGGCGGAATATGGCACAAGTTGGGGCACAAGATACACCTTAATTAACTGAAAGACAACTCGAACACGACACTTTTCGAAAACAGTTAGTAACGTCTGGTTCGGGATTCAACTCGAGCCCGCCCGAGTAATTGATACTAGAAAAAATTCCACATCTATAATGATATCTGTCAGTGGCTCCGGACAATTTTTAAAACCTTAAGTTGTGTCTAAGGCGACTCGTTTATGACCAACTTGGGTGGAAAATGGACCAGAAGGCACCGTTTACATTAAGTTAAAAAGTGGCTGGTTCGACGAAGAAATATTTGAAAACTGTTTCCAAGAAGCTGCTCTGCCTTATGTCAAATGTAATTGAAAGAAGGTTGGTGACAATTTATCTAGTCATATCTCCTTACATGTTATCGAAGAATGTCCAAACAATGACATTATATTAATTTTATCACCTCCCAATGCCACCCACATATTGACATAAACCGAAAAAATGGGTTCAGTATATCTCAGTTCCTATCCTGTCCCCTATTATCACCATGCGAATTCTAGTCTCGTTTCAATTAAGGTGTGCACCGGTTTCCTCTCTGTTCCTATCCTTCTCTATCGCAGACAATATCATACCAGAACTCTAACGAGCTATACACTGAGTAGTAATTAAGTACATCCGATATCTTCTATTGAATTAATTTTTGTCACTATTCGATTGAACGAATAATTATAGATAAATCGGGAATTTTTTTAGATGTTTTTATTTTAATCTTATCAAATTCTGCATTTAAATGATTCAAAACATTTAATCAAACAGCACCATGCAAATATCAAATACTTTAGTGTGAATACAGAAAAGTCATATTTGATTAAATTTTTATAAGAGCAGATCAAATTTATTAATTATACGATTAAAAATCATGAATTAGATACCGTCAAGTGGGGTTACTTTAACAACTTCCTCCATTTCTTCATTCATACCAGCATCATTCATTTTTTAATTAACCGCGTCAATTTAAAGAGAAACCAACAAGAAGAAGTGATAAACGCAGGTACGTGAAAATTTTTTGGTCTTAAAAGTTACAGTAAACTGAATGAATCCAAGAAAATCTATGGTACCGGGTGATTCAATAAGGGTAACGAGGTACCATATCAATAATAGTCCTGGAGTTTTGAAAAAAATCTTGTCAAGGAATATCCATACAAACAATATTAAAGAATATAAGATTAAGAATCTAACTAAAATTTCACATCTTTTTGTTTTAACACTGTAAAACGTAAAATAACGGCTGGAGGGGCAGGTGAACTTTTACTGACTAAAGTACCTATATTTCTTTTCCAGGGTTACATTCAAAACGAAAGGACATAGAGAGGACTCAATTATTGACAAATGTGAACGTAAGCTAATAAAAAATCAAATATCCTTTTGGTACTATACGAGGGATAGTTAAGAATTAAAATAAAAATTATATATGATATTCTTTGTGATAAGCTTAATAATATTGAATTGGATTTTGTAAACTGAAAAACTAAAAATTATTCCAAAATTCTTCTAACCAACCTGCCTTCCCAACAACAACCAATTCAATTTCTTGACAATTTTTCCAAACTGTCAAGAAATAGAATTGGTTGTTGTAGGGAAGGCAGGTTTGTTTACATTCAGGTGAAGGTGATTCGAATAAAATCGATATTTCTTTCAACGAAAATTTGTTTTGAGGCTGAAGAAACTGGTTTCAACATATTGACAACTTTAATGTTGATATTTCTAATAATTTCAATGCGGGAAATAACAATAAAATTCTTGACCTTTGTTTAAAACATAATTTTAATTTCTCACTAGAACTTTTAATTTGACGTATGTTGAATTCACCACAAAGGAAATGGAGTTTCTTGGTAAGGGTTTGAAATCTACTCCTAACATTTTCAACAATATCACTATTACTGAAAATTCAATCATTGACATGGAATGTTTTCTGAATAAATTAAATAGTGATAAAGCTAACTTCTTGAGGAGTTTTTTGGCCGAAAAGATCATCGCGTGTGGGGAAAAAAATAGAGACACTTCTAATAAATTCCACAAACGAATGATCACATCTATAGGGAAAAAAATCAGGGATAATGATTTGATTGTCGTGAAAACGGATAAGGGTAACGCACTAATTATTGTTTACAGATCTGATTACATTACCAAGGTTGAAAACTTTTTAGTAAATTATTATACTACCAAAACTGCCATCTATGGATGTCAGTAAAACTTTGTGCCATGTACACGTCTCAAGTTTAGAGAGAATAAAATTTTCATTTGATTAACAATTAAAGTACCTAAACAAGTTTAAATCACAAAAATTTTTGAAATCACGTAAAATACCATGTCGTATATTAAATTTATCCACCTTTTTCTATTTTCAATTGATACTTACAAAGAAACATTCTTCCAAATAATTCTCAATTTATTGACTGAAATTTATTCAGATAAAATTTTTATATATACATAGCTATTTTCCAACTAATTTTGAGCTGATCAAAAAAATCATTTGGCAAGAAAAAAAATTTATGACTTGGCCCAATTTTTGGTATAAAGATAAATGAAATAGCTGACACAAAGGCAGCATTAAGGATATACTATCCTGTTTCAAGACCAAATTTGGAATACCATCAGGACCAATCATTCAACGAAGAGATGCTTTGTTTCAATAAGTTGTTAATATAATTTATCAGATTATAATACTAGTAATTGTTCATTCTCCATTCTAAAACAAATGTAACTACTCTAACCTTACCTGCTAAATTTTGTATCGGTTATGAACCAAATTTTAGAGGCCTCTAATCAGTAACAATGTCGTCCATAGACGTTCGGAACTGCATTGAAAGAACCAATGGAATGCTCAAAGGTGTGCAATATGATCCTGCATTTGTGTCAAGAATTATATATGCTTGTGTTATGCTCCACAACATTATTATAAAAAGGATTATACCTTCTTCATCTTCTTCGGAATTTTCCCATATTATGAGTTCGCTGTTATTTCCATCCACAGTTCCCTTAAGTTTCAATCTCCTTCTTTCGGAATATACAAATTGATGAATATCTAATTTTATAGGAAGATGACAACAATTTTGTCGATGAAGATGATATTGGCCGATTGGACGATGCTCATTTATTAAATAGGGTTAATAATATAGTTTGGATTCAAATTATAAATAATGTCTTTAATTGAGCGAGACTAATTGTATATTTTAATACAATAATTGAAAAATAATTTTCTTAAGTTTCTTGTGTTATGGATCTTACATGGAACCATTTATAAGAATCAGAATAAAAAAATCAATTATTAAAATAACAATTCCAGAAAATTCACAATTTCCATTTTAATACGATAATGTACTATAAAATCAAATTAACTCTTTTTTAGGAAGATAATTGAAATTATTTTGGTGAATTATTTTTTTTATGTTATTTTACTAAAGATAACGACAATGCAAGTTTTTTAAAACCTTACATATGACAACTTTTTATTCGAAGTGATAGAGTAGTACTCCTCAAGGCAGAGTAGTAGAACATAATTTAACTACTTAGGAAGTACTACTCTATCACTTCGAAAAAAGAAATTGGTCTGTCGGGTTTTAAAGAATTTGCACTGTATACGATTTTTCCCAATAACACTGATTAAAGTATATGTAACAGTTTGAAACAAAATTTGAAACAGAAAGTGAAATAATGCTAGACTCAGGTGGCTGTAACTCTGCAAGTGAGTATTAAATTCAATTGCAAACAACTTTTTAAAGTGCAATTTTTTGATATTTTCAAAAATAAAAGTACTTTCCTCTTGAGCTATATTAATATTTTTTGACCAATCTTGTTTACTACTAATAAATATTGATATTAGATTATTGCGTTTTAGGATTTAGAACATGTAGAAATGAAGAAAAGTTGACACCAACTTACGGACAGGGGGGCACATTGTGGGCAATTTAAGAATATGAATCCAAGTCCAACACAAAATCATAATCAGGATACTTTACTCGAAGATTGAATTAACGCATGTTTAACATTTTTTCATCTATTACCCTCCTTTCTTTGACATTTTTTGCAATTTCTTTCAGGATTGTTATTTTTTCAATTTCATCATTACAATTACTTTCTTTTAAAGTCTTGCACCCCAGTACTTGACGTTTTTCTTTCTTTGATGGTCTTTTAAGTGACTCTTCAACCGAGTGTTCAACTAGTTTATTCTTAGGAATCTTACTTTGGTTTTAGAACTATAGGACATGGGATTTGCCGTTGACTACTACCCAACCTGTAACATCTAGTAATCGTTCTTCAGTATCTGATGAAGGTTTAATAGGATACCCTATGTTTCCTGTATCTTTTGTGATAATTCTATTATTTCTTGTCTATGCTTTAACTTGACACTTTCAGTCGGTAAATGTGTGAAATTGATAAAAACTATAACAAAAAACATATGTAATTACTGTTTTTATGAATAATGCTAATAAAAAAAGAAAATCAAGTATTATACGTACCCTTTTCCATTCTGCAGAATCCTTAATAGGACCACCTAAACTATTAAATTTGTCTGAAAGCTGTTTCCCTATGTTTTTAATAATAACAGGGCTTATAGCATCAAATTTGTAATTCCTAAACGGTTCATTTTTGTATTCAATTCATCCAAATACATTATACATTGTGCCTATATTGTCTTGGTGTTTTTACTTTGTCTTTATCCATAATAAAAGTTATGTGAGTAAGTGAATAAAAATCTTATTCAACAAAACTTCTATAAACAAATATATAGGTAATCTTTTCCAGCCTAACACAACAGCACAATATGTCAAAAATATACCACCCTTTATAAAATTGTAAAAATATTATAGTTATGTTTTGTCTTTAGATTTTAACGCAACGATATTATTACAGAATCCACTCTGAAAAAGTATCCTTAACATAATAATCGTTACCGTAACAAGTTACAGAATAGCTTTTGCTGTTGGACTAAATTCACTTCATGAAAATGTTCCAAATGAGTAAAATGACAAATGACATTTGTATTGTAACGTCAACTGACGCTGTTGTGAGGGACGATACAATTCGATGATTGTAGGAACGGTGCTCGAGAATGTCAGTTTTAGGAACTATTCGCAAATAGAGCATTCACATCCTTGCGTATGCATGACGTTGGGAACGACGTCAAGAATAACGAGATTCAGGGCATCAGGGTGAATGAAATTTAATCATCGACCACCACACCTGCAATAAATGAATCACCGGTAGCGACATTGATTTTTTTAGCGAAATATCGAAACCACACATGACCAACGTTCAACTTTAGAAATATTTTTACAAAAGTTACAACTTTTATTTTTTAGAACTGAATATCTTTTCAATAAATACATGGAAAATTATCATTGATGCTGCAAATGGAAGATCATATATGGCAAATGTATGCATACTTTGCCTGTAGATAATATACTTTTTAATTAATTAAAGAAAATAGAATTGCGGGTAGAGGGAAAAGACGAAATTTACGGTATAAGAGTGTCTGTCGTCTAACGCAAAAATATTTAAAAGAGGACGGAGTCGAGACGTGACATGGCGCGAGTGACGAGCAGTCACTCTTGATGAACACTTTGATGAACTCAGAAGTAACCCTTTAGAAACATATTTTCGAAAACTAAAATCTCTTTTGCCTTCCTATAAGGGTTTTTCTCAATCAATCAATCTTAACGTAGGAACACCAATGAATTACTCTACACCCAGATTGTATGGCTCACCAAAAATACATAAAAAGGAACACCCTATAAGACCAGTTCTCTCATTTGTTAACTCACCTTGTTCGTTATTCGCAAGGGAGCTGAATCATTTTCTTAGAAATAATCTAAATTTCGAACACCAAACACACTCTTTTGAATTCTAATGATTTGGTAAAGAGAATTAAAGACATTGAACTTCCCTCGAACGCCATTTCAGCTTCGGTTGATGTAACCAACTTATACACCAATGTTCCCGTGGAACTAACCTTGGGTCTCATTAGGGATTTATTGATTGATTCATCGTTGGATGACTATGTGGTGGAGAATGTTTTCATTTTATTGTCATTAGTGTTACAACAAAACTTCTTCATGTCTAATAATAAAATTTTTGAACAGAAGAAGGGTGTTCGTATGGGAAGTCCACTAGCTCCTCTCTTGGCAGATATATTTATGGACTTTACACAGAGACAAATTTTCAATAGTCAATTCTCAGGGAATATTGTTTTCTCGTATGGATATATCGATGACGTGGTCTTCGGTTTTCAAGGGGATGTTAACGTTATAAACAATGATTTTTTAAGTTTTATCAACAACTTACACATGGACCTCAAATTTACTTTGGAATTGGAAAATAACTACACTCTCAATTTCTTGGATTTATCTTTGAAGAGGGTTAATATGCACGCGTCTTTTGGTATATATAGTAAAAAATACTCGGACACCTCATGTTATTCCTAGTGACAGCAATCACCCTTTTCTGCAGAAGCTTTCGTCGTTCAGGTCATATGTTCATCGGCTTTTTTTGATTTCAATGTGTCCTGATGATTTTAATGAAGAATTAGAGACAATCAAACTTTTAGCAATTAAAAACGGTTACTCCACAACTCTAATTGACAATTTAGTTAATCGAAAGATGGATAAGCTTTTAATAAATGATCCATATGCATTAGACAAAAGGGAACAACAAAAATTAGTTAGCATATCTTTCTACGGTCCACTTTCCTATCAAATGGCCAACTTTATTCAGAATAGAACACAATGTAAAGTAGGCTTTGAAACTCCACTAAACATAAAAACTATCTTTTCTCGAACTAAATACCCAATTTCACGATTTGATATAGGTGGTGTTTATAAATTGACTTACAACAATTGCACCGCTGAATACATAGGGCAGTGTGGTAGAATAACCATTCTTTTATGGTGGATGAAAATTTCAAAATTTTTCATGTTTGTGAACATGGAACTAGACTGAACGCTTTGGAGGACTTTGAAATTTTTTAATCAATTAATAATGAAAATATTATATCATTAAATTTAAAATCAACTATTGAAGTTCCATCTCTGTTTAGGATTTTAGATTATAAAAAATTATCTTCACTTGAGTGTGTTAACGATAAAAATTTTTAAAACATTAGTTCGTCCACTTCTGTTGTCTTGTCTTGTTTTTGCTGATTATTTTAAATTCATGCTGTTATCCGTCATGCGTGAAGTTTTTCAATTAACTGGTAAGTTACAGTTATTTGAATAGAATCCGAATTGCTATATTAAATTTACCATCATAATTGTAGCTTACCCGCCCCGAAGATGACTTTGTTAAGTCGAAACTAGTCGGTATGTGGTAATAAAAAATTTGTAGGAATTTAAGGATATTAATACATTTACACACACCTATTTTAAAGTACCTATAGACTTTGCTCAACGGAATTTGGCAAACTGTATCTCATTTAAAAGAGGAAAGCTTGCTTAATACAATTGGAAAATACCCATGTCATTGTGGTTTTGCCTAAGGAATAGGAATCAATAAGATAATTATACTAACAACAAAATTAATAGAAATAATAATAATACAGATAACACAACAGTGACAAAACAAAAATTTCCTACCGCAGCTACATAAATAATGAAAAACCCTCATTTTCAAAAAGTTGTCAATTAAATACAATATGAATGTTCAAAGTGTCGACCATTATTGACCACACATAAACGTAGTCTTTCGGCTGATGATAACATACTTACTTCAACTTCGGCAGCGGAAATATTACTTATAGCTGCCCGAATTCTATCTTTCATACTTTCAGGCGCTATTGGTCAGTCGTTCTAAACCAAATACTTCAGCCTATCCTATGAATAAAAATTCATAACCGTAAGGTCAGGAGACCTCGCCGGCCAAGGAAAAATGCTGTTCCTACCAATGCATTTATTTGGAAACTGCACATTTAAAAAATCTTGCACATTTCGAGAATAGTGCGTTGGGCAGCCATTTTGTTGAAACCACATATTTATTCGGTCCTTCAAAAATACATCCTCCAACAATATAGGTAAGTCATGTTCCAAAAATCTGAGATACGTTGAACCATTTAAGTGCTGCTCAAAAAATATGGACCAATAATTATTCCTCCTAAAATTCCGCACCAATCACTGACACTCCATAGATTATGAAATTGAACTTCCCGTAAACAATGTAGGTTATGCTCCGTCCAATAATGCGAATTATGTGTGTTGACTTTCCCCGATCTGGAAAAAGTGGCCTCATCAGTTCACAGTATCTGCGATAGAAAATTTCTGTTTTCATTCAGTAACTCCAATGACAATAGGTGCGTTCTTTTTGACTGAGATCTCAGTTAATCTCAGATCACATCAGTAATGTGAGCGTTCTTTTTGTTTTACTCACTTTAAGTGAGCTGAGATTTTTCCTCCCCCTTCACCGATGCTAAATGTGTTGTAAGTGGGAGTCAGTTGGACTTGAGTCGGAAATAAAGTTGAGGGGATGAACAAATATTTGATTTGCTTGGGTTATTTGAAGTTTTAACCAAGGTTATCTATAGTTTTAATCATTGACATATAAACACACATAATCTATTTTTCTTTTGTTACAAATTATGGATACAATAACATTATTATTATTATATGTTTTGTTTCTTATTCACGCATGCGGCGACAGATTGCGCGCTTCAATTGAGATGTCGTTCTTTTTGGTGCTTACTCACATCACTTTATCTCAGATCACCTTAACTGAAGTGATCTGAGATCTCAGTCAAAAAGAACGCACCTAATGATTAATATTATATGTATGGTGTGGTCTTTTAATATCCGTTGAATTGAGGAATATGACACACCTGAATCTTTTAGCAAATCTCGAATGCTCAAATGAGGGTGAGCAGTTATATAGGCTAAAACATTCATAATATATACGTCGTGTCCATCTCGCCGTATTCTGTTTTGAGTTGTAACTGGATGGATTTGACCAGTTTTTTCAAATCGTTTCGCTAATCTTTTGAAAACATGCCTTGAATGATGTATTGCGGGATATCTTACTGCATATTCTCATTCTGCAATGACAGCATTTTGTAAACTTTGAAAATAAACCGCAAGCATATCAAATGCTTCTTTGTTCGTAATCGACATATTTTAAAAACATAAATTGCTACCCACCTTTTACTAATAATTGCGATTAACTGTCATAGATGACAAGTTATGAACTATCTGTTAAAAAAGATCATTGTTCCCATGGAAACTGTCGCATATGGTACTTCCAGGCCTTCTTAGAACAAATCGGACATTTTTGAATAAATGTTTGCAACTCAATTTTGGGGCGATTAATAAATAATTTTTGAATAAATCGGAAATGAGCAAGCCTTAAGGTACTGTAATGTTTTTCTTATTTATTTATAAGTTTTTAATACGACGGGTGAGATAAATTAATATACACGGTAGGTCTACTCACTTAATTTATTTGTTCACTAGACTATTCACTAATTTATATTATATAAACAGTATATTCACTCACACTAATTTATGTAAACACTTAGACTATTTACTTGTTTACTGTTTATATCACGAGATCGAGTTACAAACTGAAACTTCTCCCGCTGGTCGGTCCTTCATATATTAGTGCTTCTTAATTCCAGATCATTCTACACACAAACGGCCTACCTGGAAGTCTCTAGATAAGACTAGTCACAAAAACAATGTACCTCACTGGAAATTTCTAGATAAGAATAGTCGCAAAAATTAATGTTAAACCGTTCGAAGAAGTCCCGGGTGTTCGCCAAAATTTTAACTCTCATACATAGCGTAGGCAGACTCGGACTCAGGCACTACACCAGTGTGTGATTTCGTAACATTACCCCCTCCTAAAAATGTAGTTCCTACTGGAACTTCTGTGTGGGCGGAACTAGATGTTTAAATCGGCAACTGAACCCATGTCTGCACTTACCGGTCGTATAGAAATAACAGAGCACCGTCTTCACCGGCTATCGATAACGAGGGGTATAGCTGCAAATTGATATGTGGACACCGGTATCTTGGAAGATCACCTCTATAATTTTCCTGATTACTCGCCAATCCAACTGGTTTTCCTCTATCTTGGGCATTGCTAGTTTCTCCACGTGGGATTCCAGCACATGATCTCGAAGGCTTCGTAGCGCTTCCCATACATCCCGGTAGGTGGATCGATCTGGAAATTCGTTTTTAGTTACCAGGTAGAAAACGTACCGCGAATTGTGTTTGAGTTTCAGTGTCTTGCC
This sequence comes from Galeruca laticollis, assembly GCA_963921935.1. Lineage (NCBI taxonomy): Eukaryota > Metazoa > Arthropoda > Insecta > Coleoptera > Chrysomelidae > Galeruca > Galeruca laticollis. Next base: position 86,750,719 of record OY998180.1, read on the forward strand.
AGGGCTGGCATCTGAGCTTCAAGTTTATCTAATGGTCCAAACTTCCGTCGAAAGACGGTTGCCAACCCCCGTGCGTGTTTGTTACTGGCGGAGATGTTATGTGCCAGTGAGAACTGTTCCGGGAGCGTGAGCAAATCTTGTCTTTGTTCTGTAGTAACTGCGTATTTAGCTTTACCGGTACCTACGTATGCACCCATAAATTCTTCGAAGGCTGGGTCAAACTCTTGTTGTAGCTGGTTCACCCCTTCTTCGTTGTCATGGTCTCCTTCCAATGGCGCTAGTCGGTTTTGGTGGACTACTCTCCATTGGGGATCTTGCTTATACGATAGATGATGTCGTTGATCCTCTTCTTGATTAAGTATGTACCTTCGGGGTGTGTAACCATAATTTGTTCCCTTCATTGAAACTGCCTTCTGTGGCCTACGTATCGTACCGTTTTATAATTCTATCACTGGCAACTTGAAGATTCGTCAGGCCGACAGCCAAACTCCAGGTCACAAGGAAGCCTCATTTCACGTTCAAATAGAACTTTCGCAGGTGTTTTACCAGTGGACTCATTTATGGCCGATCGATGAGCCAACGCAAAAAGGGAAGGTACAGGTCCCAATCTCTCTGGTGGCTGGAAACTACTTTGGACAGGTATTTTCCAATGGTCTTGTTCATTCTTTCGGCCATTCCATCTGACTGTAGATGCAACGCTGTTGTCCTGGTCTTCTTTATTCCCAGCTTGTCACAAATTTCCTGGACTACTTGGCTCTCGAAATTTGTTCTTGGATCGCTGTGGACTTCCAAATGCACCAGTACATCGGCGACAGCTGTGGCCTTTTGATTCGGGATGGCATGAATTTCCACCCACTTTTTGGAATAGTCCATTACTAGCAAGATGTATTTACCACCATTTTCCGTCGTCGGAAATGGTCCAGCGATCTCTAAAGCAATCCTTTCGAAAGGGCTTCCAATATTATATTGTTCCAAAGGTGCCTTTCTCTTGCGATGTGGTCCATTACTCATAGCACAAGTCGCACATTTCTTACATCGGTCCTTCGCATCGTCGGAGTTGTGTATCCAATAAAACCTTTCACGGACTCGCTGAAGGTTTTTCTTCACTCCCAGATAACCTCCCAATGGACTGTCGTGTAACTTCCTCAGTACCTCAGCTACTCTCGTTCTCGGGATAACTAGCTGTCTCCTCCTCTGGGAACCATCGTCGTTTTCAAGGACTCTTTTAAACAGGTCTTTTTCTAGGACAAGGGAGTCCGACTGAGACCAATATGCCTTGAGTGTTGGTGAAAATATTGAAACTTCTTGTCAGGTAGATCGCTGATTTCCTTCCTACCATTGCCGAATCTTCTTCAGGTGAGGATCATTCTCCTGATCTCTGATCCTGGTGAGTGACCATTCTTCATTTACTACTGTAGTTCTTGAAACTGCAGCTTTCCTAGATTCCGCCTTGTTGCAGTGGGAACAGTCTGTTGGGCACGGCCGTCTGGACAGGTAGTCGGCATTTCGGTGACACACACCAGCTCGATGTTCGATGTTGAGATCGTAATTTTGAAGTCGTTCAATCCATCTAGCGATCTGGCCCTCGGGATTCTTGAACTGCATCATCCACTTGAGTGCTGCAGGATCAGTCCGGATTAAGAAATTCCTACCATAGAGATACTGGTAAAAGTGTTCCACAGACTTCACTACCGCCAAGATTTCTCTTCTTGTGACGCAGGAGTTTGTTTCTGGTTTGGAGAGAACTTTACTGAAACATCCCATTTGTACGTACATTCGATAGGCGATTATGCATCGTCAGTTTGTTTTTTGACAGATATAAAGGCACCGATGTAATTAGAATGTTCATTGTGATAAACACAATGTTTGGAAGCAGTGAAGTTTATGTGTTATGCCCATGCGATACAAACTCGTTTCAAAATTTTGATCTCAACGATGATTCAGTTTTGTTTAAAAGCATAATAATTGGTGCCGAAATATGGGTATACGGTTGACTTGAAAGCGAATCAGTATCATCCCACTGGAAACTGTCAAGAGTAGCCAAAACCAAATAAATGGACGATAAGTTCTTGCCAGAAGGTTATACCTCCAATAAGGAATCATTCTATTACCTTGAAGTGGCGTGAAACAAAAAAAATCGCCCAGAGTTGTAGCAAAAAACTTATGGCTTTTGTACCAGCTCAAAAATGTGCTCAAAATCACAAACAGGATTGTGTGATTTTGAGGTTAAAAACTATACTCTAATTATGCCTTGATTGACGAATTTTCTGGACTTGGTTCCCTGTGACTTTTTCAGGTGCACATATTTAGTGTCAATAGAAGCAAATAGAAGGAAAAATAAACTAATAGCTAACCAAGCCAATAGGGGTAGCAACTGGCATTAGACAAGGAGACTCATTAAGCTCCTTATTATTCAACATTTTTGCCGAAATAATAATCATTACGCCTAGTAATCTGCTGTTTCGAGTAGTTGGGATCACCGTACGCGTATTTCCATAGTATACTACTACACAGAGCAGGCCGCTGTCTGTACCGTAGTAGGATTTGGTCCGCCTTTTTAAGCGCATGCTGCATACAATCTGTACTGCGATGCAGACATCGCTCTGCTCTGAAACGTAGTATATTATGAAATCGCAAATGGCGCATTTGTATACTACAAACTCTACTCGATTCCAGAAATGTGAAATTATTCGTTATAGGTAGATACCTAATTACTTGAAACTAGCAGCACTTATTTTATAACAGTTGAGTTAGTTCTGTGCAGTTGAGGGATGTTTTCATCGAAATTTTTTAATCTCGAATATTTTGTTTCAATTCCTGAGGACACAATTATTATTTATATATTTTTTACAGAAAGGTATTGCAAATGAACTTCAATGGTACCTAAATAAGTTTCGAATAAAAAAATCTATTGATTTAGGCAGACTTAGTTTTTTTTTTATCAAAAACGTCTATTAAAGGTTATTTTAATCAAACCCCTATTGGTTTAATAGTTATTTATGCAATAAGTCTGTAAAGTGGCCTTTTTTTGACGAATGTGAATATTGTCGCATGAGCCGAAGGCGAATATTTTTTCTACTACCGTACATTTTGTCAACTAATGTCCACTAAGCCTAGAATTACAAAAGTTAGGTTTCATAATATACTGAATAAACTGTAGAAATTAATATACTACTTATGTAACATTTTATATTAGGTATAAACTGCTATTTCTATCTTTCTCAAACTTATTAAAATGTATATATCTCCACCTCACTCTTTAAATTAATTTTTTGTTTATCAAGTTATCTCAGGAATAAATTCCTATTATGCAGAAATGTCAAAACGCCTATCTGTTTACTTTAAATTAAATCGATGACATTTAAGGAAAACTATGATAGAAATAAAAAAAAACTGTTAATAATTTGTTAGACACTAAATATTAGCAATAATAATTTAACTTCTCTTAGATAGATAATATAAATGACAATTCAAAATAAAATATTACCTATTTTGTTAATTTGTCCCGTTTTTGAAATATTTTACTTTACGCACTAGTGAAAAAAAAGTAAAAACCGCAGCGTGTGTAAAGTATGTGTTTTACGCACGGTAGTAGAAAAAATAAATAATGGATAGATAGGTATCTATCTATATTGTGTCACCAAAAAATTTAAGTGTTTTTGCAATGTTTACATAAATCTTAAACTTACCGTTGTAGCAACATTCAACCCTTTCTTTAGAAGAGGGTCGTTTTTTAAAGTATTTCGATTATTCTTCTTAAATAAAATAATTATAGTGGCATTACAATTCTTATTTCGTATACGGCTACTATCGCTGTGTTTATTTTGTTTTACTTTATTAAAGTCGTTATGTTGGCACTTAAACACTTTTTTAAACTCAAATTTTTGAGCGTTGGGATAAGTATATCGAACAATCCAATTCGTGAATGTAGCTTCACTGAATGATTTTATGAATTCATCACAAAACTCACTAGCTGTTTTATCACTTCTGTTTTTCGATCTTAAAACCACGTTATAATTATTTGAATCTATAAAATTCCAGCCAAGAAGCTGATCATCTTCATGGCAAAAGTTTTTTAAGATGTGAAACATTTTGTTCTCACAGTCCATTGCTAACACAATGTCAACAACAAACTCCACAGCAAAGTAAACTAAACGCTTGTTGCATGCTGCACTTGCGAAGACAGGAAATCTTTTGAAATTGGATATTGGGCGTGGGACGTATTAATTGCGTGATCAGCTCTGTAGTCTGTAATTGGGTAGAGTTTGTAATATACAAATACGTTGTTGGCGATTACATAATATACTAGCTTTCAGAGCAGAGCGATGTCTGCATCGCAGTACAGATTGTAATGCTGCGTGCGCTAAAAGACAAATCATAGCCTACTACGGTACAGAAAACAGCCTGCTCTGCACGATAGTATACTGTGGAAATACGCTCACCGTACATAGCGAGCCGCCTAGAAAAATAATAATAATTAGAGGCGGCTGTGAGGTATAAATATTTAGAGTTGCTATGTTACAAAAATTAAAATTAATCATGTCAGTGTCAGATTCACAGTTTTTTTTGTCTTTTTTGGCCGAAGGACATAGTCCATGTCCATTTAGCCATGAGCTACAGTACCAAAAAGGGTACCAAATATGTTAACTGCCCTCCTTGGATCTGTAATGGATATCCTAATATCGGTGCCATGATTAAATGCCTCTTCAAGGTTTCGAAATAGGGGTTTGGCAATAACTCCAAACTTCCTGATAAATCTTCTATAAGATGTGTAAAGTCCAAGGAAACTCCAAATTTGATGTTTATCGGTTGGTTATTGCCATTTCTGAATGGAAGCAATTTTCTCTGGATTCACCGCCACTCCTTCATTGCTCACTATATGACCGAGGTAGTTGACTCGGTTCTGGAATAGCTGACATTTCTTCGGGTTTAACATGAGCTGGGCCGCTTGGAGTCGTTTGAATACGTCTTCCAAATTCTTCAGGTTTTCGTCAAATGTCTTCCCCAGTACTACAATGTCGTCCAAATAGACCAGGCATGTCTTCCAATAAAACCCTCTCAAGACATTTTCCATGAGTCTTTCAAATGTCGCAGGCGCATTACAGAGCCCGAATGGCATGACGTTGAATTTCCATAATTTAGATCCGGTGGTGAAAGCAGTCTTCTCTTTGTCTTCTGGGTCCATTTCTACTTGCCAATATCCAGACTTCAGGTCCAAGGTGGAAAACAGTTTGATGCCGGCCAAAGTATCTAGCTTATCGTGGATTCAAGACAGAGGATGTCGATACGGCAATAGAAATTCTCACACTCTCTTTTTTTCAGCTCGATTTAAGGATTGGCCAGCTACTGATAACATCTGTTCGAATCCGGTTGTTGAATTGTCAGTGGTCGTTGTTTGACCAATTATGGACGTCACTGGTACACAGGATCCAATGCTGGTTTCTTTCTTGATGGTAATTGGGTAATCGTTCACATTTATCACACATACTGGGATCTCCTTCGCCGACGTAACCAATCCTTTTCCAATTAGTACTCCTTTGCCAACCTCTTCGTCGTGGCTTCTTGGCTCCATCATAACCGGTGTACTTTTTTTTATGATTCCCTGTAGCCACGCTACTATCACGGTTTCGCTTCGAGCAGGTAGAACGGTATCTTTCTGTACAGCTGCCAACACCGTGCTGCCTTCATATAGATGAAGGAATACCTCCTCGGAACCCACTTTGATGGTTCTGTTTCTAAAATCCAACTGGAAACCATGTAGATCCATTACGTCCATTCCCAGAATCACGTATTTTTCAATATCAGCTACGATTACCGTATGCGTGAACTTTCCTGCGCCAATTCCCAATTGGATTTTTGTCTCCTCATCAACGTTGGCACTCTCACCTGGGGCGGTCCGCAGTCTCAGTCTCGTTGGTAAAGGCTTCTTATTGGAGTTTATTATCTCTGGTCGTATAATGGTTCTAGCTGCTCCAGTATCTACCAGCAGAGTAAATATTTTGCCATTCACTTCGCCATTTACATATACACTGTCGATGCGACATCTGAGAGGAGCTATCAGTATGAGAGGGTCTATGGAACGATCATGGGTCGGCTTCTTATCCATCATACTTTTTATCAAACTGACGATCTGGTCAAATCTGTCCTCGTCACCTTCTTCTCGGATGGTCCTGACTATCTAATAACCTGAAGCCTTCGTTGCTGTTTCATATTCCAGAGCAGCCGAAAATGCGTCAACTAATGTATTGGTATGGCTGGACGAAGTGTCCTCTACATATCGGGATCACGTAAGCCATCAATAAAGGCCTGGATGCCCAGACATTCCATCATGTTCTCTGGTGCTGATGGATAAACAAATCGAACCAGTCTGACAATATCGACTTCACACTCTTGAAGAGATTCGTCACGTTTCTGCCTTCGGTTCTTCAGCTGGGATTGGTACAAATGTTCTAGATGTTCTTGGCCACATCGCATGTCCAACCTTCTCTTCATCTCCTCGAAGTCATCCGTTTTTTCCAGGGGTATCGTCTGAAGTAGATCTAAGGCATCTCACCGAGGCGCTATGGTTAGGTTCACTGCTTTCTCCCTATCGGACTTATTATTCACTCTAGAAGCTACTTCAAACTGTTTTACATAATTGGTCCACGACATTGCTCCATCTAAAGTTCGGGTCTTGACTCGGGTAAATCTGCCAAAGTCTTCTAACTTAGAGTGTGTTTCTGGCTTGCAAAGTTTTGTTTGTTCGGTCTTCTTTTCTTCCGCTGGCGTATTTTGAGTTCTTATATCTCTCATCTTTCTTTCTAGTTCCTGGATCTTCTCGTCCATCGTTGCCATCTTATTCTCAATCTTTTCGTTTTCCTCGTCAGTCGTTGACATCTTATTCTCGATTATAGATTGTAGAGGCGAAACTTCATTTTCAACGTCAGCGGCAATGTCGTTTTTCATTAAAAAGATATCGGAATATACATCGTTCTTCATAGCAGAAAACTTCTCGTCCATATTAGCAGAAATATCGTTTTTATAGAAGAAATATCGATTTTCACATTTGTTGAAATCTTCTCTTCCATAGCAGAAATATCGTTCTTCATAGATGAAATATCGTTTTTCATATCAGAAATTGACGAGATTAAGGTGAAAGCCTCGTCATTAAATACAACTGTTTCTGTATCGAAGCCGTCATTTTCCAGTGCCACTTTAACACCCATATTCAGAAATATCAAATAAGGGTGTCGATTTATTAACGGCTCCGATTGTTATCAGTTGGTATTCACAACTTAACCATACATTACATAACGGCTCTGTTGCAAAACGGGTGGAGACACTATGGCAACGTTGTGTGGGTAACTAAATCTGTAACGTAAGTGTCAATCATACTTCAACTTAGGTGATCTATGCTATAAACGACGTTTCTCTACTCCCGTATTATAAAACGCGAATTGAATATCTGCTTTCGATTCATTAATATTGTTCATTTTAACACGGATTTTGATTTCGATACAGATTTTTCGCCAATGAAAATACGTACTTTTCATTATGAAACGAATTTCCGGCCAATAGAAACAAGTACTTGGGGATTTGATGTTGAATATCAACTATCAAACTGACATTTCAAAATACGCACGGCTACATGCATTTTTGAAGCGGAAATCTGAAGGATACGTTGGAAACAAATCCAAAACATTCCAGCCAAACGAGCTCAGGAAATTCATCGAGGAAGCCCCAAATTATGATTATTTAATGATAAAGGTAAGCAAATCTTTATTTTCAAATTCTTCTGAAAAAACTTTCTGTTTACTTCCGCTTGATACAATGATTTAATTTGTATATGCATAATGTGCGTAATTTTTCATACAAGTCTTCGTAGCTTAGTTGGTAACGCTTGCGGTCGTGACGGATGAGTGCGTTGCAGATCGTGGCTCAGATCCTGGGCAGGTCGAAATTTTTTTTTTACAATATAATGTATTTTATTGAAAGAAAAATTAATTGCATTGTTTGTATATTTCTCTTTATCAAAGTGAAATCATTGCAATTAGATGCTATTTTTTTACAGGTTGCCTTAATTATGGGAATTATGGGAGCTTGTTTGAAATTAATTCTTGTTTTCATTTTATTATTTATCGGTCGTAGAAAAAAAAGTGTATGCAACTCTCATGTAATGGTTATTAATACACTCGCATAAACCATAGGAAACTCGCCTTCGGCTCGTTTCGTATCCCGGTTAATGCTCGTGTATTAATAACCTTCATTACATGATCGTTGCATAATATACTATTTCATAATTCGCGTATAAAAGAGACTTCATTATAACATTGTTTACAGTGTCACAATGAAGCTTTTTGCACACTTTTTCAGTAGTTTTCAGTGTACAGTTGCTTATTGTACGTAGTAATATTTTTATTTGACATTTGACTTTAACCTTGATACAAATTATAAATAAAATGGTCTAGCGTTGTTCTAGCTATCAAATTATTATAATAAATGTTGTTAAAGGTAAATAAGAATGAATTATATATTGAAAATATCAATGAATAAAGAACGCTAACGTTTATTTATCAATGATTTGTCAATTGTTTATTTTTATATTGTATAGGATCAATATATAGGTAGGTATACATAACGTTCGACTTTTGGGATAAATTACCAGACATCTATGTGAAGATACAAAAATAATTCTGTTCATAACATAATATGAATAGATCGCAAGAGCATATACGAAGAAGCTCCTTTTTAAACAAATAATCATCCTCTGTTTGCTTAAATGACAGTTTGTTTACAATTTACACAATTATTCGGTCATAATATGTCAAAAGTCAGAAGTGCTGAATAAAACCATCAGTGATCTGACCAATTTGGAATCTACAGAATTGCCAACTTAAATTCAAACCACTCCTTCTAGTTTAAAAATAGGGATTATATGTAATTCTATTTTATTTAAAAAATTAAATAGATGCGAATTATAAAAAATATTGTGTAAAACTTGTCCACAATGACTTTCTGTAGTACTCATGATTTGCGCAACGAACCGCTCACATCACTCGTACTACAAAACGAGTCATTGTGACAGTTGTTTTACAAATAACAATTGTTTTCGTTCGATTTCTTATTTGTTTGTTGAAAATTTTTGGGGATTATAATATAATATATACGTGTGTTTGCAATAAGTTAGATTAAATATTTATTTTGTTGTTTAACATCAAGTTATTTTATAGTTATGGCTAGTAAACGAAGTAAAACGAAAAATTGTACTGAACAAGAAAAACAATTGTTTTGTAAAATTGTTGAATCGTATTGAAGGTGTTAAGGAAATAGATTACGATATTAAAAAATTCTGTGTAACATTGAGATACGGAATTATGAGTTGATCATACAGCATTTAAAATTGTTGTTTTGAACCCTACTGTCAACACATAACCTATAACCAACTAATCAAAGTTAAGGAATACGAGCACTTCATCAATTTACTAAACTTTCCAGGATTCAAATTTTAAGTTGCTACTCAGACAAATTATTCTTATTATTATTACTAACATATGATAATATAGGTCCCTACGTTAAGGCAAACATGCCAAATGTTGATAAATATGCCAAAAAATATGAATAATCATTTTTCCTAAATTCCTCAACTATACAGAAAAAAAGATATTGTGGAAAGCAAGATTACAAATGCTACCACAATCCAAAAGAAACGAGAAGCATTACGAAGCAGTTCAACTATTCTGTTGAAGAGCCCAGAGATGAAAAACAGTTGAAAACATTGTATGAAAATTGTAAAAGAGGAGCTAGGAAGTATGTTTCAGAAGAAAATATAAATCCTATTTGATAGTTATTTATTATTTCCATAAAAGTATGTTTAAACTGAAAATATTCCAGATTACAAAATTTGTTGCTTCAATTTTAATAAATAATAAGATAATTTTCTTCACATCAACATTATGTATCTATGGATTTCATTCATTTTGTTGAAAACTAAGGTGTGAATATTTGTAAAGACAGAATTAAATGAATATGTACGCCATGTATGAAAGATAAAATTATGGCGGATGCGCAGGGATTTCTTACAACTGTTTACGATTGTGACTATCTTATCTAGACATTGTTTTTGTGACCAGTCTCATCTATAAAATGCGGGAGCCAATTGTTTTTGTGTGAGCCGCAATCTAGAATTATCTAGTAAAAAAGGCACTAATATATAAAAGGCCTGACCATGAAGAGTCAGTTTAGTTGATGAAGTGATCTCGGGAAATAAACAAGAATACACCGAAATAGCGAACAGTAAAGTGTTGATATAAATTAATAATTAGGTTTGTGTGCATATCAATTAAATTTAAGTGATTAGTTAGGTATATATAAATTGAGTGTTAGTGAGTAGTTTAAATGAATTAATAAGTAGCCATACCGTGTGTTTAAAATTTATCCCACCCGTTTATTGTTTAAATTCAGGTGATGAGGACAATTTACAAGCCTCATAAATGCAAAGTGAAGTCGAATTTAGTACAAATTACGTTCCAGCTGGTCAGGAAAGTGAGTCAGAAGATGAAGTTGAACTAGAATGAGCAAATGGAAAAACCCAACTGTTAAAAACGCAAAAAGGAAGAAAAATTACTATTATGTGAAAGAGGACATAGTCTCTAATAATGTTTCCTTTGATAAACCCGATGTTATTGACAGAACTGAGTATTCTTCCACTGACTTGTTTCGTTTATTTTTTGATCAAGAGCTCTTTGAAAAAATTGCAGTAGAAACCAATAGATATGCATCACAAAAAAATCTTAACACAACGTGTCGATATTTGCGAAGAAAAATCTTTTGTAGGAGTTATTCTCCTGAGTGGAAATGTTCCATTTTCAAGAAGTACAATGTTTTGGGAACGTTCCAAAGACTGCCGCAATGAATTAATGTCCTAAGCAGTATCCAGAACCCAATTTGACTTCACCATGTCGAACATTCATTTAAATGATAGTAATAAGTTGGATAAATCTGATGAATTCGCAAAAGTGAAACCAATTTTTACATACCTAAATACAAAGTTTATGGATAATGCTTACCCACTGGATATGTACATGAGGCCATGGTTCCATACACATTATGACATGGCTGTAAACAATATATATATATATATATATATATATATATATATATATATATATATATATATATATATGGTAAACCAATACGCTATGGATATAAATTATGGGTTGGCACCAAGCAAGGTTTCAGCCTTACCAAGAAGCTTCCACAAATATAAGTCTTGGTGTTGGAACAGCTGTTGTTCTGGCATACGTTGATGTTCTTAGATCAAGGTGGAATGATTTGAAGTTTTATTTATTTTTTGACAATTTCTTCTCCTCTGTTGCTCTGTTCGAAAATCTGAATGAAAAAAATATGTTCGGGACTGGAACCATGCGTGAAAATCGTATTCGTAGTAGTACATTGCAAGATTAAAAAATCATGAAAAAGTCTGAACGTGCAACGTGGATCCTATGACTATATAAATATTAAAAATATCAATATTTAATTTATATAATGAAATGACAGCAATTTTGTTACTTTTGTCTCAAATGCCATTGGTGTAAATCTATTACATTCTGCCAGGAGATACTCTCAAAGGGATAAAAAATGCACTCAAGTAGAACAACCGCATGTTGTGAAGTTATATAACAGGAGTATGGGAGGAGTCGACCGATCAGATCGAAACATAAGTCTGTATCGCACCTCTATAAGAGGAAAGAAATGGTATTTTCCCCTGCTAGTTCATTGACTGAACATGGCAGTTCATAATGCTTGCCAAATACATGAACAAAATGGAGGAACGGTGGACCAGTTATCGTTTAGACGAACTATATCAAAAAGGACATGCGCCAAAAAATCAAAATTCATAATCAAGATATGATAGGTTAGACCATTTAGTGATACCGCACGATAAACGGACAAAGTGTGCAGGATGTCATCAAAAACCAACAACCTTATGTCAAAAATGTATCATTCGGGTACATGTTAAGTGTATTTTAACTTATCACTCTAAGTAAATAGTTTTTTGAATCCATGGCATCTTATATGCCCATTGTCCTATATGTAGGACGGCATCAAACGCAAATTTTTTAAATACATTATTTTTTTACAGGAACAAAAATGTGTTTCATTTGATATTTCAATCTAAGTAGTCATCACCACATTAAAACATATTGCTTGAAATTTTTTTGGGAATAAGAAGGTTGAAACTATGTTGTTTAATGTTATTGTGGAGTCAAAATTCTATGCGGAAATATACAAGGTGTTGAAATAAAAATGTGGTTTTCTCCGTTATCTTAAAAACGGCTGAATATTTTTATAAAGCAGTTATCTTTATCAGTCCAAAAACCTCTTTACGAGGCATACGAGGAAAACGCTTATTTGGTTTGCCTATTTGATAAAATAAGACTGAATAGGTCACTTCCATGCAAATATTCAAGTGCGACGGTTGAATTTTTATGATTGGAAAATATTTATTGTTAATTAAAATTATTTATCTATAAAGTGAAAGAGTTTGTTCAGCAGAAATCTATAGAGTCATACTCATAGATTTCTATCCACTACCCTCACCCCCAATCACGGGTACTCCTTACCCGACTGAGTACACCCGCAGAATTGAGGAAAACATTCAAAAATTAAACAGTGTAAAACCGGACATTTTTATAAATGAGAACTTAAGTAGTGACAACACAGTGACAGTTAAAAACAGTAAAAAAGATTTAATCAAAGTGAAAACATCCCCTAGAAAGTTAATACATAAAGGTACGTTCAAATCCAAATCAGTGAAAAGACAAAAACTAACACACACACATAAAAACGTAAATTTAAAAAAACCGTACAAAAAAAGTGTATGGACAAGTACCGAGTCGAATTCGTCTAAAGAAGAAGACGAACCTCTTGAACTCAAAAACCGAAATATAAACTACCATCAAATTGCTTTCATAAATGACACAAACAATTCAAATATAGAAATTAATAGTATTAATATTCCTAAAAGTTGCTTAGACATTATAGACATAACTACACTTAACAAGTGTATTGAAATCATAGAACCATTTAAAAAGTGTCTAGGACAACTAGAAGATAGAAAGTGTCTAGAAAACACAAATACAGAAAAGTATATAGGAAACTTCCATACCAACGAAAAGTGTATAGGAAGTGACCCAAAAGAAAAGTGTATAGAAACATTAAATACACCTGATAAATGCTCCGCAGAGCAAATTAGTAACAAAAAGTGTCTAGGAAACAAAAGCAGAGAAAAGTGTCTAGAAAACGAAATATCAGAAAAGTGTATAGGAAACTCGCAAATAGAAAACTGTATAGAAAACACAGAAATAATAAATATAATAGAAAAGGGTGTCCCCGATAACATTACACCAGACCTCAAATTCAGACTTGTCGATACCAACATATAGAGGCAGAATATCGAATAAAACTTCTACTCCTGTTGTTAACTTTAAGTTGATAACAAATCAAAAAAAGGAAAAATGGGGGAGGACACGATTGGTTCCAATCTAAGCTCGTCTGACGATGAATCTAATAACAGCCAAAAAATCGACACACAACTCAAGTACTAGTACATAAACATGCCAATCGTTCATAGGCAGACGAGGTTGAAATTGAACAAACTAAAAACAATACTCACACCGACAATTTCGTTTCGCAATATGAGAAAATAAATAATAAACCAATTATCTCCAGGCAACTTGACATGACCAGCAAAAAACAAAACGAAGATATAAATGAAATTAACATCTTACCGGCTGAACCGATGGACGTAGCGACAAATCAAACTGATTTTACTGTACCAAAAAAAGTTTCATCATTCAATAATTTATTGAAATAAACAAAAAAGCAATCAACTATTACAACTAGTAATAGATACGAGTCATTAACCGAAGAATCTGAGGAGGATGAGCCGATAAGACAGCAACAGAAAAAACGTAAGAAAACCAATTTTCGTAAATTTACTGCGAAAGACGTTAGCCACGACGAAATAGAGGAAGAACCGAACACCAAGCAATCCAAACAAAAAGAGCAAACAACAAAAAATATTAAAAAAATATCTACTTCATATCCTCCTATCGTAATAGACGGGAATGTATCTGCGCACAAAGACATGGTACGCAGACTCAAAGAATGCGTAAGTAAAGAGTTTGAGATTAAATATACTACAAATTCCACTATAATTTTCACCAAAGTAAATGAAGACTTCGATAACCTGAAACAGATTCTAAGATCAGAAAAAGTACCATTTCACACGTACACTCGTAAAGAGGAAAAAACCCTCGCACTTGTAATGCGAGGGTTAGCAGAAGGATTACATATTGACGAAATAAGAGAGGAACTGGTTAGCACTTACAAAATCAACGTCAAGGAATTTTATAGGATGACCACTATAGCAAGGCCGCTTTATTTGGTTATAACGGATCCCAAAATGAAGCTCGAATACCTTAATAAAAATGTAAGGGTACTAGAATACCCAAGAATTCAATGGGAATACGGACGGCAAACAAAGAACATAATTAAATGTCATATATGCCAGCTCTGGGGTCATGCCACATCGAACTGTGGCATGGCACCAAGATGCTTAAAATGCGCGGCATCCCACTTAACTCCCGAGTGCCCGAAAGAGAGATCCAAGCCGGCGAAGTGGTTAAATTGCAAGGGCGACCACCTGGCGAATGCACAGATTTGTCCGGAGTATATTAAAAGAAGGGACTGGTTAGAAGAAAAAAGAACAAGGACAACAACTAATAAAGCAGCTCCCAAATTCATCCCAGCCTCACTTTCTACAACAAATCCGTAGAATAATAAAACCACCCCTAACCAACAAGACTACCCTAGCCTACCAACAAAAAAACCTACCCCAGCACCTCAACAAAATATTCCTAAAATAAGAACAATTCCTCAAACAAATTCGACCCCTGCTGTAGAAATTAATAAATTCACGGAACTAAATTCCATGTTTCAAGAGCTACAATTTATAGTAAACTTAGACGAACTTACTAGGGCTGTAGCAGATCTACTACACGAGATGAGGACAGCATCGAACAAGTTAGAAAAGTTCACCATCTATAATAACTTTTGTCGCCGGGATTGATAAATATGACATCTAGGCAGGTAGGTGGTAAAACAGGAATTCAAAAACAAAATTTTCCTAAAATAATCTTTTGTAATGTAAATTGAGTAATTAACAAACTTCATCTTCTTCGACATTTCCTCGACATTCATAAACCTGATATTTTCTTCTTAATCGAGGCGCTTCTTAAACCAAATAAAACCGTAAACTTTAGAAATCCAGATCATCGTCTATTTAGACAAGGCCGCCCCGCAGGTGTCGGCGGATGCGGCCTCGCAGTATTAATTAAAAAAGACATCAAATTCCAACTCATGCAACCAAACAACTCTTCAATTGAGCATATCTCTTCACTTATTGATAACAAAATCAAAATAGTCGGGGCATATAATTCGCCTAATAAAAAATTATACGAAGCTGACTTTTTTAACATAACTAGAACGCACAACAGAGTACTTATAGTAGGAGACCTTAATTGTTAACATGGGACACCTATGCAACATACGCTAATCCGAACGGGATTACTCTCCAGAGGTTTTGTGATAACTCAGAATGTAATATCTTCAGTACTGATGACCCCACCCATTTCCTTTATTCGGGCTTCACCCCAAGTACGATTGACATTGCGATTGGCAAAAACATCAACTCCATACACAAAATGAAAACCATCCCCGATCTTAAATCCTACCACGACCCCATAGAACTAAAAATATACCATACTTTACACCCCCACACCCCCCAACTAAACGATATGATCACACCACCACAAATTGGACACAATACAGAAAATACATTAATAAAAATTTGGATATAATAGATCAAAATCTACAAAAGATACTAATAAATGCCAGAAACAACACTACATCCTACAAATCCAAATCTATATCCCACAATTCCCTCCCCGACCATGTTGTCGAAATGATAAAAATTAAAAACAAGATTCGGCGTAGATGGCAAGTAAGTCGAAGCGATAACGATCGGCAAAATCTCAAATATTACCAAAACATTATCAACAACGACATAAATGAATTTAGAAATGAAGAATAGAAATCATTTTTGGAAAAACTATCCCCAAGAGATAACACACTGTGGAAAATAACACGTAAAATGAAAAGCGGCAGAGAAGAAATTTCCAAAATTGTGTATAATGGTAACAACATCACGCAAAAAACTGATATCGCTAATGCCTTTGGAGAGTACTTTCAAGATGGCTATAAAAATAATCTATTAAATAATCAACACCATGTAAATATAATTCAAACTAAATCTGAATACTTCAATAAATCAAAATCTAGTAAAAATATAAACTTAGCTACCACTTCTGAGATAGTAAATACTATTTCCCTTATAAAAAACAAAACAGCGCCAGGGATAGTTGGTATTACGAATATACTACTCAAAAGTCTGCCGAAAAAAGCAATTGTGCAAACTACGCACATTGTTAATTTTATTATAAAAAACGGCACATATCCGGATATGCTCAACACTGCCGACGTTATTATCCCTATTATTAAAGCCAATAAACAACCATGTTATGTGGATAGTTACAAACAAATTTCACTATTAAATAATATAGCAAAGGTGATAGATAAAATTATTCTCAAGAGAGCTCAACACTTTGTAGATAAGCAAAACATTATTCCTGCAGAACAATACGGGTTTAGAAGTGGCCATAGCACAGTATCCCAAATTATTAGAGTTTTTAACTATATCAGGGAAGATTTCTACAAGAAAAACAAAGCTGTCATGGTTACTCTAGATATCCAGAAAGCGTTTGATACTGTTTGGCATGAGGGACTAATATATAAATTAATTAATCTAAAATTTCCAGAATATATTATAAAAATTATTTATTCATATATTAAAAATAGAAAATTTTATGCCTGTTCCACAAGGTTCAGTTCTTTCACCTTTGTTATATTCCCTGTTCACTCACGATTTACCAACCCCCCCAAACATCCTGACAGCCATGTATGCAGACGACACCTGTTTTGTCGCAGCTGCAGCTACACCGGACATTGCATTACAAAACATACAAACACAAATTAATACAGAGATACTTACATATATGAAGGATAATAAACTTGCAATCAACCCTTCAAAGACAGAGTACTTGTTACTCAGAAGGACAGGAAAAAACAAAGGCTCATTGCAATCACAATTGTGTGTAGATGGGCAAATTATAACACCCAGTAGCACATTAAAGTACCTGGGCTACACAGTGCATGGCAATACAAAAGCCAACGCACATATTGTGACACAGGTACAAAAAGCTAAACTTACAATGAGTAAATTGTATCCGCTGATTTGCAAGAAAAGTTATCTTTCAATACATGACAAACTCACGATATACAAACCAATTATTAGACCCATAATAACATACGTAGCACCAGCATACTATAACGCTACAAACCACAATTTTCACACACTGCAGGTGGTGCAAAACAAGTGTCTACGTATGGCAATACCCTACAAAACAGTTTATCCCAAACTTCCTAAAAATTCATGGTTACATGAACAAGCAGACTTGCCCACTATCAAGGACTTCATATCAAAAATTTCACAAAACTTTTACAATTATTGTCTACCCAATAATCTTCGTGAAACACTCAAAGCCGCATATCGCGCAGAAGACACCCGTGATAGTGGGTGTAGGCTTCTGCATGGTAACTTATTCACATAACTAGTTGTTTAATCTCAGCAACCAAGAGCATCGAATGAGAGGCTAATTTATTTTACCTCTATTCAATCATAAATACCAATACTCAAAACATATAACCCTAAGAAAATAACATCTGTCATGTTGCCGCTCTTATAACTTAAACACTGTTCGTTTTGAAACCCTGTTTTTCAGCTGCTTTTCAGGGATATACAAGTCGAAATAGCTACGGAATCATATTTATGAATACGGGACAAAGTAAGTTGCCAAATGAAAACAAGTGGATTATGCGTTAGCAAGGTGCCATGTACCTATCACAAGATCGACATGATTACACCGGGGCGGCCAGAACATCGGCCTATTGTATATATTTTTAATATATGTGTTTCGAATGTTATTGTAAATAACTAATGCTAAGCTATTGTAAATAAAGACCTTTTTAAACAAACAAACTGAATAGGTGGAGCAGTCGACAGCGTTGAGTACTTCCATAACTACAACTCGGTCACATTCTTTTTACTTTTCCGTCCAACCTATCTAATATGCGAGAAAAGTATTGGTTTACCCCAAGAAAAGTTGGACTTTAGAACATTTTTTCTGAGTCATTTGTACATTCTCCATCAACAACAACACGAAAAAACGGTTTTTAGAAAAAAAATCCTGTGTGTAGGTCGTCGTCGTCGTTGTCGTCGGCCACTTATCGTTACATATCTTGTTAGCACCATACAGCCTCCGGAGTGAAACAAGTCCCCAATTTGATGATTTCATATTGTTAAGGACATGTCACAGATGAACCCTATTGATTTTCAGCTCACCAAAGCCAGTACAACGGGTGCTATAGTACTTCAAGTACGACTTTTTAGTCATTTTTTGAGAAATTTCAGTTTGTTAGCACGATACAGCCTCTGGAGTTCAACAAGTCACCAATTTTATCATTGAATATTACTCAGGACATCACACAGATGAACCGTATTGATATTCAGCTCACCAGAGTCAGTACAACAGGTGCTATAGTACTTTAGGTACGATATTTTTGTCTTGTTGGGGGAAATTTCAGTTTGTTAGCACGATACAGCCTCCGTAGTATATACAAGTGACTAATTTCATGATTGGATATTATTCAGACCGTCTCAAATATGAACCCTATTGATATTTATCTCACTAACTCCAGTACAACGGGTGCTATGGTACTTGGAGAATTTTCAGTTTGTTAGCACGATACAGCCTCCAGAGTATATAAAAGTGACCAATTTTATGATTGAATATTGTTCAAGATGTCTCACATATGTACACTACTGATTTTCAGGTGAATAGAACGAGTACAGCGGGTCCTATAAATCCAGATATACTACATTTTTGGTTATTTATGGAGAATCTTCGATTTGTTAGCACGATACGTCCCCCGAAGTGTATACAAGTGACAATTTTATGATAGAATATTGTTCAGGGCCAAAGATGCGGAGAAGTTAGTTTTAATCTTTAATACCGTTTATTTAACGATAGAATCCCCGACAGCCTCCGAACAAAATCAATTAAAATATTTTTGGCACGGGCCAAGCATTCGATAGCCTCGTTGGCGATTTTGTCAGTGATTCCGACAGGGTTAATTTCCACCAAAATTGCAATTTTATTTTTCAATGTGATTAACTCGGCTGTAAGATTATCAATACCCCATGGAAAATTTTGTGAATTTTTTTGAAGAATGAATTTAAAAAGGTTATGCTATTTGATAATATTCAAATGATCTTCAAAAGTGACTTTTTCATCAGACAATAATAATTTAAAGGCTTCCTGTTAAAATATTCTTCAAACAAAGATAGATATTCTGAAGACAGTGGTAATATCTCTTGCATTTTGGAGGAGAACTAAGCTCACTTGTTTACATTGTCCATAAGTATATGTAATCAAGCAAGCTGTCGAATTAGGAAGAGGAAGTTTGATTAAAGATATATCACAATAAATAAGTGTAAGCTTGTAAAATGGTCATTACATAGTGTACATATACGTATTGAACTTAAAAAATGGACTAGTACTGAGAAAATAATAGAAAAAATATTGATCTTTAGAACGATAACTTGTATGTAGATTATGAATACAGAAAATAAACTCATTGAAATGTGTATAAATTCAAATTTATACCAAAATTCGGAAAATAAATCCCACAATCTCGATCTGCCTATGGTAAATGCAAAATTGATATATTAATCCGAAGTTCTCTTAGAAGTTTTCAACTTTATTCCAGCTGTTTGTATGCAAATGAAATATTGGGAAAAGCAAAATCAAACACAAACTTTGACGATCAAAATTTTTGTTAATTTTGAATCAGATAATTTGTTTTCCGGGAGAGAAAATTTCAGGTAATGACTTGTCGGTTCTAAAAGTTTTTGTGTTATAACTATGGCAGAAATGGAAGTATTACCGAGATGCAGTTGATTGAAGAATTTACATATAACAGTTCAAATAATCAATAACTAATTTCTTTTAATAATATCAACTAATATTTTCAAGCTATTTTTCATACTAAGGTGTATTTTACTAACAACCTATTAATTCATATTAACACCTTTATTAACGGTACTTTTCCCGTCTATTTTCTTTTGGATCTATTTTTTAACGTATTACCTCCAGTTGCGCCTGATGGTGATGGTAATACTTGATATACCTATAATGTGAGTACCAATTGAAGAAATACACTTATTTATATAATTATAAGGGACAAACTACTGAGGTAGCGAACGAGAAATAACAAACATTATGTGGCTTTGCCTGCCCTTCTTGATATGTTTCCATAAAATAGACCACATTAGTATAATGGCGTTATTACGAAAATGATAAGGTGAAAAAGGAGAATAATGTTTCACATTGACTCTTGAATTGGTAATAAAATCTATGGTCTGAATAGATAGCAAATGCAGTAATGTAATATAATAATTAATGAACCAGTTTTTACTAAAATAATCCAAGATTTATATCACAACATGGTTTCTCAAAAAACACTTTTAATGGAAATTAGATTGGACCAGATCTGGTGATAATGAGAGTGTGAACGTCATTCAATTTAACAATAGTAAAATTGATTTGGTAGTGAAGGACAAAACGAACTAAGGTTATAATAGTTATTATAAATTATCCCAAAAGTCTCAAACAGAAACTAAGATAAACAATTTAATTTATATTTAATAAACAAATGAAAACAGTTATAATCGACATACATCTCATTATAATACTAACGTAAACAACTTAGATAAACATACATGTTGTTATGATCATCTACATAAGTCAATGTCCAATGGATGTCACCAACACACCAGGATGTTATACTCTTATTTGCAGTTAGAATGTACTAAGTGATAGAAGTTATACTTTATAATGTAAGTGTTATCTAGTTTGTAGGCAGTAATAATAAATCCCAGTGATGTACGTTACTTGATGGTTAGATTCCTCCCGAACTCCACTTATGGGGTGAGTCTTAAGCAACCTTTAATGCATGGCAACCTGATATACTACAATTTTTATCCGTCATTTGAACAAAAATATATGAACCGTCACTTCCAAAATCTCGACAATGACTAATCCGAATGTCATTTTTTCACATGTATTTTTTGAAAGTTGGTGCTAATGAGAAATTCGAAAGATATAACATTAGCAGTATCATCTATCAGTTTCGGAACTCAATAACCCATATAATATCTTGTAAGAAAATAAAACTCTCGAATCTGACTCAAGAAGACATATAACGCTATCGCTTAGATTGGTCACACCTGAGATGTTGAGTAACGTTGGAAAAAAAATTGTTCAAGATTAGGTTGCCAATAAGATGTTCCTGAAAAAAAACTTCATTGGCATAAATGTTCCATTCTGTTTTTTACTTTATAAAATAATAAACAGTCCATTTATTGGTTTCTGAGTGATTGGTATGAAATTTAAGTAATCAAATAATTCCAATAATTCAATGTTGATTTCTGCAACGAATCTGAAGACAATTAACATTTCCGGAGCAGTTTGAGATAAATATAGGACATTGTTTGTACGAAAAAAATTTGTTTAACGAATAAAACACCAATCGATGCGTTTGACCGTTTTCTTAAGTACGCTACCATTTATCGAATTCGTTCCATTTTACTGAAACACACTGTTCCTTAATTGCTACCAGCGGAGTTTTGATATAAAATTCATGATTTCTTGTTTAACTTTTGCAGGACGACTTCTCAATTCTCTATTAACTTCTAGTTTTATGACAGATCTCCCATTTTTATAAATTTTACATCGAGTAATATTTTTATCAAGCTTATTGAATAAAAAATAAGATGAAAATACATTTCATCTGAAATATAGATATATATTTGTAATGTCAAGAAACTATATCCAGTACACATATTACAAAATGTAACATTTGGTAATAATGGCAAATCGTTAATAAAATATACTGTTAATCAACTTGGCCTTAATAGAACGAAAGCTAATAATTGTTTAATAAAGTATAGCTGAAATTCAATAACTAAAGATAATTTATTTAAGCAGGATCTTGTAAACATCTACATCATTATTATTATACTTATTACTCTTACTGCAAAACACATTTGGAATTGTAGATATGTTATTTTTGCAATTCATCAAATTACTTTGTCGCCTGAGAATATGACAAATAACGAAGTGACCATCAATTCATCTTTATCGTCCATGCTCTGTATCGCAGGATTACGTAAATCGTGGTGAATCAAATAATTTTAATGTTTCAGTTTTTGTGATAAAGTATAGGTAAATCTTACGTTCAGTATATTGTGAAGATTTATCGGTAGAACTGCAAAAACGCTGATAGTTTTTATAATTTGTGGCAAGAAAATTGAAAACATGATAGCAGTTCTTTATTTTAATTTCAATGTAGTTTGATTTGAATATGCCTTGCTGAATCTTCAAAGACGTTTTCGAAATTTATTCAGTGTTTTCGCAAAAAATAACCTTCAATCAGCAATAAAATCGAAATTTGTCAAATCTGACTGTATAAGAATAGTTTCTTTTCACGAAGAAGGCTAGAGTCAAGTTGAACTCGCTGAACGGCTTAATGTCACTCAGTCATTCCAAGAATTTTAACACGTCACTGGGAGCAGCTCAAGAAGACTCAGTCAACGCCGTAGAAGGATTATAACTCCTGATTAAAACCAGTTTTAGAGACTGCATACACTGACACAAAGACTTGTTACCAGTACTTCTTTATATACTGAATTTTTGGATGGTTATACTTCTAAGATAATCCAAAATAATATAAGGAGAAGACTTGTCGCAAATGAATTGCGATCCAATATTCATCTGAGGGTATAGAAGGCAACGATAGCATTTTGCTCGTGAAAATGTTTGGATTAATGAAGATTGGGAAAGCATATTGTTCACCCATGAATCCAGATAATTCCTTTCTTCTGACTACAGGCGGAACAAAGTATGCAGAAGGTCCGGCACACTATAACATTCTACAGTATTGTGGCGGCTCACTAATGGTGTGGGGTGAGATTCATTTGGAGGCTCGGCCTGCGTTAGTACGTATAGATAAAGTGCGGCTCACAGCAAGAAGGTACATGACAGATATTTTAGGAGAACATGTCTTGCAATTTGCAAATATTGCAAGAATTGTGCAACAATATCGCCAGGGGGATGGAATTCCGGCCATGGTTTGGCCTGCGAGAAGTCTCGACCTCCACCCAATATAACACGTTTGAGACATCGTTGGGAGACGACTACGACAACTACCTAACCCACCAAATACATTAGTTCAACTGTTTTTACGACTGATTGAAATTTGGGATTGAATTCATCAAGATCAAATAAGATGCGTAACTATTAGTATGCGAGATCGTCGCCCAGCAGTAGTAAACGCAAGAGTAGGCAATACTCTTAGTTTAATTTTTTTACAGTTTAAAATATTCCATGTGAATTTTATAATCAATTATTTTAAACATAATTCAATTAGAGACAAAAAACAATACAAACTGATATCAACTAAAGTTTTTGATGTTGAACTACTTTGTTTGTTGTCATTTTATATTGTTTTTTCAGATTCTTATTGAATTATATTTAAAGCAATTTATTATGAAGATTTACATCTCAACCAAAATTCTACATAGATTAATGTAAGTAATTAACATTATATTTCCAAAATTAATAATTTAACAATTAATTTTCAGTCCATGAAAATTAACAAACGTATATTTCTTAATGTGACCCCAGAAAAATGAGTCAGTTTTATTGAAATCTGGTGACCTTTGTGGCTACTGTACTGGACCATTTTTTCCGATTTATCTTCCAGGAAATGGTTAATTCAGTTCACCATTAATTAATTGAACAGCATTAGCAGGCACACCAACAGGCAAAAACCACATACTTGTACGAAGTGGGACTTCTTTCAATAAAACAGGTATTAGGTGTACTAAAAAATGTAAATACATATCAGCATTTAAATGCTCCTAAAAAGAATATGGTCCTACTACATATGCACCAACAATACCTCCCCACACCTCTAACGACCCTCTAGTTTGATTTTTATGAAACGTGGCTTCATCTCCAAATAGAACAAAGTCGAAAAAGTGTCTCCATTGATTAACTTTTCGTAAATCCCACCTACAAAATGCTAGTCTCTTTTCAAAATAATCATCAATTGATTTGTGTTGCAAGTGAATGTGGTAATAGTGAACTTTGTTATTGTCAAGGATTCTTTGCACAGCGCAGTAACTCAGTTCTTGTTCGCTGGAAATACTCCTTACACTTGTGCCTTGTATGTAGGTTTTCGGAACTGCCAGCAAAATATTAATTCAATTTTTTTCTGTCACAGAAGTTTTTGATCGTTTATGCTCTCCATAAATAACTGAACCCGTTCGACTGAACCGATCCATCAATCTCTCCAAGCTTGCTTTTGTAGGTTGCCGGCATTTAGGAAAACGTTCATGGTATACTCCTGCTGATAGTAAGGTGTTTTTATTACATTCTCCTAATATTCTCCCAATATCAATTATATCATCAATAGTGAAATTCACTTTTGCCCTGGTGCAAATTCTTCAAAACACCAAAAAATGTACCAAACCGTCAAAAAACAATAATGTAGAATCATGGCCAACTTACAATTAATTGTTAAATGATTAGAGAGAAATCTAATCAATGTTTTGCATAAAAAAATAAAAATAATAAAAAGACCTAATAATTTTAGGTGTAGGGAGTGCTTGTAGAACAATTCTATACTCACATAAAATACAGGGTGATACATTTGAAAAAACTGAGAAAATAATGTATTTGTATTTTGATTCACCTTGTATCAGATTCAATGAATATTGACGAAATAAATAATTTTCCAGAATTTTGACTGTTATTTGGATAATTTGAAAGTAACAGATCTTCATTCTTGAATTTCTTCTACATTGTACAGGGTATTGAACTTGTTCGATTTTTATGGAAAATTTCTCATAACTTTTTAAATGTGAAGACTAATGATGGCTATAATCTCCGACTTTCACAATTATCAATCACCCTAATCTGTTCGTTACTTATTGTTTATATATATATATATATATATATATATATATATATATAATGAGTAACGAATAGATTAGTGGGTATTGCACGCAAATAGAAGAAGGAGCTACTGAAAAAAGTGGTAACCGCAGACATGCATGTTTCTGGCTCATTAGCCGTCATCGGTACGGTACAACCAAGAAAAGATGTGAAACATGGGAGCAAAGTTGGTGAATGAAACATGAGAAAATATAACAGAATTCAGCAGGATAGTCAAACACAACAATTGCGTCATAAAACACTCCCGTCTGAAACTTCCGACCCAGATCAATGAAATAACAACAAGATGTACGAATAGTGCGTGACATATGTTATATGCACCTTCGTGTCTATGTTGGTTGTTGTCTCGAAAATTCGAGATCTTCTAATATTACTGACGCAACTGTTGTGTTTGACTATCCTGCTGAATTCTGTTATATTTTCTCATGTTTCATTCACCAACTTTGCTCCCATGTTTCTCATCTTTTCTTGGTTGTACCGTACCGATGACGGCTAATGAGCCAGAAACATGTATGTCTGCGGTTACCACTTTTTTCAGTAGCCCCTTCTTCTATTTGCGTGCAATACACACTAATCTATTCGTTACTTATTGTTTATATGTCACGCACGATTCGTACATCTATATATATATATATATATATATATATATATATATATTGAAATAATTTATTTATTTATAATTATTATGAGTATTTTAGTCGATTGTTATGATATTTTATTTTTATTTATTCATTTATAAATTTTTTATTAGGTTCATAATTTTTATTAATTTTAGATGTTGAGCGCCAGATGAAATTAGTCTATCAATTTTTGTGTGTTATTATTGTGAGCCAGCTATACTCAGTCGATAAGGATGAAACTCTTAACCATAAACAAGGAATTATGGTGGTTGAGGATACGTCTTTTACTTTATAAATTCAAACTCGAGAAATTATTTAAATTGTAATATAATTAGTAAATATAATAATTAACACTCAGATTATTATGTTCCTATAACTTTACAAACAATTAAGTACCTATCTAATACAACCCTGTATTTTCTGGTTATCTTATAGGAATAGAAAGGGCAACACTAAATAAATCAAATAATGTCGATAAGAAAGATCTCTTTCTCTATAGTTATTTGGTTTTGTGTCATAAATATTAACCTATTTTCAAATGTATTATTATTTATATGTTAATAATAATTTCTTAATTGACCAATACAATTATCGTTATGTTTTTAAACACAATTGAAACTATTAAAGAAATTCAAATATTTGACAGGATTATAATGATGGCACAAGTTATAAATCTTTTCACATTCGAGAGGTAAAATGTTTTGATATTGTGGTAAGTACTGATTGTTCAATATTAATTTGCTAATAGAAGAGTTTTTTTTCAAATATCCTTTATACCTATACTTTTTCCATCAGTGATCAATAAGAAATTGTTATTTTACTTCATCTAACGGAATAGTTTCCTTTTTAGGTTATATTACTATTGTTAGAACAGTTTATATAAGAAAAACTTTACCTCACTGTTCGTAGTCACTCTTAAACTCAGTCCTTCAGGAAATATTATTATTTATGTTTCTTTTAATTTTGAATAGGATGGCCAAATAGTTCAAATTTATAATTCTTCCTATAATGTCACTATCAATGTGTCTTCCTGTATAATAATGTAGGTATTCTCAATTTACAATTCTTTTTATTACAATCGAATTCGTTAATATCTTAACTTTGATTTTGATATCATTATCATTCACTATTATACAACATTAAAGTTTTGTTTCTCCTTATTATAAGTTTCAATAATTACCTTGTTTAAGAAGTATTTCTCTCAGCTTCAGCTTTTCTTTCATATAACTCAACTTCTTCTTATTTTCTTTCACTAGATTTCTTTCTTAGGATAATTCTTTTTTACATCTCTCCTTCAAAAATCCAATTTGTCATCAATGTTTATTTTTCTTAGCAACCATCCATGACTTGTTATTCCTACTAGATTGATACTTTATTTCACATAGAGATTAAGTAAGGACTTCGCACACTACTCTTGAACACTTTCAAATTTTCTTATCTAATGGTTTTTTTTTACAAATTAAGATTTACAATAATAATTATTGGATTCATAAT
This sequence comes from Galeruca laticollis, assembly GCA_963921935.1. Classification (NCBI taxonomy): domain Eukaryota; kingdom Metazoa; phylum Arthropoda; class Insecta; order Coleoptera; family Chrysomelidae; genus Galeruca; species Galeruca laticollis. The sequence continues at coordinate 86,778,134 of OY998180.1, forward strand.
AATTATATCAGTGAAATTTATATTCTCTCAACCACATTAATAATTTATTTTAGTAGAGTTTTCATTGAATTTATCCTTTCAAACCTATCAATTCTGATTTCATTCCAATATATATATATATATATATATATATATATATAACAACGAATAGTTTAGTGGGTATTGCACGCAAATAGAAGGAGGGGCTACTGAAATGAATGGTAACCGCAGACATGCATGTTTCTGGCTCATTAGCCGTCATCGGTACGGTATAACCAAGAAAAGATGGGAAACATGGGAGCAAAGGTGTTAAATGAAACATGAGAAAATATAACAGAATTCAGCAGGATAGTCAAACACAACATTTGTGTCAGTAATATTAGAAGATCTCGAATATTCGAGACAACAACCAACATAGACACGGAGGTGCATATAAAACTCCCGTCTGAAACTTCCGACCCAGCTTAATGAAATAATAACAAGATGTACGAATAGTGCGTGACATATGAACAACGAATAGTTTAGTGGGTATTGCACGCAAATAGAAGGAGGGGCTACTGAAATCAGTGGTAACCGCAGACATGCATGTTTCTGGCTCATTAGCTATATATATATATATATATATATATATATATATATATATATATATAGGTAAAATATCTTATGTGAGGAATTTTAATTGTTTAAATTTAATGTTTTTAATCCTTCCTATGAATAAAATTTTTAATTCGCCTCACGTTGGGCCTACAAATTGGTATACTTTACTATACCTTTATTTTATTGAAATATAATAAATAAATTTTTATTTGTCCACGATTAAAAAATAAAATTGTACAATCCCTGATTGCAGCAACAATATTGTACACACAGCTTTAGCAGCGTATGAAATGTATTTTAATCTGACAGTTGTTGTCAAATAATTCCCAGCTATAAATAAAATTTTTGAGTATTTTAAAAGATGAATTTATTTATAATGAATTTTTATCACTCTTATCTCAGGGTGGGTTCAAATCGTTATTAAAACATTCAGTAAATTTTTATAATTTTAAAGTATTATCCAAATTAAATATTAACAATACTATTCCTGATTATTACACAAGAGTGTCGTGTCACTGTTTGTTCTAGTTTATAAAGGCTTTTTAATTGCCTTATGACATTTACGATTTTTAAATGAATTATCTGTCACCAATAATAATCCAAATGTCACTGCCAGAATTAAAATTTTCATTGAGTACGATATTTTTAATTTCTATAAAAAATATGTTATAAACGAATACCACAGAAAGTTAGATTCAAAATTTATATTATATTATTAAATCACAAAATTAAAAATTTGGTTTTCCCCAATAATATAATTAATAATAAAATCGTATTTTCCTACAGAAATTAAAATTAAGAACAACCTATATACTAAAAACAACTACTCTCTAATTTCAAAGTTTATAAATTTTTTCAACAAAATTTCGAATTTTCACTTGACTCAGATAAATGTCAAATACCACGATCACAGTCCAAAATTTTCATTACATAAATTCTTCGAATAATTTAGTTTTTCATACGTATTAGGTATTTCGATTGAATTCAAACTGATATTTCTTCAAAACTCAGATGCATCTATTTAATTTTGTTAAAAGGCCTGATATTTTCGATAAATAATAATAATCTGGAGCGGACTCACCAATACTAAGGAACAGGAAAAGACTCGTACTATTCTAAATATAATTTAGAATTCTGGAACTTTCAGTTGAATTAAATACGACTAAATTTTCTTCAAAACTCACACGCACTGAATTTAGAATATGTTGATTTATGATTATTAATTATACTATTTAACTAATTCTCCTATTTTCACAAAATGTGAGACAAATCTCAAATACGATGTTGTCTCGTGGGGGTCTCAAATTCAACTGACAAAATTTTCCTCAAATAAATAATTCTCTCCTCCTGTGGTTACGAACTTTTTCTATTAAAAAAAAAATACTAAATTTGTTTCCCAATAACAAAGAGATATTCCAAATTCTTTTATTATAACTGTAAGTATGCTAGCAGTGACCTCTGTTTTTTGAAATTTTGAATATTTTTTCCAAATTGTAACATGATCTATTTATCATTAAATATATTCTGTATAAATGTCATCAGAAATTAAAAATGTCAAATTTAATATATACTGAATCTTTCAAAAATATTGATTTCATATACAATACTGTGTATATCAAAAGTATTGCACATAAAATTATAAATAATTTTCCTTTTTTAACCTTTCTTTAAATTTCAAATGAAGGAACTGTATATATATATATATATATATATATATATATATATATATATATATATATATATATATAATATTTCGTAGTATACTGTAATCAATTTAAAAACCATTTTCAATACAAATTGAAATAGATGTATGATAGCAAAAGTGCATACTTCACCTTGAAAATGGAATGTTTCCTCTTCCTTAAAAATTAGTAACATAGTATATATTATTTACGAATGATCAGAAACAAAAGGAGATTGTTGGATAAAAGGAGAAATGCCGAAAACCGTCAGAGATATGAATGAGCAGGTGGCCCGGCTGCCAACTAAAAACCGGAAGTCATTTCTCAGGGAATTCCATCCGGAGGCGGTAATGTGTGCTGCTTCCGCCATGAAGAAATGCCAGAGCCGAGGAACTGTCGAAATAACGAGTTTTGCAACTTCCAAAACTAACCACAAATATATAGAATTTAGTGGATACGACTCACGATTCGCATTTTCCTATGAATATATCATCAGAACGTACGTTTGGAGCATTTCAAATTATTTTAGTTGAAGAAAGTCTACTATTTTCTTTTTTTATTTAGCTTCTCATTGGCTGTATTTCCACTGCAGACATGATTTCGAAAGTTTCGACATAAAATGATGAACGATTTGGTTTGCATTTAGTGTGAAATATAAAGTATACGGGGACACAACAAAATTTGAAAAACTCTAAAGTGAGATAATTGAGTGAACTATGATATGTGTTCGAATTTGGTTTTTAATTACCAAATTCTCCCGTGATTGTATTTCAACTTCCCCTGTATACTACTGTTCGAATATTATGCTCAAAACATATAACTAAATATATCCTTAATTTCAACAGTTAATATTTCGTTACTTCACTAAAAAAGTCATTTTAATTTACTAACACCTAAGAATAACAGATAAATATCGTTTTCTGAAATTCTACTGAACATATCAAAGTCCCCGACATCTTATCTCTTCATAAAAACTCTCTTCCAAACTCTGTTATATGTATCTACGAAACCGTTGAAACCCCCACAAAAAACATCTTCATAATTGCAAAATTCACTTGTTGTTCGAACGTTACATTTTAAAATACTTTTATCCCATTGGCTAGTTTCTACTATTTTGTTCGTTCCTCGCACCTACGTCACACTACGTATGAGTACGAAAATAACCTCATTCTCACTTCACTTCCCAGACACACTTTCCTCTTTTCATCATCAAACGGGACACACAAAGGTACTCATTTGAGAAGAGCACCCGGCATGTTCATAGCGGGAACAAACATGTGTTCTTAAACCGTAATCATCTCATAAATCTTAATAATATGTGCAAACTGCCTTCATTCACCGCGTAAAAGTCAAGTGAATTCTTAATTGTTCAAGCAGATAAAAGAAAAATGTACTTTTCGTCAATATACTAGTGAAAGTGACATAATAGTTTGATTTAACAAAAACCGCCATAATCCTACGAATACTACAGTGAACTACATATAATTACACGGTCCTTCGAACTAAGTGAACTACAACCTTCCGTTCCATTTATTATCCCAAGTACAAAAAAGGGTTAATAAAACATGGCCTTTCGAAGCCGGATTGAAACAGAAATTATTGCAGTCCAGAAAATAGGAATCAACACGTCCCACCATCAGTATTAGAGGCCAGCAGACCTGCCTGGGTAAAAATATCCGAGAGTTGGAGATGAAGTCCAGTTGCCGGTACGGGACAAAAACAAACCAGTTAAGAAGGTATTTATGAATGAGTAAAGTTTTCGTATATCCAGCTTAATATATGTAACATACAGTGGGAGGCGAAAGTCTGCACTCAAATACTTTCATAATTATACATTTACATTATTTGAAAAATTATTTCATATTTCTTATGTAACATAGACATTCATATCATACAGGGTCGTTTATAATTATACATTTACATTATTTGAAAAATTATTTGATATTTCGTATGTAACATGGACATTCATATCATACCGTGTCGTTTATAATTATACATTTACATTATTTGGAAAATTATTTCATATTTCTTATGTAACACAGACATTCATATCATACAGGGTCGTTTATAATTATACATTTACATTATTTGAAAAATTATTTGATATTTCTTATGTAACATGGACATTCATATCATACCGTGTCGTTCATAATTATACATTTAAATTATTTGAAAAATTATTTCATATTTCCTATGTAACACAGACATTCATATCATACAGGGTCGTTTATAATTATACATTTACATTATTTGAAAAATTATTTCATATTTCTTATGTAAGACAGACATTCATATCATACAGGGTCGTTTATAATTATACATTTACATTATTTGAAAAATTATTTCATATTTCTTATGTAACATAGACATTCATATCATACAGGGTCGTTTATAAACATTATTTGAAAAATTATTTGATATTTCTTATGTAACATGGACATTCATATCATACCGTGTCGTTCATAATTGTACATTTACATTATTTGAAAAATTATTTCATATTTCTTATGTAACACAGACATTCATATCATACAGGGTCGTTTATAATTATACATTTACATTATTTGAAAAATTATTTCATATTTCTTATGTAACACAGACATTCATATCATACAGGGTCGTTTATAATTATACATTTACATTATTTGAAAAATTATTTCATATTTCTTATGTAACATAGACATTCATATCATACAGGGTCGTTTATAATTATACATTTACATTATTTGAAAAATTATTTCATATTCCTTATGTAACACAGACATTCATATCATACAGGGTCGTTTATAATTATACATTTACATTATTTGAAAAATTATATCATACTTCTTATGTAACATAGACATTCATATCATACAGGGTCGTTTATAAACATTATTTGAAAAATTATTTGATATTTCTTATGTAACATGGACATTCATATCATACCGTGTCGTTCATAATTATACATTTACATTATTTGAAAAATTATTTTATATTTCTTATGTGACATAAACATTCACATTATACTTACAATGTCGTTCAAATAATTATATATTAACAATGATGTTGAACTATGATAACATTATGCTATATTAATTTCTCAATTACCGGTAAATGAAACCAATTTAGATGTAGCGTTGGATTTACTGAATTCTAAATATAATAATACACGGCAGATTGTTACTGCCCATTTTAACCGTTTGACAGCCTGTAATAACATTTCAAAATGTACTGCCCAACAATTAAGAACATTCACGTCCGAAGCTAGATCTATCGTTAACTCATTGTTAAATTTAAATATCAATAAGGAAGAGTATTTGATGCACTAATCGTTCACATATTAAAAACAAAGTTAGATTATAATACAAAAAAAAATCTCTTGAAGAAAAAGAGACTGATCAAAATTCAATTGCTAGTGATACTTTTTTTGATTTTTTGAAAAAAAAATGTACGGTCTTGGAAAACTTGTTAACCCAAGATCCCAAACCCTGATCATTCACAACCGATGCAACAATCTCCAGAATATTATCGTCAAGAAACATAGTGTTCTGGACAACTCATTCACAATACCTTACGGATAACCCCTCTCATACTCATTATACTCATTCTTTTGCTGTGACCACACCACTTTCAAATCACAACTTACCCTCAAAAACATTCTTAATTCACAAAACACTCTTAACTCATAAATAAATAATTTTCAAACCAACACTTACACTCGAATAAACGATTCACTTTCATACTCAACGCTCTTTCAGTGCAGGATAGCACTCTCTCATTACTTAAACTCTTTCTCGTCAAGAAAACAATCCTTTAGTCCTTTGGAAGAGGACAGTGATACTTATATACTAGACACTTAAGAAAAACAAGAAAAAACGTTGCAAAAAACTTAAACTTATACTTAAACATTGAGAAACAAATACTTTAACATTTAAAACCCTGGACGATTAAAAAAAAGCTTAGACCATTTGACATGAACATTACTCTTATGTGAATACCTGGATAAAGGTATTGAAAAGAAAAAGAAGATAACTTGGTTGAAAAGATGAAGAAACTTGGTTGAAAAGATGAAGATACTTGGTTGAAGATGATGATACTTGGTTGAAAATAAGATGATACTTGGTTGAAAAGATGAAGATACTTGGTTGAAAAAGAAGATACTTGGTTGAAAAGATGGAGATACTTGGTTGAAGAAGAAGATACATGGTTGAAGAAGATGATACTTGGACAACATAAACATTTGGGTGACGTTTAGAATAAAACGCCATCCCCCTTACTGATATATCACTTAAAAAATTACATTGACGAGACTTTGAAGTTAAAACGACTTGACAAAAACATTGTATACATATCTCACCTTCCTTTTCTTGACGAGAACAGAAATAACTCTCCTTTGCATTAATTAAAACATTTTAAAAACTCATTCTTACCCGCAAAAGAGTCGGGTCCCCTTAACACAAACATCTATAATCATAAAAACATATACAAAAACAATCTCAAAAGAGTTAGAAAGAACTCTCTCATCATACTTAAACACTCGTGGTCACTACCTTACATTTACTTTTATGGTAACTTACACATGAATTATTACTTGCACTTGCATACAATTGCACCTTAATCATACTTATACTCATTCTCATATTGGCACTCAAAGCTCACACTCGTAATTATTTTACATTTATTCGTACATACTCGTATTTACATTTGTATTCACATTCATTGTACTTACTCTTACTCACTTGTTGTTGCACGCACTCGCACTTGCTCTAGTCTCATGAGCACACTCTCTTACTCGCATATACATGCTTAATATACATTGCAGTCAATGCATTCTCAATGTATTCCCATTTTACTTACACTCTCATTTGAATTCATAACCTCATTCTAATTCTACTCGTACTTGTAGTAGCACTCACTTACATTTGTAATTAGTAATTATAATTTCATACAAACTTGTGAAATTTTAAACTTGAACTCACCCTTATACCCATACTCTTGCTTACACTTGAACACTTAGTGATACCCTCTCTTGCGTTGTACATGCATTACAGCCTCAATCTCTCATACCATACCCAAACACTGGGAAGTCCGAGGTTTCTGGACCGTTACTCGTAAAACAAACTGGTACCACACTTGTCGAACTAGAATCGACGTAAACATTCTCGTTCTTTACTTCATTTACTTAGTCTTTCATGTGAATACCTGGACAAAGGTATTATTCTTTTATGTGAATACCTGGACAAAGGTATCATTATCTTCTTATCGGTTACAACTCTAGTCCATTTCTAGAGTATATATATCTTACACTCTTATCGTTTACAACTCTAGACCATTTCTAGAGTATATTGCTTACATTCTTATCGTTTACAACTCTAGTCCATTTCTAGAGTATATTGCTTACATTTGTTACATTCTTGACGTTAGAGTCCTTACAACACTCTAGCCTCAAATCTTATTCATTCGTTACATTCATGACGTTATAGTCCTTACAACACTCTAACCTCAAATCTTATTCATTCGTTACATACATGACGTTAGAGTCCTTACAACACTCTAACCTCAAATCTTATTCATTCGTTACATACATGACGTTAAAGTACTTGCAACACTTTAACCTCAACTCTTATTCATTCATTACATTCATGACGTTAGAGTCCTTACAACACTCTAACCTCAAATCTTATTCATTCATTCACTCATGACGTTAGAGTCCTTACAACACTCTAACCTCAAATCTTATTCATTCGTTACATTCATGACGTTAGAGTCCTTACAACAATCTAACCTCAAATCTTATTCATTCGTTACATTCATGACGTTAGAGTCCTTACAACACTCTAACCTCAAATCTTATTCATTCGTTACATTCATGACGTTAGAGTCCTTACAACACTCTAACCTCAAATCCTATTCATTCGTTACATTCATGACGTTAGAGCCCTTACAACACTCTAACCTCAAATCTTATTCATTCATTACATTCATGACGTTAGAGTCCTTACAACACTCTGATACCAACATAAGGTTACTTTACAACCCCTATACACCTATTTACATAGTTACTCTCAAAATTATCCACTTTCATTCACAAACCTGCATCAACACTGTACACACACTCACGCTCCATACCCTTTCACTAACATCAGCATTCGATGTCTGAGAGCAGCCATCTCTCACCTCTCTTCCATTCCTCCCGCGCCCCCAATATGTTCGAATTTGGTTTTTAATTACCAAATTCTCCCGTGATTGTATTTCAACTTCCCCTGTATACTACTGTTCGAATATTATGCTCAAAACATATAACTAAATATATCCTTAATTTCAACAGTTAATATTTCGTTACTTCACTAAAAAAGTCATTTAAATTTACTAACACCTAAGAATAACAGATAAATATCGTTTTCTGAAATTCTACTGAACATATCAAAGTCCCCGACATCTTATCTCTTCATAAAAACTCTCTTCCAAACTCTGTTATATGTATCTACGAAACCGTTGAAACCCCCACAAAAAACATCTTCATAATTGCAAAATTCACTTGTTGTTCGAACGTTACATTTTAAAATACTTTTATCCCATTGGCTAGTTTCTACTATTTTGTTCGTTCCTCGCACCTACGTCACACTACGTATGAGTACGAAAATAACCTCATTCTCACTTCACTTCCCAGACACACTTTCCTCTTTTCATCATCAAACGGGACACACAAAGGTACTCATTTGAGAAGAGCACCCGGCATGTTCATAGCGGGAACAAACATGTGTTCTTAAACCGTAATCATCTCATAAATCTTAATAATATGTGCAAACTGCCTTCATTCACCGCGTAAAAGTCAAGTGAATTCTCAATTGTTCAAGCAGATAAAAGAAAAATGTACTTTTCGTCAATATACTAGTGAAAGTGACATAATAGTTTGATTTAACAAAAACCGCCATAATCCTACGAATACTACAGTGAACTACATATAATTACACGGTCCTTCGAACTAAGTGAACTACAACCTTCCGTTCCATTTATTATCCCAAGTACAAAAAAGGGTTAATAAAACATGGCCTTTCGAAGCCGGATTGAAACAGAAATTATTGCAGTCCAGAAAATAGGAATCAACACGTCCCACCATCAGTATTAGAGGCCAGCAGACCTGCCTGGGTAAAAATATCCGAGAGTTGGAGATGAAGTCCAGTTGCCGGTACGGGACAAAAACAAACCAGTTAAGAAGGTATTTATGAATGAGTAAAGTTTTCGTATATCCAGCTTAATATATGTAACATACAGTGGGAGGCGAAAGTCTGCACTCAAATACTTTCATAATTATACATTTACATTATTTGAAAAATTATTTCATATTTCTTATGTAACATAGACATTCATATCATACAGGGTCGTTTATAATTATACATTTACATTATTTGAAAAATTATTTGATATTTCGTATGTAACATGGACATTCATATCATACCGTGTCGTTTATAATTATACATTTACATTATTTGGAAAATTATTTCATATTTCTTATGTAACACAGACATTCATATCATACAGGGTCGTTTATAATTATACATTTACATTATTTGAAAAATTATTTGATATTTCTTATGTAACATGGACATTCATATCATACCGTGTCGTTCATAATTATACATTTAAATTATTTGAAAAATTATTTCATATTTCCTATGTAACACAGACATTCATATCATACAGGGTCGTTTATAATTATACATTTACATTATTTGAAAAATTATTTCATATTTCTTATGTAAGACAGACATTCATATCATACAGGGTCGTTTATAATTATACATTTACATTATTTGAAAAATTATTTCATATTTCTTATGTAACATAGACATTCATATCATACAGGGTCGTTTATAAACATTATTTGAAAAATTATTTGATATTTCTTATGTAACATGGACATTCATATCATACCGTGTCGTTCATAATTGTACATTTACATTATTTGAAAAATTATTTCATATTTCTTATGTAACACAGACATTCATATCATACAGGGTCGTTTATAATTATACATTTACATTATTTGAAAAATTATTTCATATTTCTTATGTAACACAGACATTCATATCATACAGGGTCGTTTATAATTATACATTTACATTATTTGAAAAATTATTTCATATTTCTTATGTAACATAGACATTCATATCATACAGGGTCGTTTATAATTATACATTTACATTATTTGAAAAATTATTTCATATTCCTTATGTAACACAGACATTCATATCATACAGGGTCGTTTATAATTATACATTTACATTATTTGAAAAATTATATCATACTTCTTATGTAACATAGACATTCATATCATACAGGGTCGTTTATAAACATTATTAGAAAAATTATTTGATATTTCTTATGTAACATGGACATTCATATCATACCGTGTCGTTCATAATTATACATTTACATTATTTGAAAAATTATTTCATATTTCTTATGTGACATAAACATTCACATTATACTTACAATGTCGTTCAAATAATTATATATTAACAATGATGTTGAACTATGATAACATTATGCTATATTAATTTCTCAATTACCGGTAAATGAAACCAATTTAGATGTAGCGTTGGATTTACTGAATTCTAAATATAATAATACACGGCAGATTGTTACTGCCCATTTTAACCGTTTGACAGCCTGTAATAACATTTCAAAATGTACTGCCCAACAATTAAGAACATTCACGTCCGAAGCTAGATCTATCGTTAACTCATTGTTAAATTTAAATATCGATAAGGAAGAGTATTTGATGCACTAATCGTTCACATATTAAAAACAAAGTTAGATTATAATACAAAAAAAAATCTCTTGAAGAAAAAGAGACTGATCAAAATTCAATTGCTAGTGATACTTTTTTTGATTTTTTGAAAAAAAAATGTACGGTCTTGGAGAACTTGTTAACCCAAGATCCCAAACCCTGATCATTCACAACCGATGCAACAATCTCCAGAATATTATCGTCAAGAAACATAGTGTTCTGGACAACTCATTCACAATACCTTACGGATAACCCCTCTCATACTCATTATACTCATTCTTTTGCTGTGACCACACCACTTTCAAATCACAACTTACCCTCAAAAACATTCTTAATTCACAAAACACTCTTAACTCATAAATAAATAATTTTCAAACCAACACTTACACTCGAATAAACGATTCACTTTCATACTCAACGCTCTTTCAGTGCAGGATAGCACTCTCTCATTACTTAAACTCTTTCTCGTCAAGAAAACAATCCTTTAGTCCTCTGGAAGAGGACAGTGATACTTATATACTAGACACTTAAGAAAAACAAGAAAAAACGTTGCAAAAAACTTAAACTTATACTTAAACATTGAGAAACAAATACTTTAACATTTAAAACCCTGGACGATTAAAAAAAAAGCTTAGACCATTTGACATGAACATTACTCTTATGTGAATACCTGGATAAAGGTATTGAAAAGAAAAAGAAGATAACTTGGTTGAAAAGATGAAGAAACTTGGTTGAAAAGATGAAGATACTTGGTTGAAGATGATGATACTTGGTTGAAAATAAGATGATACTTGGTTGAAAAGATGAAGATACTTGGTTGAAAAAGAAGATACTTGGTTGAAAAGATGGAGATACTTGGTTGAAGAAGAAGATACATGGTTGAAGAAGATGATACTTGGACAACATAAACATTTGGGTGACGTTTAGAATAAAACGCCATCCCCCTTACTCATATATCACTTAAAAAATTACATTGACGACACTTTGAAGTTAAAACGACTTGACAAAAACATTGTATACATATCTCACCTTCCTTTTCTTGACGAGAACAGAAATAACTCTCCTTTGCATTAATTAAAACATTTTAAAAACTCATTCTTACCCGCAAAAGAGTCGGGTCCCCTTAACACAAACATCTATAATCATAAAAACATATACAAAAACAATCTCAAAAGAGTTAGAAAGAACTCTCTCATCATACTTAAACACTCGTGGTCACTACCTTACATTTACTTTTATGGTAACTTACACATGAATTATTACTTGCACTTGCATACAATTGCACCTTAATCATACTTATACTCATTCTCATATTGGCACTCAAAGCTCACACTCGTAATAATTTTACATTTATTCGTACATACTCGTATTTACATTTGTATTCACATTCATTGTACTTACTCTTACTCACTTGTTGTTGCACGCACTCGCACTTGCTCTAGTCTCATGAGCACACTCTCTTACTCGCATATACATGCTTAATATACATTGCAGTCAATGCATTCTCAATGTATTCCCATTTTACTTACACTCTCATTTGAATTCATAACCTCATTCTAATTCTACTCGTACTTGTAGTAGCACTCACTTACATTTGTAATTAGTAATTATAATTTCATACAAACTTGTGAAATTTTAAACTTGAACTCACCCTTATACCCATACTCTTGCTTACACTTGAACACTTAGTGATACCCTCTCTTGCGTTGTACATGCATTACAGCCTCAATCTCTCATACCATACCCAAACACTGGGAAGTCCGAGGTTCCTGGACCGTTACTCGTAAAACAAACTGGTACCACACTTGTCGAACTAGAATCGACGTAAACATTCTTGTTCTTTACTTCATTTACTTAGTCTTTCATGTGAATACCTGGACAAAGGTATTATTCTTTTATGTGAATACCTGGACAAAGGTATCATTATCTTCTTATCGGTTACAACTCTAGTCCATTTCTAGAGTATATATATCTTACACTCTTATCGTTTACAACTCTAGACCATTTCTAGAGTATATTGCTTACATTCTTATCGTTTACAACTCTAGTCCATTTCTAGAGTATATTGCTTACATTTGTTACATTCTTGACGTTAGAGTCCTTACAACACTCTAACCTCAAATCTTATTCATTCGTTACATTCATGACGTTATAGTCCTTACAACACTCTAACCTCAAATCTTATTCATTCGTTACATACATGACGTTAGAGTCCTTACAACACTCTAACCTCAAATCTTATTCATTCGTTACATACATGACGTTAAAGTACTTGCAACACTTTAACCTCAACTCTTATTCATTCATTACATTCATGACGTTAGAGTCCTTACAACACTCTAACCTCAAATCTTATTCATTCATTCACTCATGACGTTAGAGTCCTTACAACACTCTAACCTCAAATCTTATTCATTCGTTACATTCATGACGTTAGAGTCCTTACAACAATCTAACCTCAAATCTTATTCATTCGTTACATTCATGACGTTAGAGTCCTTACAACACTCTAACCTCAAATCTTATTCATTCGTTACATTCATGACGTTAGAGTCCTTACAACACTCTAACCTCAAATCTTATTCATTCGTTACATTCATGACGTTAGAGTCCTTACAACACTCTGATACCAACATTAGGTTACTTTACAACCCCTATACACCTATTTACATAGTTACTCTCAAAATTATCCACTTTCATTCACAAACCTGCATCAACACTGTACACACACTCACGCTCCATACCCTTTCACTAACATCAGCATTCGATGTCTGAGAGCAGCCATCTCTCACCTCTCTTCCATTCCTCCCGCGCCCCCAATATGTTCGAATTTGGTTTTTAATTACCAAATTCTCCCGTGATTGTATTTCAACTTCCCCTGTATACTACTGTTCGAATATTATGCTCAAAACATATAACTAAATATATCCTTAATTTCAACAGTTAATATTTCGTTACTTCACTAAAAAAGTCATTTAAATTTACTAACACCTAAGAATAACAGATAAATATCGTTTTCTGAAATTCTACTGAACATATCAAAGTCCTCGACATCTTATCTCTTCATAAAAACTCTCTTCCAAACTCTGTTATCTGTATCTACGAAACCGTTGAAACCCCCACAAAAAACATTTTCATAATTGCAAAATTCACTTGTTGTTCGAACGTTACATTTTAAAATACTTTTATCCCATTAGCTAGTTTCTACTATTTTGCTCGTTCCTCGCACCTACGTCACACTACGTATAAGTACGTAATAACCTCATTCTCACTTCACTTCCCAGACACACTTTCCTCTTTTCATCATCAATATGAAAATGAATTTTGGTTTATTATTCCAGTAATCACTTCTCCACTTGACATAGTTTCGTCTTCAATATTAAATATTTTTCACAATGGTGGTAGGACACATTTTCCAACAAAAATATTATTCCTTGCATTCTACACACACACAAGCTACTGCTACTACTAGGCATGATGTTCTTTAATCTTGTTAATTTGTGTATTAAAACTGGTTTCTGTAGTCCAACAATTAATTTTAATCTTGCAAAATAAAATACAATCTTTAAAGTCCATACTCTGCTCCAGTCCACTATATTATATGTTTCACTCGCACAGTTGAATATAAAAATCCTAACAAACACCGAGCATTTAATTTGAACATAAACAAGTTTTTAGCATGAGCAATTGTATAATGTGAATAAATAAAAAGAATACATACCGACAATAGACCGAAAATCTATGAACTTTCATACTGTTACGAAATCGCACACTGATGCCGATAAGTCTAATAATATATTTGAAAGTTGAAATTTTGGCGGGAGCGTACGGTTTTCTGGAAAGGGCTATTTTTTGTGATTTTTTCATAGAGGCATTTCGAAAAAGATCGATTGTTTGTTGGGAGCCGCAATCTTGAAATTTCAGAAATCCAAATGTTCCAGAAATACCATAAAGCGGTGTTACTTTACCAATACAGGTGTCTTTGCCAAAATATGCACCTTTTGCAATATTTTTATTTTTAGAACATTTGGCAACAGTGCTGGAGTCGGCAACAGAGTAAAGTGACGGCTGAACATGTCTTAACCAAGACCTGTTGCGCGGGATTCTTCTGTGGATCGTTAGCATCGATGCAGAGAGGTGCGAATTGACAGGTAATAATTTCAGATTTTAAAAATACGAAATGCTAAGGGTTGGTGAGAAAATATGACTACAGCTTGAGGATTAACAAGTATTTTGTTAAGTAGTATGTTTACTTAGCTAATTTGTGTGTGATTTTCAGAACATTCCATTAAGTATTTTAGAAGAATAACGAAAATGTAGTCAAAGGGGAAATTTTCGAGGTTACTTTGCCATTATATATATTTTTTTAATTTTAATGTTTTTTTGTTTTTAGAAACGCAAAAATGGAGCGTATTAAAAAAAATTGGGAAGCAGGCAATATTGCAACTACACGAAAGAACAGTTGCAAAGGGCGATATCTGCCAGTGAAAATCATAGAATTGACATAAAAACAGCAAGCTCCCTTTTTAAAATTCCAAGAAGAACACTTTACAACAAAGTTCATGGTACGCATTTGGGAAAGCCTGGAGGCGCTACTATACTAACGGAATTAGAAGATAGGCATATGGTAGATGTGTTGCTAGCAGCTGCAGAATATGGAAGCCCACTTACAAGTCTTGACTTGCGGATGGTTGTATAACGCTTTTTGGACAGAACTGGGAGAATTGTACCTAAATTAACTGATAATTTACCTGGAAATGACTGGTGCCTAAACTTTATAGACAGGCTTAAGAATATTTTATCAAAAAAAACTGTAAAAATTTTAAATCTGTTCGTGCGGAAAAAACGGAAGACGAAATAAATGATTTTTGTGATAATTTAGAGCGAAGTTTAGAAAATGTGCCCGCAGAAAATATACTAACCTCTCTGATAACCCTGTAATGTATTTTCAAAAGAGGTAGCAATCCCCGAAAAGCTCACGAATCATTCCATGTCAGCAACATCAATTATGTCTGCTATTACAGGGGATGGTAAAAGTTTGCCGCCTTACGTTGTGTACAAAGCTGAAAGGATTTATGATCAATGGACGATTGGTGAACCAGCCAATACAAGGTACAATCGAACTAAATCGGGATGATTTGACGGCACCACCTTTGAGGATTGGTTTCAGACTATAGCTCTTCCTTGGGCACAAAAAAAACCTGGAACAAAAGTAATTATCGGTGATAATTTATCTTCCCACCTTAGTTTAAGTATGGTTATCGGGTGCCAAAGAGCTCAGATTAAGTTTGTATTGTTACCACCAAATTCAACCCACCTGACACAACCATTGGACGTGGGTTATTATGGTCTCTTAAAGAGATGTTGGAGAAAGTTGGTAACCACTTACAAGCTAAAAACTCCAAAAGAAAAAACTGTTAATAAGACAACGTTTCCCGTTTTATTAAAACAACTTGTTATGCAGCTATCACTAAATGATATTAAAAACATACAAATTGCATTTCGAACAACAGGCATTATACCTATTAACCGGCTTAAAGTTTTACAAAACTGCCAAATTATAGAGCTCAGGAAAACATAGGAGCAGAAATAAGCGATACGCTTCTGGAATTCCTAAATGAGACTAGAACTTCCACCGATGCAAAAGTTCCAAAAAGAAACAAAATGGTTAGAGTTGAGCCTGGAAAATCAGTTTCAGATCAAGATTTTTTGGAAGCAGGACCTTCAAAGTCAACTGATGAATTGTATATAGAAACAAATGCGGAGGTCAGCGAAACTCAAGAAATGGAAAGCGAAAACGAACAGGAAATGGAAAGCGAAACAGAAATAGGCGCAGAACAAGAAAGACATCAAAATCTGGAAGAAGTTAAAAATCGAAATTTTGCTATAGGAGACTTTGTAGTGGTGGTATTTCCAACAATAAAAAATAGCAAAGCATTTTATAGGACAAATTTTGGAGACAGACAATAAGGACGAACCGGTGTTTGAGGTTAAGCCCAAAACAAAACAAAAAGTTGGACTCAAGGTCTTTAGTTAGCCATTATATCAGCCAAGGGCGCTGGTATTCGATTAGCAATTTAAATTAATGAGCTTCGGGATTAAAGCGAGGATTGGTTAAAGGCAACTCGAAATAAACAAATAACAAATTTAATTATTGAAGGAGATAATAAAGAATTGATCTCCTGTAAAATACAAAGAAAACTAATTAATAAATACCCACAACTAAATTGAACGGCCGTTCTTCATGACTATTAAAACTAGTGAAAAATGTACAAACTCAATTTACATCTGATAAGAACATTATTAATAATCAATGCGAGAATAATTTTAAATCTAACACATAAAAAATTTGTTGAAGGAAACAATTTGGCCACACGACCAATGTATTCTTGTTGAGAATAAACAAAAAGTTACTTAATATTATTTACTCACTTAGACCGTTTCGAAGGCGGTAGTCGCAGCTAAACACAATCTATGTGTATCAACAGTACATTTTTTGTAAAATAAAGTACTCACGTACAACCTTGCTAGAATCTCTCTGTAGAACTGCTACAAGTTTGTAAAAGATTGGAAAGACAACTGTCAAAATTGCAATGATAGTCATAATTGTGAATCTGGTTAAACACAAGTTACCGTTGTAAATTACTGCATGTTTGAATATCTTTTGATACCTGTTATACTTCTTATGTGAATCAAATTTAATAAAATATTCACTGGTTTCGTGTGGTTGTCACTCTCGAATCTTTTAATAGATTTTTCTATCCAGTTAACACCAAACGTTAGTTGGTGAAGAAACTATTTCAACTTAATAAATACTCTACAAGAACTTTTTCATTTCCGACTTGTCACTTTGACACATCAAGAACTCGACTCTACCTTTTTGTCAATGCCGTCGCTAACTAAATATATGGAGGATTCCATCATTTATCTTCCTATAATCTTGCCTAAAGAGTGATTTAAAATAAGATATTTTTAGAATTTTGTTTAAGTTTCCTTTTTCACATTCCGCCAAAGAATTAGAAGGCTGATTATTATTAAAAGTTTATTTTTTATTTTTTTAGAATTAACATGTTTTGTTTGTTATCAATGTAGTTTATAAGGTGTTCAAAGAAAGGCTTTTGTTTGTTTTTAGAAGTTAGAATCTGTTTTTCGTTTGTTTGTATTAAAACAATAAAATTTTCTAAAAAAAATGATAACAATGTTTTTTAATTACCTGTGAATTTCTTTTTGTCCTCAAAATTTTTTAAAAACATATTTGAGAGGCGAACTAACCATTTATCGTATCACAAACTGCCAAAGAAAGCGTTTTAAAAGGGTTGGCAAAGTCTTACTGATCGTCAGGTGACTTTGCCAAATTTTTGACCAATATATATATATATATATATATATATATATATATATATATATATATATATATATATTATTGTGGATAAGATTTGTGAGAGAAATTTTAATGTTTAAGTATGAATAGACTTTTTCTACTTAATAAACTTTCTCTAATTTGCCCTATGTTGGGCCGACAAATTTTTGTGATTTGTTATGGTGTGAGAAACCTAATTATTATTGTTAATGTTTAGTTGATATGAATTATTAGTTTTTGTTTGCCCGGTATATGAAATTTTTTTTAAAATAGGTCATAAATTAATTATACCTTGCATGAAAAACTCTATGATCTCAAAGTAGGGTTCATATGTTGAAACGAAACTATTTTAATTTCAATTATGAGCGCCAAAAAAGTAAAATCCTTGCATTTAAATAAAGAAAAAAATTTTTTTATCAAAAATACTTGCTTTAATTTCTTTATAAATCCTAGAGACGGTCCTGTATGCTCGATTTCAAACCCCTTTACGATTCAGAAACGTTTGGTCAATACTGCCAACTGTTGAATATAGATGGAGCAATCACCAAAAAAATTGAAACTTCTCAGCAATTTAATTTCAAGTCTTTCAAGTGAAAAACGTTATTTAATATTTTGAAAACAAATACATTATTCATTTACAAAAAAACTCATGAAAACAAACTATCTATGATGATCATTCGTTCAACAAAACATACACTCAAATGAATTATTATTATATGCGATTACAAAATAGGCAACATTATATACACATTTATAAAAACGAATCTTGTTTTAAAATTGTCTATGGAATAAAATGGCGAAAATAATGATGGCCAGAGTATATGAAATATCAAAGTTCAAATATTTGCACAACACAAGTAAGTTTATTTAACCTTTTTTATATGAATGAAATAGTTTTAAATACCAGTTCACTCTTCCATTTTAATACACCTCATTGATTATTTTTAGATTATCTCCTGGAAAGCCAAACAGCCTGTCGTGCTTGGATAACAGCTAAAGTTGATATTACATTTCATCCACATCAATACATTTTGAAATGGAATTCCATAGTCCAGTCCTTTCTGAAATTTATCGTGGATACACCATTCCCACGATACGATATTTTACTTGGTTATATAGATGAAATTTTACGGTCAGTACTCTATAATTTTTATCAATTATTTGTCAAATCTAGGTTTATTCACTTGATTTATAAATTTTCTGAGTTACATTTAAGAATAATGCATTTCTTTTATAATTACCACTCCAATGTGCTGCTTTTTGAATAGTTTTGAATTATTTTTCTAAAAATTCAGCTTCTCACCCATTCACTTCTACCAAAAAAGGAAATTCTACCTAGTCAATAGTGTTCATTATCAACAAATTTTTCTATTCAATTTTTTTAGTTTTCAATACGCTTGTCGCTAATCAAAATATTTCAAATCTACCCCACCAATCAAAATTGGCTATAAAAATTCTTGTTGATAGATTTCATTTCAAGTTATAAATTGCTCATCTATACCTCTAGGACATTCTGTTTAAAGTCTTTAAATGATTAAATCTTATATATTACTTCCTTTAAATTATATTCCAACATATTTAGAAATGACAGCTCTTTTTATTTTAATTTGATCTATTCGGAATGACAATTCATTTCACAAATGTCATACTTTATAAACTTAATGTTATTATTTATACTTTCTACCTTGACAAGTATTAAATAATTACACAATGTTATCAGAAAATTTCTTTCAATATCTAATTATTATTTTAGAAAACAAATCAGAATGTTTTGACTTTTATTGTGTGAGAAATAGATTGTTATAATGTAATGTAACGTTCAAAATTCTCTCTCTCAAAGGCTAGAAATCATGTTATATACCTCACATAAGTGTATAAGTGTATTGAAAATTTCCTTCATGATTCTTCAGTTTGCCTCTTGTTTACTTTCTCTATTGAATAATGAATAATACAGACATAGAAAGAAACCTGCAACACTCTGTATACTATAATATGGAATGAAATACCACACACTATAAGCAAATACAAAATTTTAGAATTTAAATTTTTTTCAAATCATCCGAAATAGAGACAATCTGTATTATTCATTATTCAATAGAGAAAGTAAACAAGAGGCAAACTGAAGAATCATGAAGGAAATTTTCAAAACACTCTGTAAATACACTTATGTGAGGTATATAACATGATTTCTAGCCTTTGAGATAGAGAATTTTGAACGTTACATTACATTATAACAATCTATTTCTCACACAATAGAAGTCAAAACATTCTGATTTGTTTTCTAAAATAATAATTAGATATTGAAAGAAATTTTCTGATAACATTGTGTAATTATTTAATATTTGTCAAGGTAGAAAGTAAAAATAATAACATTAAGTTTATAAAGTATGACATTTGTGAAATGAATTGTCATTCCGAATAGATCAAATTGAAATAAAAAGAGCTGTCATTTCTAAATATGTTGGAATATTATTTAAAGGAAGTAATATATATGAGATTTAATCATTTAAAGACTTAAACAGAATGTCCTAGAAGCATAGATGAGCAATTTATAATTTGAAATGAAATTTATCAACAAGAATTTTTATAGCCAATTTTGATTGGTGGAGTAGATTTGAAATATTTTGATTAGCGACAAGCGTATTGAAAACAAAAAAAATTGAATAGGAAAATTTGTTGATAATGAACACTATTGACTAGGTAGAATTTCCTTTTTTGGTAGGAGTGAATGGGTGAGAAGCTGAATTTTTAGAAAAATAATTCAAAACTATTCAAAAAGCAGCACATTGGAGTAGTAATTATAAAAGAAATGCATTATTCTTAAATGTAACTCAGCAAATTTATAAATCAAGTGAATAAACATAGATTTGACAAATAATTGATAAAAATTATAGAGTACTGACCGTAAAATTTCATCTATATAACCAAGTAAAATATCGTATCGTGGGAATGGTGTCTCCACGATACATTTCAGAAAGGACTGGACTATGGAATTCCATTTCAAAATGTATTGATGTGGATGAAATGTAATATCAACTTTAGCTGTTATCCAAGCACGACAGGCTGTTTGGCTTTCCAGGAGGTAATCTAAAAACAATAAATGAGGTGTATTAAAATGGAAGAGTGGACAGGTATTTAAAACTATTTCATTCATATAAAAAAGGTTAAATAAACTTACTTGTGTTGTGCAAATATTTGAACTTTGATATTTCATATACTCTGGCCATCATTATTTTCGCCATTTTATTTCATAGACAATTTTATAACAAGATTCGTTTTTTTAAATGTGTATATAATGTTGCCTATTTTGTAATCACATATAATAATAATTCATTTGAGTGTATGTTTTGTTGAACGAATGATCATCATAGATAGTTTGTTTTCATGAGTTTTTTTGTGAATGAATAATGTATTTGTTTTCAAACGATTAAATAACGTTTTTCACTTGAAAGACTTGAAATTATATTGTTGAGAAGTTTCAATGTTTTTGGTGATTGCTCCATCTATATTCAACAGTTGGCAGTATTGACCAAACGTTTCTGAATCGTAGAGGGGTTTGAAATCGAGCATACAGGACCGTCTCTAGGATTTATAGAGAAATTAAAGCAAGTATTTTTTGAAAAAAATTTTTTTCTTCATTTAAATGCAAGGATTTTACTTTTTTGGCGCTCATAATTGAAATTAAAATAGTTTCGTTTCAACATATGAACCCTACTTTGAGATCATAGAGTTTTTCATGCAAGGTATAATTAATTTATGACCTATTTTAAAAATTTTCTCATATACCGGGCAACCAAAAACTAATAATTCATATCAACTAAACATTAACAATAATAATTAGGTTTCTCACACCATAACAAATCACAAAAATTTGTCGGCCCAACGTAGGGCAAATTAGAGAAAGTTTATTAAGTAGAAAAAGTCTATTCATACTTAAACATTAAAATTTCTCTCACAAATCTTATCCACAATAATATATATATATATATATATATATATATATATATATATATTCATATATATATATTGGTCAAAAATTTGGCAAAGTCACCTGACGATCAGTAAGACTTTGCCAACCCTTTTAAAACGCTTTCTTTGGCAGTTTGTGATACGATAAATGGTTAGTTCGCCTCTTAAATATGTTTTTAAAAAATTTTGAGGACAAAAAGAAATTCACAGGTAATTAAAAATAATTTTTATCATTTTTTTTAGAAAACTTTATTGTTTTAATACAAACAAACGAAAAACAGATTCTAACTTCTAAAAACAAACAAAATCCTTTCTTTGAACACCTTATAAACTACATTTATAACAAACAAAACATGTTAATCCTAAAAAAATAAAAAATAAACTTTTAATAATAATCAGCCTTCTAATTCTTTGGCGGGATGTGAAAAAGGTAACTTAAACAAAATTCTAAAAATATCTTATTTTAAATCACTCTTTAGGCAAGATTATAGGAAGATGAATCTTCCAAAAAATTATGGAATCCTCCATATATTTTTGGGTTTTTAAGGCATTAAACAATGTCCACCTCTTGTATTTGCGATATATCATCGACAACAGGAGAATAAAATGCCTCCCTTCCTCTACTAGTATTCTTTCGCATAAACTTTATCACCGGTTTGTTCGAAAACTAGTTCGAACTAAATAATTCAACTAAACATTTATTATTCTGAGTTTGATTCACCCTGTACACCACATTCAACAGGTTTTGCAGTTTCCTTGTAAAAATGTTTGGTTAAGTTTTTGCATTCTGACGTAGAATTTGAAAAGTCATTAAGACGTCAAAATATATATACACGACCCACCCCGTACAGTAGTTAGCGACGGCATTGACAAAAAGGTAGAGTCGAGTTTTTGATGTGTCAAAGTGACAAGTCGGGAACGAAAAAGTTCTTGTAAAGTATTTATTAAGTTGAAATAGTTTCTTCACCAACTAACGTTTGGTGTTAACTGAATAGAAAAATCTATTAAAAGATTCCAGAGTGACAACCACACGAAACCAGTGAATATTTTATTCAATTTGATTCACATAAGAAGGATAACAGGTATCAAAAGATATTCAAACATGCAGTAATTTACAACGGTAACTTGTGTTTAACCAGATTCACAATTACGACTATCATTGCAATTTTGACAGTTGTCTTTCCAATCTTTCACAAACTTGTAGCAGTTCTACAGAGAGATTCTAGCAAGGTTGTACGTAAGTACTTTATTTTACAAAAAATGTACTGTTGATACACATAGATTGTGTTTAGCTGCGACTACCGCCTTCGAAACGGTCTCAGTGAGTAAATAATATTAAGTAGCTTTGTGTTTATTCTCAACAAGAATACATTGGTCGTGTGGCCAAATTGTTTCTTTCAACAAATTTTTTATGTGTATGTAACGTTCAAAATTCTCTCTCTCAAAGGCTAGAAATAATGTTATATACCTCACAAGTTTATTTACAAAGTGTATTGAAAATTTCCTTCATGATTCTTCAGTTTGCCTCTTGTTTACTTTCTCTATTGAATAATGAATAATACAGATTGTCTCTATTTCGGATAATTTAAAAATAATTTTAATTCTAAAATTTTGTATTTGCTTATAGTGTGTTGTATTTCATTCCATATTATAGTATACAGAGTGTTGCAGGTTTCTTTCTATGTTAATATATATATATATATATATATATATATATATATATTTATATATATATATATATATATATTTATATATATATATATATATATATATATATATATATATATATATATATTTATATATATATATATATATATATATATATATATATAAAACTGGAGAATATTTTGGTATGCAGCAAGAGAACCGGAAAAAAGTGTACTCTTAACGGAAAATTTTCAAGCTTTCGAGGATGATTGTCCTCATCATCAGGAATACTGAAATGGAAAAAACAGCATTGAGATACTGTAGTTAATAAGTAAGATACAATATAGAAGAAATCGCAACAGGTGCGAACTTACCTCCGAATTGAGGTTAGAATCCACTATGTTGTTTAAAAATAAACTACGGACATTCAAAATATGAAACAGTTCACTAACAAAGGTTTAAAATAGAACAATCACAATAAGATGACTTAAAAAGCCAACATCTAACACCATTTTGCAGACAAACGAACACGAGTGCTTTTTTATTGTCAAAAGCCGGCAGGAAACTGATATCCAATTCTTCTTATTTGGACGGATTAAATTGACAGGCAATGATGCCAACCAATAGTTGAGTGGATGAACGTGACAACAAGTACCATAAGAGAGTGGTCTCCGTTGTGAAAGTTCATATTAAGGATGGAAAAGAAGAATGCAGAGGGGTTGAGAAATTGCATTCATAAGAAAGAAGAAGAGGAATTAATATGTTGCCATGGTAAGAGGTTTGTATAACAACAAAACATATACCTTGGAGGACAAAGTTAAAACACCACCAGCCAAAGAAGACAAAGATCAAAAGCAATTAAGTAATAATAATACTAATATTGTAATATAGTAATTATTAAAGTAAAAATAATAATTATGTGATATATATATATATATATATATATATATATATATATATATATATATATGTATAATAATAAAGTGTTAATGGGTGCCTCTACCAACACCAATGCACCCAAAATAAGAGGTAGAGATATGTTAGCTATCTGCAAAAAGGGTAGTGTCAATTGAGGGAACGTGATTGTCACTAGTGGAAGGAAGGTTGTAGTTGTAATCTGAGGATAACAAAAAGGAATAAATCTCACTCAAGTGGTCTGTGTCAGTTTTTTTGTTAATGACATTGTTAAATTGTGAAATAAAAGCCATTTCTAAAAATGATCTCTTAATTTTGTTAGACTCTGTCGCCAACACCCTTACAGCTTCAAAATTCATACGATGGTCAGGAGAATGAACATGATTTGCTAAAGAGCAACGTTCAGGATGTAATCTACAATCACTCTTATGTGAAACAATACGATTAGAAAGTGATCAAAGTCTGACCAATATATTGCTTATCACAGTCCCCACATGGAACGCTATACACAACATCAGTAAGAGAGGTCAACGGACATTTATCTTTAACTCTAGTAAAAATTGATCTAATTGTTAGAGCAGTTTTATTAGCAATTTTGAAATTGCCATATGTCCGGAACAATCTGGCAAGTCTCGGAGTAATGTCCCTAATGTATGGAAAGGAAGCGAAAATTAGAGGAGCAGGGCTCGTAACAGCGCCAACATCCATTTGGGCCAAGTTAGGATGGCTATCATCAGTCAGCAGTTCCATGAGATTAGATGTGCTGAACAATAATCTATTAGGTAAAGTTCTTGGGTAAGAGTTATCCAAGAAAAGGTTGAATAAAATGTTAAGATTTTTGTTGTGGAAGACACTACTTGAAATTCCAAGGACTTTCAGTTTCATTTGTTTTACCAAGTTCACTTTCATAGAATGTTTGTGGTAAGAATGGTAATTCAAGTATCTACCAGAACTGCAGGGTTTCCTGTACCAATCGATGATGATAGTATTATTTTTACGAATGAACTTAGTGTCTAAGAAAGGTACGGAATTTTCGTTGTCTTCTTTTTCTAATGTGAACTGTATATAAGGATCGTAACTGTTAAAAGTCTCAAGAATCTCATCTAGGCCCTCTCTAGGAAGTGCCACGATAATATCGTCCACATACTCCTCAATGAACAAAGGAGTGAAAGAAGGTACTGGTATGACAGTATCCAGCAAATCGTCCATGACATATGCTGCTAAGATAGGTGAAATAGAAGCACCCATAGGAGTACCAAAAGTTTGTTTATAAAGTTTATTGTTAAAAGCAAAGTAAGTACTATCAAAAAGAAAAGTAATTAAGTTCAAAAAGGGATCCTTGTGGATGGAGCAATGGACACTAATACGTTCCCAACTATTATCGATAGCTCTCAAACAAGCATCAAGATACACGTTACTAAACAACGAGACCACATCCAAACTGGCCAGGACATAACCATCTGGAATCATAAAATTGTCAAACTTGTCCGAGACTTCAAATGAATCTTTAATATAATAAACGTTTTCATAATCATAAGCGTTAGTCAAAATGTCTGTACAAAACTGTGCAATGCGTTCAGTGGGGGCTCCTATCGAAGCCACTATCGGCCTCATAGAAAGGACTGGTTTATGAACTTTAGGTAGTGCATAGAACTTAGGGGGAACACCATTGTAACATGTGACCTTTTTTTTACATGATAAGTCAATTTGATGTTTATTACAAAGATATTTCACTAAATTGTTACCTTTTCTCTGTATAGAAGAGGTAGGATCAGAGGTTAACTCAACATATGAATGATTGTTTAAAATGATGTCATTAGACAACTCAATATACTGTTGCCTGTCCATGACGACAGCGACATTACCCTTATCTGATTGTGTTAAGATCAGATGTGGGTTTGACTCCAAAAAAGCTTTAGATTCAAGTAACAAATTGTGTAATAACGAATTAGAATGAGGTTTATGCATGTAGTTTGTAATTATATTAGTAGCTCGAGCCACAGTGATGTTTCTAACCTTAGAATCTGCAATGGTAGAGGCGAGGTAGTCAATATCTGACAAAATTGACTTCATAGAAATGTTTTTTAAGATAACAGGTTCTACACTAAACTTAGGTCCCAGAGCCAAAAATTGTGAAATATCATCTGGAATTATGGTGTTCGAAATATTTCGTATCCATGCAGATTTAGATTTTAACAACAACTTAAATTGGTTGTCAATCAGCTGATTAACCTTAACAATATTTTTAATTTTAACTCCATGAAATAATCTGTTATATGTGACCTGCTGTTTACTAGAAAAATTATTAAAAAGGAACTCACTTGTTTCTGAGATAATTAACCTTCTCAACGTCGTCAAATTTGATTCTAATTTACTAATTAAAGAATGATTATTAGCAATCTCAATATTAAGAAGTTTCATCCCTAGCCTGTAATCCACTGTGTTATGATGTACATCCTGTCTCATCAAAAGATCATCAATAGGCTTCGTTGCCGCAGTAATGTGATTCGGTAAAATACCCGACTTTTTACATTTAAGTAAAAAACACCTTCTGTTGTACTCACGGGCTAATTTCATTTTATTTTTCGACCATGATTTGTATCTATTAACCGCTGCTTCTCCGTAGTGTGTGAAGATGTCATGATAAAACCCCATGTCTGTAAGTAAAAGGAAGATAGTCTTTGCTGACTGTTAGGAATAAAACTGGAGAATATATATATATATATATATATATATATATATACAACAGAAGGTGTTTTTTACTTAAATGTAAAAAGTCGGGTATTTTACCGAATCACATTACTGCGGCAACGAAGCCTATTGATGATCTTTTGATGAGACAGGATGTACATCATAACACAGTGGATTACAGGCTAGGGATAAAACTTCTTAATATTGAGATTGCTAATAATCATTCTTTAATTAGTAAATTAGAATCAAATTTGACGACGTTGAGAAGGTTAATTATCTCAGAAACAAGTGAGTTCCTTTTTAATAATTTTTCTAGTAAACAGCAGGTCACATATAACAGATTATTTCATGGAGTTAAAATTAAAAATATTGTTAAGGTTAATCAGCTGATTGACAACCAATTTAAGTTGTTGTTAAAATCTAAATCTGCATGGATACGAAATATTTCGAACACCATAATTCCAGATGATATTTCACAATTTTTGGCTCTGGGACCTAAGTTTAGTGTAGAACCTGTTATCTTAAAAAACATTTCTATGAAGTCAATTTTGTCAGATATTGACTACCTCGCCTCTACCATTGCAGATTCTAAGGTTAGAAACATCACTGTGGCTCGAGCTACTAATATAATTACAAACTACATGCATAAACCTCATTCTAATTCGTTATTACACAATTTGTTACTTGAATCTAAAGCTTTTTTGGAGTCAAACCCACATCTGATCTTAACACAATCAGATAAGGGTAATGTCGCTGTCGTCATGGACAGGCAACAGTATATTGAGTTGTCTAATGACATCATTTTAAACAATCATTCATATGTTGAGTTAACCTCTGATCCTACCTCTTCTATACAGAGAAAAGGTAACAATTTAGTGAAATATCTTTGTAATAAACATCAAATTGACTTATCATGTAAAAAAAAGGTCACATGTTACAATGGTGTTCCCCCTAAGTTCTATGCACTACCTAAAGTTCATAAACCAGTCCTTTCTGTGAGGCCGATAGTGGCTTCGATAGGAGCCCCCACTGAACGCATTGCACAGTTTTGTACAGACATTTTGACTAACGCTTATGATTATGAAAACGTTTATTATATTAAAGATTCATTTGAAGTCTCGGACAAGTTTGACAATTTTATGATTCCAGATGGTTATGTCCTGGCCAGTTTGGATGTGGTCTCGTTGTTTAGTAACGTGTATCTTGATGCTTGTTTGAGAGCTATCGATAATAGTTGGGAACGTATTAGTGTCCATTGCTCCATCCACAAGGATCCCTTTTTGAACTTAATTACTTTTCTTTTTGATAGTACTTACTTTGCTTTTAACAATAAACTTTATAAACAAACTTTTGGTACTCCTATGGGTGCTTCTATTTCACCTATCTTAGCAGCATATGTCATGGACGATTTGCTGGATACTGTCATACCAGTACTTTCTTTCACTCCTTTGTTCATTAAGGAGTATGTGGACGATATTATCGTGGCACTTCCTAGAGAGGGCCTAGATGAGATTCTTGAGACTTTTAACAGTTACGATCCTTATATACAGTTCACATTAGAAAAAGAAGACAACGAAAATTCCGTACCTTTCTTAGACACTAAGTTCATTCGTAAAAATAATACTATTATCATCGATTGGTACAGGAAACCCTGCAGTTCTGGTAGATACTTAAATTACCATTCTTACCACAAACATTCTATGAAAGTGAACTTGGTAAAACAAATGAAACTGAGAGTCCTTGGAATTTCAAGTAGTGTCTTCCACAACAAAAATCTTAACATTTTATTCAACCTTTTCTTGGATAACTCTTACCCAAGAACTTTACTTAATAGATTATTGTTCAGCACATCTAATCTCATGGAACTGCTGACTGATGATAGCCATCCTAACTTGGCCCAAATGGATGTTGGCGCTGTTACGAGCCCTGCTCCTCTAATTTTCGCTTCCTTTCCATACATTAGGGACATTACTCCGAGACTTGCCAGATTGTTCCGGACATATGGCAATTTCAAAATTGCTAATAAAACTGCTCTAACAATTAGATCAATTTTTACTAGAGTTAAAGATAAATGTCCGTTGACCTCTCTTACTGATGTTGTGTATAGCGTTCCATGTGGGGACTGTGATAAGCAATATATTGGTCAGACTTTGATCACTTTCTAATCGTATTGTTTCACATAAGAGTGATTGTAGATTACATCCTGAACGTTGCTCTTTAGCAAATCATGTTCATTCTCCTGACCATCGTATGAATTTTGAAGCTGTAAGGGTGTTGGCGACAGAGTCTAACAAAATTAAGAGATCATTTTTAGAAATGGCTTTTATTTCACAATTTAACAATGTCATTAACAAAAAAACTGACACAGACCACTTGAGTGAGATTTATTCCTTTTTGTTATCCTCAGATTACAACTACAACCTTTCTTCCACTAGTGACAATCACGTTCCCTCAATTGACACTACCCTTTTTGCAGATAGCTAACATATCTCTACCTCTTATTTTGGGTGCATTGGTGTTGGTAGATGCACCCATTAACACTTTATTATTATACATATATATATATATATATATATATATCACATAATTATTATTTTCACTTTAATAATTACTATATTACAATATTAGTATTATTATTACTTAATTGCTTTTGATCTTTGTCTTCTTTGGCTGGTGGTGTTTTAACTTTGTCCTCCAAGGTATATGTTTTGTTGTTATACAAACCTCTTACCATGGCAACATATTAATTCCTCTTCTTCTTTCTTATGAATGCAATTTCTCAACCCCTCTGCATTCTTCTTTTCCATCCTTAATATGAACTTTCACAACGGAGACCACTCTCTTATGGTACTTGTTGTCACGTTCATCCACTCAACTATTGGTTGGCATCATTGCCTGTCAATTTAATCCGTCCAAATAAGAAGAATTGGATATCAGTTTCCTGCCGGCTTTTGACAATACAAAAGCACTCGTGTTCGTTTGTCTGCAAAATGGTGTTAGATGTTGGCTTTTTAAGTCATCTTATTGTGATTGTTCTATTTTAAACCTTTGTTAGTGAACTGTTTCATATTTTGAATGTTCGTAGTTTATTTTTAAACAACATAGTGGATTCTAACCTCAATTCGGAGGTAAGTTCGCACCTGTTGCGATTTCTTCTATATTGTATCTTACTTATTAACTACAGTATCTCAATGCTGTTTTTTCCATTTCAGTATTCCTGATGATGAGGACAATCATCCTCGAAAGCTTGAAAATTTTCCGTTAAGAGTACACTTTTTTCCGGTTCTCTTGCTGCATACCAAAATATTCTCCAGTTTTATATATATATATATATATATATAAATATATGTATATATGTATATATATATATATATAATATATATATATATATATATATATATATATATATATATATATATATAAATATATATATATAAATATATATATATATATATATATTAACATAGAAAGAAACCTGCAACACTCTGTATACTATAATATGGAATGAAATACAACACACTATAAGCAAATACAAAATTTTAGAATTAAAATTTTTTTTAAATTATCCGAAATAGAGACAATCTGTATTATTCATTATTCAATAGAGAAAGTAAACAAGGGGCAAACTGAAGAATCATGAAGGAAATTTTCAATACACTTTGTAAATAAACTTGTGAGGTATATAACATTATTTCTAGCCTTTGAGAGAGAGAATTTTGAACGTTACATACACATAAAAAATTTGTTGAAAGAAACAATTTGGCCACACGACCAATGTATTCTTGTTGAGAATAAACACAAAGTTACTTAATATTATTTACTCACTGAGACCGTTTCGAAGGCGGTAGTCGCAGCTAAACACAATCTATGTGTATCAACAGTACATTTTTTGTAAAATAAAGTACTTACGTACAACCTTGCTAGAATCTCTCTGTAGAACTGCTACAAGTTTGTGAAAGATTGGAAAGACAACTGTCAAAATTGCAATGATAGTCGTAATTGTGAATCTGGTTAAACACAAGTTACCGTTGTAAATTACTGCATGTTTGAATATCTTTTGATACCTGTTATCCTTCTTATGTGAATCAAATTGAATAAAATATTCACTGGTTTCGTGTGGTTGTCACTCTGGAATCTTTTAATAGATTTTTCTATTCAGTTAACACCAAACGTTAGTTGGTGAAGAAACTATTTCAACTTAATAAATACTTTACAAGAACTTTTTCGTTCCCGACTTGTCACTTTGACACATCAAAAACTCGACTCTACCTTTTTGTCAATGCCGTCGCTAACTACTGTACGGGGTGGGTCGTGTATATATATTTTGACGTCTTAATGACTTTTCAAATTCTACGTCAGAATGCAAAAACTTAACCAAACATTTTTACAAGGAAACTGCAAAACCTGTTGAATGTGGTGTACAGGGTGAATCAAACTCAGAATAATAAATGTTTAGTTGAATTATTTAGTTCGAACTAGTTTTCGAACAAACCGGTGATAAAGTTTATGCGAAAGAATACTAGTAGAGGAAGGGAGGCATTTTATTCTCCTGTTGTCGATGATATATCGCAAATACAAGAGGTGGACATTGTTCAATGCCTTAAAAACCCAAAAATATATGGAGGATTCCATAATTTTTTGGAAGATTCATCTTCTTATAATCTTGCCTAAAGAGTGATTTAAAATAAGATATTTTTAGAATTTTGTTTAAGTTTCCTTTTTCACATCCCGCCAAAGAATTAGAAGGCTGATTATTATTAAAAGTTTATTTTTTATTTTTTTAGGATTAACATGTTTTGTTTGTTATAAATGTAGTTTATAAGGTGTTCAAAGAAAGGATTTTGTTTGTTTTTAGAAGTTAGAATCTGTTTTTCGTTTGTTTGTATTAAAACAATAAAGTTTTCTAAAAAAAATGATAAAAATTATTTTTAATTTCCTGTGAATTTCTTTTTGTCCTCAAAATTTTTTAAAAACATATTTAAGAGGCGAACTAACCATTTATCGTATCACAAACTGCCAAAGAAAGCGTTTTAAAAGGGTTGGCAAAGTCTTACTGATCGTCAGGTGACTTTGCCAAATTTTTGACCAATATATATATATATGTATATATATATATATATATATATATATATATATATATATATATATATTATTGTGGATAAGATTTGTGAGAGAAATTTTAATGTTTAAGTATGAATAGACTTTTTCTACTTAATAAACTTTCTCTAATTTGTAATGTGATTTGGTAAAATACCCGACTTTTTACATTTAAGTAAAAAACACCTTCTGTTGTACTCACGGGCTAATTTCATTCTATTTTTCGACCATGGTTTGTATCTATTAACCGCTGCTTCTCCGTAGTGTGTGAAGATGTCATGATAAAACCCCATGTCTGTAAGTAAAAGGAAGATAGTCTTTGCTGACTGTTAGGAATAAAACTGGAGAATATATATATATATATATATATATATATATATATATATATATATCTATATATATGTATATATATATATATATATATATATATATATATATATATAAACAAAGAGCAAACAACAAGTGTTATCATGGGAAAGCACGCAAAAATAAAGAGGTTACTGAAGAGGAGTGGTAACCGCAAACATGCATGTTTCTATGTTTCTAGCTCATTAGCCTCCATCAGTACGGTATAACCAAGTATGGATGTGAAACTTGGGAGCAATGATGTTAAATGAAACATGGAAGAACACACTCCTATGTATATATATATATATATATATATATAGGAGTGTTTTAAATCAGTTTTGAATGCATTAACCGATAGCTAAATGACAAAAATATCACATAGTTTGTAATCACGTCTATTTGGGAAAACATCCAAGATAAAAACAAAAAAAAACTGGAAATTATGAGCAAAGTAACACCGTTTTATGGTACGTTTTATTATATAAACAACACCTGCCAACCGTGAGTCAGTTT
The DNA here is from genome assembly GCA_963921935.1 of Galeruca laticollis. Lineage (NCBI taxonomy): Eukaryota > Metazoa > Arthropoda > Insecta > Coleoptera > Chrysomelidae > Galeruca > Galeruca laticollis. Next base: position 86,811,708 of record OY998180.1, read on the forward strand.
ACAATATGATCTCGTAGAGAACACAGTGAACAGTACTGGATAGTGAAAAGTGTATTTAAACACTTGTTTGTTAATATAAAAAATTAAGTGTGTACATAAATTTTGTATACCTAAGTGAATAGTTTAGTGTATAAATATATAACGTAAGGTGATATGCCGTGTGTATAAATTTATCCCTCCTGTTGTATTTAAAACTATATAAATAAATAAGAAAAACATCACAATACTGTTACACTTTGAAGGTAAAATAATATTCTGTCAATATTAAATTAAATAATAATATAATCTCAGAATGAGATGCATCAAAACATCGATTATATTCATTTTAGAGAGTACAGAAAGTAGTATAAAAATGAGTCCGAGAAATTTAAGGCAAGTTACTACAAAGAGATCATAACTATCGTTACAAAAATTTACCAGTACATAAACTAAGTAAAGAACATTAAGCGAAAACGATTGGAATATTCTGTCAACAAATGATAAGAAATTTAAACGACACAAGAATCACTTTAAACAAATTATTTGGACGGATGAATCAAATTTCTCTACATCAGGTCTGTTTAAGAGGAAAATAGATGTTCTTGAGAACGAAAACGTTTTAGAAAATATAAAATTCAACAAATTAAAAAATCGGGGCTGAAATCCATTTATGTCTGTTGTGAAATTTTTCAGGGTAAAGTGGTTGGACCAATATTTTATAATTTGCCTTCAGCGGGCCAATTATATTTTTATGACATTCTGTCACTACTTCACGATTTACTTCAGCAATTTCCAGAAGATGAGCTTAATAGTCCAGGAGCCCAGATCCCCAGACATAACTTATTTTCTAAAGGACGTGGGGCTTCAAGTAGTGTTTATATGTGTATTGAATGCCAGCATACTCGTTAAGATGGTTAGACGACCAATTCGCAGGTACCAGGTGAGAAAGGTAAATGAAAATAGGGTTAACTTAGCTGAAATTGTGATTGTTGGTTTTTATACATATTACATAAAATATTGTTACGAAATAGCACACTGGTGAAGTGCTTCAATCCGACTCTGTCTAAGCCATGTATGAAAGTTACAACTTTAGCGAATGCACAGGGATTTCTTCGAACTGTTTGCTATCATTTTTTGTGACTTTTCTTATCTAGACATTTCCAGTGAGGTCCATTGTTTTTGTGACCAGTCATATCTAGAGAAGTCCAGGGAGGGGATTGTTTTCGTGAGAACCGCAATTTAGAATTATCCAGAAAAAAGAGCATTTATATATGAAGAATACCAACCAGCGGAAGAAGTTAGTTTATAATTTGATCTCGTGAGATAAATAGTCTAAGTAAATAAACAGTAGTGAAGTGTTTATATAAATTGGTGTAAGTGAATATAATGTGTATCTAATATAAATTAGTGAATAGTTTAGTGAATAAATAAATTAGTGACTAGACCTATCGTATAGGTATATGAATTTATTCCAAGCGTCGTAATAAAAAAAGTTTAAATAAATAAGAAAAACGTTACACTGGTGTCAGAAGTGGGATAATATGAATAAATATCTAGGTAAAAATGGCCAAGGGACTATGTGGCCTGAAAGTGACAGAGCTAAAGGCAGAATTGGAAAATCGTGAGTTGGAAACGTACGGTAAGAAGAGTGAATTAGTAGAAAGACTCAAAGTGGCACTGGTAAGTGATGGCTTCGATCCAGAAACACTCTTATTCAAAGACGAGACTTCCACCTCAATCTCGTCAACTTTTGATATTAAGAACGATTTTCCTGACATGAAGAACGAAATTTTTGCCATGGTAGAGAAGATTCCAACTAATGAGATATTTCTGCTATAAAGAACGATTTTTCTTATATGAAGAACGATATTTCTGCTAACATGGACAATATTTCTACTAATTTGGGCGAGAGGACTTCCACTATGAATATTGCTTCTGACGTCGAAAATAAAATGTCGTCCCTAAAATCGAATATTGAGAATAAGATGACATCTATGGACGATAAAATCGAGAATAAGACGTCAACGATGGGAAACCAGATGAACGAGAAAATCAAGGAGTTAGAGAGAAAGATGGCTGATTTAAGAACACGGGAGACGCCAACAGAAGAAAAGAAAACCCAGCAAACAAAACCTTGCAAGACAGAAACACTCCGTAAGTTAGAAGACATTGGCAGTTTTACCCGAGTCAAGGACCCAACTTTCGATGAAAAAATGACGTGGACCAATTATTTAAAACAGTTTGAAGCAGCCGCTAGAATGAATGATTGGTCCGATAGGGAGAAAGCAGTCAACTTAACTATCGCGCTTCGTGGATACGCCTTAGATGTACTTCAGACGATACCTCTGGAAGAAATGGATGACTTCGAATAGCTTAAGAAGAGGTTGAATATGCGAGATGGTCATGACCATCTAGAACAATTGCACCAATCACAGCTGAAGAGCCGAAGGCAGAATCTCGATGAATCCCTTCAAGAGTATGAAGACGATATTACCCGACTAGTTCGATTTGCTTATCCTTCCGCACCAGAGAACTCGATGTAATGTCTGGGCATCTAGGCCTTTATTGATGGCTCACGTGATCCCGATAAGCAGAGGACGCTTCGTTTAGCCGATCCCAGAACATTGGTCGATGCATTAACTGCTGCTCTTGAATATGAAGCAGCCACGAAGGCTTCGGGATATATCAAAGTTAGGACCATCCAAGAACAAAGTGATGAGGACAGACTTGACCAGATCGTAAGTTTGATGAAATGTATGATGGACAAGAAGCCGAGAATGATAGATGCTGGAATTGTGGCGAGCTAGGGCATGTACGCAGTTCATGTAAGCGCCCCTGCAAACGAAGAACCCCAGTCACAGGAAAACTAGAACGGGTCGGCTACGAGGAGGCAGCTCTGACTCATAATCGTTCCTAAGACCCTCTCATACTGATAGCTTCTCTCAGATGTCGCAACGACAGTGTATATGTAGATGGCGGAGTAAATGGCAAAAGATATAGGTACTCTGCTGGTAGACACTGGAGCAACTAGAACCATTATACGACCAGAGATAATAAACTCGAAGAATAAGCTTTTGCCAACGAGACTGCGACTGCAAACCGGCACAGGTGAGAGTGCCAACGTTCACGGGGAGACACAAATCCAATTGGGAATTGGAGCAGAAGGGTTCACGCATACGGAAAGAGAGTACAAGGAAACGTGCAACGTTTTTGTAAACAATGATAAAACAGTTGGCATAGATTGCCTTACGTGGCGCACATCTAACGCAAGGAATAAAATATACAACAAAGTTATTTGTCAAGTAACCAGTCCTGGAGTTAACAAGAGCATTGGGTACCATGCAACAAAGGAAGAATATAGAAGTCTACTGGAGAAAGAAGAGAATATAACGCAATTGAGGGAGAGATTAGAAAACTATTTTTATAGCTATTGGACAAACCTAGACCCAGCAAGTGTGTATAAGATGTCAGCGTTTACCATAAACAACAAAAACAAATATACTTATGTTGGTGTGTTAGCGCAAAAGGAAGGCATAAAAATGTCTACTTCTTAAAGGGTTACTACAAAAATATATTTCTTAGTGTTTGCAACAATAGAGAAGCTCTTATTGAAGATGGTTATATCACAACATTTTATAATAATAATAATAATAATATTAATAATAATAACCTTATTCAAAAAGATGGTTTTACAAAGAACACTACATGAAGTGAATAAAGTACGTTGGCGATAAGTGTCATTACACTTGTTTCGCAAAAAATACAATTGAATCATATACAATGGTCACATAATAAAAAATTAGTTATAAACTCTTTGAATTCAATATAAATAAAAACACTATAAATTATATGTATAAAACTGAATCAACGACACAAGGAATTTTAAATTATAACTAGGCCTAAATACAGTAGAACTATGCATATAATCCATTGGAGTGAAGTCAATACAATAATGTTATGAACTACAAACAACATGAACGAACTACAGTACTAAGTATCATAAATTAAAATGTTATAAAAATGATATTTATTTACCATTTTACGACATATAATAGTACAGATAAATTGGAATGTTAGTCGGTTACAACAACAATTTTGATATGGGTAGAAGTGTGAAAGATAAAATATATATAAAAGGAAAAATGTAATAAAATAACAATATTTCTTGAGGCGTATTCATATTTAACACACAGAGGATATATAATACTACAGACAAATTGGAATGTTAGTCGGTTACAACAACAATTTTGATATGGGTAAAAGTGTGAATGATAAAATATATATAAAATGTAAAAATGTAATAAAATAACAATATTTCTTTATAATAATGGTATGGAGATAATATGTTTGCCTACAGAAGAAAAGTTTGTAACATTTACTACCAATGTTATTATGTTTTACCAAGGCAACACATTCACCAAGATAGAAGATTTAAAGTTTTACGCGGAGGTATGGAAGAATATCACTTTTACCCAAGAAGATATGACTCAAATTAAAAACATTACTATGCAGAAGATGGAAGATCTTATCAAATTTAGACATTTACAACAAGTTGCCGAAGGAACAGAAATGGTAATTGCCGCTATAAAGGAAGTATAATACAGAGAGATTTCGTTACATATTAAAGGTTGAAAATTCGGAAATCTTCTATTGCTCGAACTATTGGTTGCAAAAAAAAATTGCAGAACTGGACCTAAGTTATAGGATTAAGATGAAATTAAACATACGCCTAATGGAAAAAAGCAAAGAGTTGTATTTTGTGTGTAATAATTGTTTGTATTATATTCAACATGCTATTATTGTGAATAAAAACGATTAAAAAAATAGTGTTTTGTTCATCCCTACCAGTGTTGGTTTATTCCTATTTTCTAAAGATATGGATTAAGGGAGGTGGTGAGTCAATTAACCCATGACAGGAGACACACACCACAGGGTTAGCAGAAGGTTAGCAGACACTCACCTACCACAGAACACAAGAAGGTTGATAGGTGACACAGAATACAAGTTTTCTTAGGGTCTGCTAGACAGTTGATACATGGGAGTTGACACACCTGACAGATGACGCACCGCACACCACTCATAGCGTCACAGAACACATGTTTTTGTGAGGTTTGCTATATGGTGTGGGTTGCGTCATCTGTCACACTCGCTTTGGTATCTTTAATCTGTAGGGCTACTTTTGCAATTGCAAGATCGCAAGTAAGCTGAATAACTTCTTCACAAATTCTCTGGCTTTGTTTCATCGTTTCCAAAATAACTGATGTGTTTTTTGGTGATGCATTTATAGGAGTGAGATAAGAAACGATGTGCTTTCTATTATTATCAGAACTTATCAAACAATTGTATCCAACTCACATTGGGAGATTTTCTAATTGCAGAACATGGCTCAACATCCAAATTGTATAGATATTACTATACAATTGTAAAGTTGTATGTGGCATAATTTCATCTTCGTGAACTGAAATATCAAAACTATCAATCATCTTCGGTTGCTTAGGCTTAGGGTCTCCTTCCGGATTTACACCCTTAAATGCTCTCCATTGTCTTTCTCCAAAATTGGAAGTATCCGATTCATCTTCAGTATTTTTTCTATATTCTGATAGATATACCCAACCGTATCGTGCGATGTATCCTTACCGGTCTTAGTTTAAACAAATCTATCAAAAGTAACCTCAGTGGATAAATTTTAAGTTTTTTTAATTGCTTCAGGATACAGCATCGATTTTTTCAATGATAAATGTGGTGTCTGTTTCTGATTCTTCTAATCCAGAATAGTTAATGCAATGTCCGTAGTCAAGCTGTTTAGGGTCATTCCGGACTTAGTCTGCTTAGAAGTTTGATATTTTCAACACACGAGCGTATAGTACCGTCGCGTTTTTGGTTTCTGGAGGATGTTTGGCCATTACGATTGGTATGGCTGAATATATATACATATATATTTGAAATAATCCCTAAAATAACATATATAAAAACTAGACATTGGAATATAAGTAAATTTACAAAATTTTTTTGGGAGCTTTAAAACGTCTAGCAGAAGTTATGGCCGACGAAAAGTGTCTGGCAATGCTCAATATTATTTTGTAATAATATTATATGGCATATGTTTAAAAATTAACCTTTAGAATTTAAGTTAAGTTAACCTTATTTTCATTTACCTTTCTCACCTGGTACCTGTAAATTGGCTATCTAACCAACTTAGCAGGTATGATGGCATTCAATACACATATAAACACTACTTGAAGCCGCACATCTTGTCCTTTAGAAAATAAGTTATGTCTGGGGGCACTGGGCTTTTACTCTATAATGTGATAATATGGCAACAAGACGGAGCATCTCCGTATAAGGTGAGAGAAGTGCGAGAACAGTTAGATAATGAGTTCGCAATTTGTATAGGTAATAGTGGCTCGACTCACTGGTCGCCAAAGAGTTCTGATTTAACGCTTGTAGATGGCATTTAGGGGCTATTCAGAAGAAAAAGTTTATTTCCATATCAATAACAGTATTGCATTAATTAGAGAAAAAACTGAACCTGAAATAGAACTTCTTAACCACCGAAATAGTAAAAAAAATTTAAACTGTATTGGAAATTCAAAAAAAATTAACTTTTTATTGAAAATAACGATGGACATTTTGAGCACTTGTTTTAGTTTGCTTAGAATTTTTGATAATATCAAATCGGCTTCTATTTCGTAACAAACACTGTATGGCTTTTTTTTGTTATTTTCAATTGTCAATCCCAGCCACCTATTTTTTTAGAAATACACAGTTCTTTACTGTTATGAAAAAGAAAGGCCCTATCCGAATATATCATAATAAACAGGGCGTTCTATTTGAAAACATATATTCTTATATTATTCCCCGTAATGCAATAACGCTGCAGCGGTACAAAGTATATTTTATTAAAATCAATTTATACTTTTACAACTTTTATATAAAACTCTTTTTGTACCTGTGTGCATAGGAAGAACATTGCTTTAATAAAGTACATAATGTGAACCAATATTTACCAATTCTAATATTGGGAGCAGTGTATAATGAAATTCATTCCCAGTTTCATCTCAAATTTCATTAACGGTCTGTATACTCTAGTAGATAAAGACATTAAAATAATATCTGCCTACAATTTTCATCGTTCCCTCTTTATATAAATAAGTGCCTTCAATCGACACTCATCTATCAAGCATATTCAAGGCAATACTTAAGTTGCACAACTGAACCCGATATCCGAGAGAGGTTTCAAGAGACAAGAGATCAAGAGCAAGCAGGCACTCTCTCTGCTTGATAATAACGACCCTCTGCGTATCCCGTAGTGTAATCCAAATTAAAGTCCATTTCGGCTAAATCTAGGTCGATGTCATTACTTATCGTAGATCGGGCGGCTATGTTCGTTGTCGCACAAAACAATAACGAACCTCTCTATCTCGCTCATCAGAAACATAATCGAGAGCGTATCGAATTGTTTGGAGTATGTTACATTCATGTTTAGACATAAAGATGATTAAAGTTTTCATTTATTTATTAAGGTTAAATATTCAGTTGATATGCCCATAGCTAGCTCAATGAAAATCCTTTAAATGGAATAGTTAAATACTACTTACGTAGGCTCCTCCTTACCCTGACGACGTCCGAGAATGAGTCGTCCTATCTCTCTAAGGCTGGGATCTGATTCAGACGCTGTCTTATTCTATCGAGTGTTTATTTACACTGATAGAATGATAAGTATTTATATATCAAAGAATTAAAACGCAGTAAACAGTTCTTTATTAACAATTAAAATTTCGAAAATAATATATGATTTGATAAGAAAATTGAAATTAGTATTTAGATTTTCATTAAACTTATATAACCTTCAAACTTGGAATACATTGGAAACAATAGATATGGATTATCAGTTCAATTGGAAAGTGATATCACTTTTGTTATTATTAATCCCCTATATAATGTCATATCAAAGTATGTATACAATTAATTTAAAATTGTTCCTTTCTAGGTAAAAATTATTTAGTATGGAATTAAAATATACAGAATTATAATAAGTGTTTCAAAGAAAAATCAAAGATAGGCCATTTTTATTAAAAAAATAAACGGTTTTAAAGATTAAAACTCACTTTTCCGCATTTGTGGCCCTAAAAAATATCCTATCACAAAATTGTTACTTGTACACACTTCGGGGGATGTATCGTGCTTACAAACCGAAATTTCTCCAAAAATAACCAAAAATGTAGTATATGTGGATTTATAGGACCCGCTATACTCGCTCTAGTCAGCTGAAAATCAATAAGGTACATCTGTGAGACACCTTGAACAATATTCAATCATAAAATTGGTCACTTGTATACACTCTGGAGGCTGTATCGTGCTAACAAACTGAGAATTCTCCAAAAATGATAAAAATTTGATACTTCAAGTACCATAGCACCCGTTTTACTGGCTTTAGTGAGCTGAACATCGATAGGGTTCACCTTTGAGACGATGTGAATAATATCCAATCATAAAATTGGTCACTTGTACATACTCCGGAGGTTGTATCGTGCTAACACACTGAAATTTCTCCAAAAATGACAACAATGTCGTATTTAGAGACTTAAAGTACTATAGCACCTGTGGGTCAGCTGAAAATCAATAGGGTTCATCTGTGAGATGTCCTGAATAATATTCAATCATAAAGTTGGTGACTTGTTGAACTACGGAAGCTGTATTGAAATTTCTCAAAAAATCCAAAAATGTCGTATCTGAAGTACCATAGCAACCGTTATACTCGCTCTGGTCAGCAGATAATCAATAGGGTTCATCTGTAACATGTCCTTAACAATATTCAATAATAAAATTGGTGACTTGTTGCACTCCGGAGGCTGTATCGTGCTAAGACATGTAACAAAAAGTGGCCGACAACAACGACATACACACAGGATTTATTTTCCAAAAACCGTTTTTTCGTGTTGTTGTTGATGGAAAACAAGAAAATAACTAAAAAATTCCAACTTTTTTGGGATGAACCAATACTTTTCTCGCATATTAGATAGGTTGGAAGGAAAAGTAAAACTGAGAGTTTGTACCATCCTATTGGAAGCGGATGAAAATTTTTCTTTCTTCTGAGCTCATTGTACCAAGAAGAATTTGAACAAATAGCAGTAAGTAAATTTCAAAATCAGTACTACAGCATATATTAGTAAAAGGTGAAGAAGGGCAACTAGTTTCGGCACACTGAGCCATCATCAGGCCTGTGAAAGGTATCAAGATAGAAAAATAGGAATTCACAACATGTCGAATTATCTTAATGTACATCAATCCATATGTAAATAATTGTAAGAGATAGCCGTCACATGTCCGTGGCATCCAGTAAACTCAGAACTATGTCAGTAGACAATATGGGGATTTACTATAGGGGAAATCATCAATAAAAATAGTAATGAAAAAATCCTCATTACTATGGAAAACGTCAAGCAAAGTAAAATAAAATTGAACAAAACAAAACAGGACAAAGTATAAAAGAAAAGAAAACAAAACTGGACATCGTCGTATGACAGAATATGTCCGAAGTCAAAAGACCAGTATTGTAGTGTGTAAGAGCACTAAGTACAATGACTCAGTAAATCCCAATTAGACAAGATGGTCGGAGAACTGACAATGACAAGGACCAATGACGCCCCTCAATGACAAAATGAACAATCTATAAAACAGAGATGAATGAGACATAGTAACTATCATGTAAAGAAATTATCTAAAACACAGTACAATGTAAGAGCACAAAGTCTTACATTGAGGTAACTCGACATATTGTAAATTCCTATTTTTCTATCTTGATACCTTTTACAGGCCTGATGATGGCTCAGTGAGCCGAAACTAGTTGCCCTTCTTCACTTTTTACTAATATATGCTATAGTATTGATTTTGAGTTTTACTTACTGCTATTTACCTACAGACTACATTCGAGATGAATAGTCTTTTTCATTTAATTTGAACAAAATCGAAGTTTATCTGGATCAAAAGTACACCTCATCTCATGTACTGATTGAAATATGCGATTTTTAATATCTCTAGCTACTTTGAAGTAAGTATATTTAACACAAATTGTTTTTGTAATTTTTCTATACCTTTTTCTACTATTGATTGCAACATACCATTAAATATTCAACAAAATCAGCTTCAACACTTTTAACAACACTACCCACTATTGATGTTCTTTTTAAGATGTCCACATTCTCTCTCGCTTCCTTCAACAAAAAACCAATACATTCATATATTTAGCGACATTCTAATGTTCATCATGGCTTCCTATGGTTGTCATATACCAGTCTCTTCAAACCGATTTATTACAGATTCCTACACTTTGTTGCTATGTACAATTTCACTGTTTTCAATTACTCAGGATTGAAGAAGATTCACATATGTTCTATTAACTTCAAAAAACTACAATATTTATTGACATTATTTGAAATGTTGATAATTAAAATAATAATTACAATAAATATAAATACATCTTGATACAATCTAACATAATAATCCATACCATTGAACTTTATTTATAAAAATTAAAACAGCTGCAACGGTAACCAGGCAAGCCACTGGATACGCAGCAGCTGTCAAAACAGAGAAGGCTTTTAGGGTGGGAATAATGCCCAAGGATTATCCTGGGGTCATCCTGAAAGCAGAGCAGCTCTTCACCCTGGAAGACACTCTGGTGGAAGAGCTGGTCCAGAGCAAAGAGAAGGGAATCCACTTCTCAGGTATCCATTTCCGTTGTGGAATGATACTGGTGGACTGTGGGTCCCAAAAATCGGTATACTGGCTCATGAGGTCAGTGCCGGAATTAAACTCCTGGGAAGAACCTGAATTGGTAGACGACATCCCAAAGCCGGTCACCATAACGTTGTTCTTCCCAAGAAGTCACGACATTAAATTGGAGAAAATCCTCCAACTTGTCGAGGTTCAGAACTCCAACGTCACTACTGGGGCTTGGAATCCTGAAATCTAAAAAAGAGGGACAGGGAACTATCCTCACGATTGGGATCGATCACCAATCTGGGGAGGCTCTGAAGACAGGAGGTTACGCGCTAAACTTCCGTTTTGGGCGTATACCTGTCTCGGGGCTGGGAAAAAAAGAGAATCCCACGGAGGATCCATAGGACATGGAGATACCCTCCACATCCGGAACCTCTGGAAAAGGGGAAAAAGGCGAAAGCTTGACTTTGGGTCAGCCCGAGATCTCCTCCGACTCTGCTGGGGTGACTGGGGATGAGGAGATCGCCTCTGAATTCCGGGAAGCTGGGCGGAGCAGCCTGCGGGTCGAGAGTCTGACTCGAGATCAAGAAACCTACTCGAACTCCGAGGAAGATACTGCCATAGTGGTCGAGGAGGGTCAGGGAGAGATAAAAGGGGGGGATGAATAGAGGTTGAGTTACTCGGCCTCTCTCATCCATAATAATTCACCTTCACGTTCACGATTGTAGCTCAAGTTAACCTGCATCACGAGAAGGGAGCTTCAGCCGTGATTGCACGGTTGTTCGGTATTCTACAACTGCATATTGTACTGATCCAAGAACCATGGTTCAACAAAAAAAGGCCAAATCAAAGGTTTGACATGTAAGGATTCTAAATTGATTTATGATCAACGGCAAGTATCGTGGGGTCAACCCCCACTTTTGTAACGAGAGCAAGAGAATAGGTCCTGGACGTAACAATTGTTAATGTTGCTGCTAGGAAAAGTGTAAAAGATTGCAGGGTGATGAGCGAACCATCACTTTCTGACCATAGGACTATCGAATTTATGATAGAGGGAGAAACTTCTACGATTCCTACAATCCGAAATCCTAGAAATATTGATTGGTCCCTTTACAAGACTAAGCTGAAGGACAATTTGGAACACGTCCACGTGAATTGGGTAAATCACCCGCACTACGACCTGGAACAAAGAGTCGAACAGGTCAGTGAGGCAATAATGGAAGCTTTTCATTCCAGTTGCCCACTGTCAAATCTCATTCAGAAAAGGATGCTCCTTGGTGGAATGAGAACTTGTCAAACCTCATAAAAGAGGACCGTCGGCTCTTTAATAAAGCCAGACGTGATGGTAATTGGCAAGGGGACACTGAGAAGCTTACTCAGTACCATAAAGATATAAGGTATGGCAAAAGGCTTAATTTTCAAGCCTTTTGCGAAAAGATCACTTCCACTCACACAGCGGCCACACTACAAAAAGTCATGGCAAATGTGGGAACTAACCCCACAATGTCGCTGAAAAAGCCAGACAGATCATATAATAATAATAATAATAATAATAATAATCCCTCCTCGGAGCTGTAAGACCTTGACGTTGGTGGAGTGGCTGAGTAACTTCCTCCCTCCTCGAGCCGCAAGGACGGGAAGGGAGGAGTGAAACTAAAAAACAGCTCAGAAATGGTCAGTGGGGCACTGGTGGGGCTATCTATGCCGATGTGATAGCACCAACAAATGCCAGTAGAAGACCCAACATGCCCAAGTTACATCCGAACACACTGGCAAGTCCTGACCAGATATGGGGGACGAGCGGCGAGTTTCCGGCGCCGAAAAACTGGAACCCTCGGCTATGGTATGGTAACCCAGACAGAAGAGTCCCGATGGAGTAAACCAGCGATAAAAAATCCGGAATCTAATCTGCTCTACGTAAGCCAAGGTGGAAGAAATCGTGCCGAGGGCTGCATGGCCATACGGAGTTGGTTGTGAACGATTCCCTGTGAGTACCAGGCGACACTTACTTGTATCTAGCCTTACTTTGGTATGGGAGCACTGCCAAAGCGGACCTTTATTTCTTCCCTACTCGTGGGACTTGAAATGAGTAAATCTAGTTCTCCAAAAACAAAGGAGATGTCGTCCTCCTCCATTGGCGGCAACAACATGAACCAGGAAAAGGTGGTATATCCCCGGTTTTTGGTCATAAAAAGAAAAGAGGGTGATTTTTTCAAAGTCAACCCTTTTTTAATTCAGAAAACTTTATTTGGCATTTGTGGATCATTGAAGATGATAAAGAAGACCAAGGAAGGGCTTCTGCTAGAAACGGTTTCTGCTGCGCAAAGTAACAGGATACTTCAGATTAAAAAATTAGGTGACACCGAGGTAGAAGTAATCCCCCATAAAACCCTCAATTATTCTAAAGGTGTTGTGTATTGCCCCGATCGTTTGAATTGTACTATTGAAGAAATATTTGAGGAATTAAAACAACAAGGAGTATGTGCTATCTATAGAATGAAAACAAAAAAGGATGGTCAATTACTAGAAACACCTAACCACGTATTAACTTCCGACAATCCAATACTCCCAAAGACAATTAAAATAGCTTTCCATTCTCTGACTGTCAGAATATATGTCCCCCCACCTATGCGATGCTTCAGATGCCAAAAGTTTGGTCATACATCCCTGAATTTCCAACAAAACCAAGTCTGCGTGTGTGGTAAACCCCCACACGAAGGCAGAGCATGTGAAGAACCAATAGAGTGTGTAAATTGTAATGGTAATCACTCAGCAAGATCCAATCAGTGCCCAATTTTCAAAAAAGAGTCTGCTATCCAGCAAGTAAGGGTAACAGAAAAAATTTCTTACCGCGAAGCGAAAAGAAAAGTTGTTATTGACACGCCGACTGTTGGCAAATCATTCGCACAAGCAGCATCAAAACAACAGAAAATTGATATCGACATATTGGTCAAACAATTAACACCTGTATTACTGCAAGCTATAACGGATGTCATGGGAAAATCAAAAACATCAGATGATACCACGTCTGCGTCTGCAACCCCTTTTCGTACACCGGCTCCCCCTTTAATTAATAAAAAGAGAACCGATGTTGATGCTGAGGAAACAACTGAATCCGAAGGTAATTCAGAGACAAGTGGAACTCGAAAACGGAAAAAAGGTTGGCAAAAAGGTCGACCGAGAAAACCTTTTAATTCAAGCGAAGGCCAAAATACTGATAAAATAAGTGATACAGATCTTTACTGATACTGAAATATTCGGTTATTTCATTTATTTGCTTACTTATAGTTTATACAACTATTTATTTGTATGCGTCACATATTCATAAGTATACCACCATTTCAGAATTTCTATCCATTTTTATTTTTTTATTTATTTTATTTATATATTTTTAAATCATCAACTCTATGTCTGAACCAACTCTTATGAATTCGATAATTCAATGGAATTGCAATGGTTGTATTCTCCATTATTGTGATCTCAAGTTACTCATAGCTGGAATAGATCCAATTTGCTTATGTCTACAGGAGACACATTTTAAACCTAACCAACCGTACTCCATCCGAGGGTACGAAATATATCGGAAGGACACAAATCCCTCTATTCGAGCAAAGGGTGGCGTGGCTGCGCTAATTAGGAATGACATACCTCACGCCTCACTGTATTTGAATACCGCCTTACAAGCGGCTGCTGTTCAAATTCTGGCCCCCGTTACAATGACTATATGCTGTCTATATCTACCTAATGCTGACTGGCGAAAAGAAGACTTGGAAAATCTCATATCGCAATTGCCCACCCCGTTTATACTAGTAGGAGACATGAATTCCCACAACCTTCTCTGGGGTTCTCTCCGACGAGACGCCCGTGGACTAATTATAGAACAATTGCTAGATAGAGACGATTTAGCTCTATTGAATTCTGGCGGGATGACTTATTTTAACGCAAGATCCAGAGACTTCAGTGCTATTGACCTATCGTTTGCATCACCAAGAATTGTCCCTCGTTTGTCCTGGAGTGTGCTGCATGATCTACATAATAGCGACCACTTCCCTATCGTAATATCCACGGACATTCCAAGAAGTCCACTACATTTACCGCCTAAGTGGCTTGTAGATAAAGCAGACTGGCACACATTCGAACAACATCTTGAGCTTCCCGGGGATGCTGATAATGTTTTTCTAGAGGTAGACAAGCTCACTCGTAATATCAAAAGAGCAGCTGAAATGGCAATTCCAACTAGAACACAGCTACCCGATAGATGTATGGTTCCTTGGTGGAACCCCTTAGTGAAGGATGCCATACAAGCAAAGAAAAAGGCCTTCAATAGATTCAAGAGATTCCCATCACTTGAAAATTTGATCATATTCAAAAAAGCAAGAGCAACAGCTCGCCGCATTGTTGTACAGAGTAAACGAACATCTTGGAGTACATTTGTGTCATCGATATCTCCAAGTACAACTATATCAGAGGTATGGCGTAAAGTCAAGGCGGTTTCTGGAATGAATTTTTCACCACCGCTCAAATATCTGCGGACCGAAACTGGCGAGATATCCGATTGCCCACAAATAATCTCAGAGTGCATGGCAACCCATTACTGTGCTGCAAGCAGCAACCAAAATTACGAAGAAGAATTTTTACAGTCCAAAAACCAACAAGAACTGCCTCTTGACTTTTCTTCACTTGAACAACTCTATTATAACTCCCCCTTCACTTTAGTCGAATTTGAATATGCTCTTTCTTGTTCTAAGCAGTCATCCCCAGGACCCGATTCAATATGCTATGAAATGATCGTTCATCTACCTTCTGATTTCAAAGCAGCACTACTCACCTTATACAATAAAATATGGCAGTCAAATATCTACCCACCCCAGTGGAAAGAGGCTATAATCGTCCCCATTTTGAAAGAAGGAAAGGATCCTTTAGTTCCCTCTAATTATAGGCCCATTAGTCTCACATGCAGCATGGGAAAGATTCTGGAAAAAATGGTGAGCAATAGACTAGTCTGGTTGCTAGAATCACAGGGACTTTTAGATGAACACCAGGCAGGATTCCGAAAGCATCGCTCAACTACAGACCAACTCGTATATCTCGAACATACCATACAAGAATCTTTCAAGAAACGCGAACACGCTGTCGCTGTGTTTTTTGTCCTCAAAAAGGCTTACGACATGACGTGGAGGTACGGAATTATGAGAAAACTTCATGACTGGGGATTCCGGGGTAACTTACCTCTGTTCATATCTTCATTCCTATCTGAAAGAACTTTCAGAGTGAGGGTGGGCGACACGCTGTCCTCGCTCAGACTTCTGGAAAATGGAATTCCGCAAGGTTCTACGTTGAGTGTAACACTCTTCGTAATCGCAGTCAACCACATGGCTACCTTGGTCGACCCGACAGTCGGAATTTGTTTATATGTGGATGATTTGACGATAGTTGCTTCCGCACCTACCGTTGGATCTGCTACCCGTAAGCTACAACGATTGATAGACCAGATTGTTCGAAATGCTGGGGGAGTGGGATATAAGTTCTCCAGAGAAAAAACGAGTTGCGTCCATTTCTGCAGACTTCGTAGGCCTCACTATGATCCTATGTTATACATTAATAACACATTAATTTAATGCAAAGAATCTATTAAATTCCTTGGTCTCATTTTTGATTCAAAGCTAACTTGGCGCAAACATGTAGAGAATTTGGTAGTGCGGTGTAAACAGACAATGAATATAATAAAATGTCTTGCCAGCACCAGTTGGGGAGCTGATGCAGATACCTTATTAGATGTTTACCGATCTCTTGTACTCGCTAAGATAGACTATGGGTCCATAGTTTATTCATCGGCACGGAAATCAACGCTGCGTTTACTACATCCCATACATTATGCTGGTATGAGGTACTCAATAGGTGCATTTCGTACAACATTCATTGTGAGTATTTGTAGTGAGACAGGGCTTCCACCTTTACGATTACACCGCCAGAAACTACTAGCAAGTTACATCTCCAGAATACGAGCACAACCCAATCATCGAAATTTTCCGATTCTGTTAGAAGAACACGACGGATATGCTGATAGACCTACTATTACAAGGCCAGCAGGAATTAGAGCACGTGAAACTCTACCACCACTGGAATGGCATGACTTGTCCATTCTTTTCGTGAATGATTTCGAAGTTCCTCCATGGCAGCTGCCAAAAGTATCTATCCGTTTAGATCTGACTGCCTTCCCTAAACATTGCACCGCCCCATTAGTCGATCGTCAGCACTTTTTGGACATTTTACACGAATTTCCACATTCAACAATTTTATATACAGACGGATCTAGAACATCGACCGGCACCGGCAGTGCTCTATCCATCGGAGATCAAACATACTCTTGGTCCCTGTCCACTTATGCATCCATATTTACAGCTGAACTTTATGCTATTTGGCAGGCACTCCAGTTTTGTGGTATAGCAACAATAAATCGAGAAAACATAATCGTCAGTGACTCTCTCAGCGTCCTTGAATCGATTTCGAACCCTTTTTCAGATGATCCACTAATTAAAATGATATTATTTTCTATACATCACCTCCATAATATCGGCAAAAATGTTAAATTAATTTGGGTACCAAGCCATGTCGGGATAAGAGGCAACGAAAACGCAGATACAGCAGCTCGTGACGCTGCTGAGAAAAGGACCGTCGAAGTTAACGTTTTGAGGGCAGATGACATAAAAGGGGAATATAAATTACTATTGAAAGGAATATGGCAACAGGAATGGGATCAAGTGAACAACAAACTAAAGTCAATTAAACCATTTGGTGGGCCTTGGAGACCTCCAGGAGCATTACCCAGGACTGACAGAGTGAAGATCCACAGATTGAGAATTGGACATACAGCATTAACGCATGCGTTCCTTCTAGAAGGGCAAGATCCTCCGATTTGTTCCCATTGCGGCGAGTTAATCACAGTATCACATATCATATGTATGTGTCCAGGGTACGATAATATGCGGCAGATTTTGAATATATCTGAACAGCTCACAGACAATTTCGCGACCACTTACAAAATTCAAAATTTAATTAAATATATGAAAGCAATAAACCTATTCAGTAAAATCTAATTTGTTCATAAAACGGAAATGGTGCTAATGATCACAGAAATCGATGCACCTAAATCGAGGAAAATAATAATAATAATAATAATAATACTTTATTCACCTTTTTTGATCATAGTACATGATATAGGACAAGTCAAACAGAGAAGAGGATATTACATTGAATACGACTTACTTATTAAACACTTAAATCAAAATCGTTTGCTTAAAAACTCTGACACATCATAGAAACATTCGACAATTAAAACATTTTTAAGTTTTTGTTTGAACACATTGAAATCGCTCTAACATCTTATACAGCTGGGCAAATGATTAAGGAATTGAATTCCTTTATAGACAGGACTTTTTTCAAACAATGAGGTTTCATGTTTCGGTGGCCGTATAAGTTTTCCAGATCTGGTTGGGTAATCATGGAAATCATAATTAAGACTAAATTCACTGAAATTACTTCTTGCATATAATATGCACTTGTAGATGTAAATAGAATAAAAAGTTAGTACACCGAAATCTTTAAAATGGTTTCGGCATGTTTCTCTATAACCTATATTAAAAATTAGACAGACAATCCTTTTTTGAGAAATAAGAATCCTCGAGGCATTTACCGCACCCCCCCCCCCCCCCACAGAATGAGATTATAGGAAATATGGGAGTATACTATTGCATAATAAACATTGATCAGTTGACTAGTGGTAAATATATTTTTTAGCTGTAATATTGCAAAGTAACTACTATTTAATTTTTTACAAATGAGGTTGATATGGGTATTCCAACTCATATCCTTATCGAGGTAGGTTCCCAGAAATTTCGTAGAACTCGAAAAATAAACATCAGTCCCCCCAACTGAGATACAGCTATTTTCAGGAATATATGTTCTTGTAGAAAAATGCATGAGGATGGTTTTGGTCGAATTTACTATCAAATAATTTCTTTCACACCAACTGATGAATTCTCTTGATAAAATATTCATCTTTAATAGCAGCTCATCCGGAGATTCAGAATCAATTGCCAATGTGGTGTCATCTGCATATAGTATTAAATGGTTAGTGCTAACATATTTAGAAAGGTCATTTATGTATAATAAATATATCAGAGGCCCTAAGATTGACCCCTGAGGTACGCCAATTTCCACAGGTTGGGGGAGGGATACATACGCGGAAGGAGAAGAAGAGCGATCGATTCTTCTTCTTAGAACCCACTTTCCAGGTAGTGGACCAGCAACAAGCACTGAAACAGCAATAAATTACACCAAAAAATCCCGTATGGAAGATTGGGACATTGCTAATAAAATATTTACCAGACAACGGTTGGAATGGGCAATGAGTACCTTTCACCAATTAAATCACCAGGAGTGGATGGAATATTTCCAGCACTCCTGCAGCAAGAGATAGAGGAGATTCTTTCTCATCTGCTGAAGCAAGAAGCAGTCTAGCAGTGGGTCTAATACCTAGAAAATGGAGAAGGGCAAGGGTAACCTTCATACCAAAAATAGGGAAAAAAGATGGAACTGATCCCCGATCTTTTAGACCCATCTGTCTAACATCGTTACTACTCAAAACGATGGAGAAAGTAGTGGATAACTACATAAGTACAGAGAACCCGGATAATATAACACTTCATAAATGTCAACATGCCTACAGAGCGGGTCGATTAATTGAGACGGCTCTGTATCAGCTGACCGAAGTCATCCAGAGAACTCTGAACAACGAAGAAGCACTAAAATCGCGAGGAGTAAATGAAACCATTGTAAAATGGATGTATGAGTTGTTAACCACGAGGATAGCTGAGACACAGGAGGGGAATCAAAACACCTCAGTTATAGCCACTCGGGGGACACCTCAACGGGGACTGATATCCCCCTTCTATGGAGCCCCGTTGTAGATGAGTTGCTATACAGGCTAACGGAGCTTGACTTTGAATTTATGGGCTATGCTGATGACATAGTTCTAATAGTCAGAGGCAAGGTCGAGAGCATCTTGTGTGATTTATTACAAAACGGCCTCAGAATCATTGAGCAAAAGTGCTTGTCAGTGGGGCTAAACATTAACCCAAACAAGACCATAGTAATTTCATTTACCCGGAAAAGAACACTTCCAGCAATGAAACCCATGTCCTCATATCATAGAATGGAAATAAGAAGTTAAATATCTAGGGATAACCCTAGACAGTAAGCTTCTGTGGTATAATTATGTTGAAATAACTGCTAGTAAAGCAATAAGAGCTTTAATGGCATGCAGAAATCTAGCTAGTAATATGTGGGGCTGTAACTCAGAACTCCTGCGATGGATGTACGCCATGATTGTGAGACCAGCAATTACGTATGGGGCATTAGTTTGGCATACAAAAGCAAGTCAGTACAGCACGAGGAAGACCCTCAACAAAGTTCAAAGGCTTGCCTGTGTGTGCATCACTGGAGCTATGAGAACGTATCCCACTAGGGCACTTGAGATCATTACAGATCTCACACCTCTACATCTGGTGATAGAAAAATCTGCCCAAGAGGCAATTTTTAATGTATCTAAGGAAGGTTCAGTCAATGAGAGTATTA
Organism: Galeruca laticollis; assembly: GCA_963921935.1. Classification (NCBI taxonomy): domain Eukaryota; kingdom Metazoa; phylum Arthropoda; class Insecta; order Coleoptera; family Chrysomelidae; genus Galeruca; species Galeruca laticollis. Next base: position 86,832,045 of record OY998180.1, read on the forward strand.
AAAATCAGGGAGCCTGATCCTCTCTAACAAAATACATCTCATCAGCGAATTTTTCCAGTGACGAAATGATCAAGAATGTAAGTATCGAAAATAATTTCACTACAATTCTGAATAAGAGGAGAGACTGGGAAAGGGAATACACTACCCAAACTCTCAAAGAAAACACCATTAGATGGTATACGGATGGTTCAAAAACCATCACTGGAGTGAGCTCTGGAGTATTTGGGCCTGGCACCAGATATTCATTATCGTTAGGCTCCTTCACGAGCGTCTTTCAGGCAGAAATACTTGCGATCGAAAGATGCGTGGAAATTAACCTAGAAAGAAACTATCAGAAATGCGACATATCAATCCATTCCGATAGTCAAGCAGCTATCAAAGCATTGAGTTCCCATGTCATTGACTCAAAGTTGGCATGGTAGTGCCGAAGAAAACTTGATGAATTAGGCAAGAATAAGAGGGTCTCTTTTAGTCTGGGTTCCTGGCCACTCGTTAATCACGGGAAATGAAGAGGCCAAAACACTTGCCAGGAAAGGAGCACAAACGCCCTTTATTCACCCGAAGAGTGTAGGAAAATGGAGCATATAAGAAAGAGTTTCGGAAGAAAGAGGAAACCGAAAGAGAAGCACTCTGGCGGTGCCTTCCCCGGTTGGAACATTCCAAAAAGTTCCTGCGGAACTTTGACACTGTTAGATCCAAAAAATATTTGGACCTCGGTTAAAATAAGTTACATCTCCTCACGGGCTTTCTTACAGGACACTGCCGCCTTAGGAAGCACCTAATGAGAATCGGTCTAGCAGAAATTGACGAGTGTAGTTTCTGTAGGGAGGAGGATGAAACCCCGGATCACCTATTTCTAGAATGTCTCGCCATTGCAAGCCAACGCAAGAAATGCTTCGGACAAGAAACTTGTAAGAGTGACGATCTAACCTTGTTGAAGCCGTTCGAAATACTAGAGTTCATTAGAACCCTGGAACTGGAAGGCGAGCTGTAGTAGTAGCGAGAACAGCTCTGACAGGGGGAGGTTGCAAAATAAACCCTAGGTTCCAGTGCATTGTAACCCCGTTAAAATCTAATCTAATCTAATATGTCAGAAATTCCGATCCTTCTTCCACCTTGGCCCAACATCGTATCCAAACAGGACACACAATCAATTTCGATAAAACCATAACTATCGCCCCAACTCGCTCCTTTTAGTTCGAGAACGTATCGAAATAGAAAACGTCCAAACTGTTCAAATACCAGAGACGACAGCCAGAGATTGCCATCAACCTAGAAACATCTTCTCCATTTGCCCCACTCCGATACCACCTCAACGCCTTCTACCATGGCCTGCGCCCAGAATAACAATTACCCTCCTAAAATATCGCGGGATCACGAACGTCCCATATCTATTACCACTCCTGCCAGCAGCACACGTACCGCGCGCGCCATTAACACCATACCCGCCAATATGTCCCCCATAAATACACGGTCCAGACAACTTATCGGTCAGTCGGCTTCAAGCCAGTAGTAAGTGTTAGTGTTAGTGTTTTACGGTGTTTTAACTGGTAAGCACTTTTTAATTATTTCTATTCCATTTTATTTATTAATTTTATTTTTATTGTTATGTGTTTTTTCGGTGAAATTCCTAGGTGGAGGCAGATTGAGGCTGGCAACTTGAAGATTCTTTCGGAACAATTCCTGCAGTTCCTCCATATTGCTTCTCAATTGCATCACGTAATCTTCTGCTGCTTCGCCAGGCCGACAGCCAAATTCCAGGTCACAAGGAAGCCCACAGTCACTTTTACTTAATTTATGTACACACAAAGTTTCTAATTTATATTTAATACACTAATGCACTGTTCACTTACAGTTAATTGTTATATTTACTATTTATTTATTCACCTCTGCTCATTATCAGATTAAATTCTAGACTCTGGCCGCTGGTTGGTAGTCGTTTATATATTTAACGTTTTTCCAGTACCTTTTAATTCCGGAAAATTCTAGAATGCGGCTCTCAACAAACAATCGACATTTTTAGGAATCTCTATGAAAACAATTACAAAAAATATAAAATGGTCCTTCCCATAAATGGCTGCGCTCCCACCAAAAGTTTAATTTTTATATATGTACTATTAAACAAAGTAGGATTCAGGGACTACACCAGTGTGCGGTTTCGACACAATATATACATATATATATATATATATATATATATATATATATACATATATATAAAATTGAAAATATCACGGGGATTGCAGCCTAAATAATGTTCAAAATTCTTGTTATTCGAAACCGTGCGCTTTCGAAAGACTTTTTCTTTCTTTTTCAAGTCATATTACTTTCAATTTTTCACCCCTCTACGATCAACCCCTATTTTTTATCCTACTCAGATATTATAATTTCAAGTTCCTTTAATTATGATTTTTTTTAACCAGCTCATTCAACATTTAAGCTGCCGTTAAGCATTCAAAATAATCCAGATGCAGTGTGCAACATAAAAAAATAATCGTCTATGGCCACAGTGCTGAAACAATGTAAAATTATTATCTGGGATGAATGCACTATGGCACACAAACATTCGCTTGAGGCATTGGATAGGGCATTAAAGGATATAAAAAACAACGATAAACTATTTGGCGGCACTTTGTTACTCCTTTCAGGTGATTTCAGACAAACACTTCTCGTTATTCAAATCAAAAGTGGCTGGCAGAAAGAGCGATCTTGGCAGCTGAAAATGTGGACGTCAATGGGTTAAATTTAAAGATACAACAGCGTTGCCTGGGGACTTGGTGTCATATAAGTCTATCGATGCAGTTTGCGATACCAACGAGACTGTGAATTATCCAATTGAGTTCTTAAATTCATTGGATTTGCCAGGCATGCCGCCACATCATTTACAATTGAAGGTTGGATCTCCTATTATTCTACTTCGAAACTTAAACCCACCACGGCTATGTGATGGCACACGATTCGTCATTAAAAAATTGATGAAAAATGTGTTGCTGCCACGAATCCCTATGATTCCTACAGATGTGCCAGTTGAATTCAAACGCACTCAATTCCCAATTAGATTGGCATTCGCTATGACAATCAATAAGTCACAAGGACAAACATTGTCTGTATGTGGCTTAGATTTGGAAACACCGTGCTTCTCCCACGGACAACTATATGTGGGATGTTCTCGCGTGGGAAAACCATCCAGTTTGTTTGTGTTGACTAAAGACGGACTAACCAAAAATATTGTACACTCTATTGCGCTAAGAGATTAATTTTTTTTTCAACTGCCATAATTGATAGTAAAAATATAAATATTTATTTTTGACGTTTAGATAGCTATCAAAGACTGTTATTTAAAATATATTCGTTACTCTAATGAAGATTTATTTATTAACCTAAATAAAACATACTTTTATTCTTTATAATGCATTCGATTATAAATACTTCCTCGCACATTTATAGTAGATAATTATTTTTATTTAACTATAAAAATGTTTCCTAGAAATAACATACATGGCAAAACAACGTTTGCCTGGTCAGCTAGTATATATATATATATATATATATATATATATATATATATATAATAAGCAACGAATAGATTATATATATATATATATATATATATATATTGTAATGTTTTATATATTCATCAATTTTTATTTTTTTTATTTTCATGTAATAATAATATTTTGACAATACTCATCGAGATACTTCTGAGATGACGTTTCATAGACAGATTGATAACGTTGAGAGTTACATTTGATGTATGAAATATATCTGTTATAAATCTGTGTTTCTTTAAGAATCCATTAAAACGTACATTATAATTAATTGAATTAAGTAACGCATAATAATGATATCAATTACAATAACCACAACATTAATCTACTTATCAATCAACTAATCACTTCATGAATATTTGACAATATAACACGACTTATATCAATTTATTATTATTAGAAAATACAATAATTTCCCAAATTTACATTCAGCATTTTTCTTACGTAGTTCAGGAAAATGTTAAATGGTAAATTTTTTGAGTTTTAATAAAATATAACATTATATTTACAACTTTTTTTTTATCAAATTTTTTTTTTAATTGTTGCTTTGCCAAAATTTATAAATTTGATTTATATTGAAAATTCCCCTAATTCTTTGTGTATATGGATCTTTCAAAACATAGCTATTCTTCGCTTCCTCGTTATCAATTATATATGGGCCCTCAAATGGTAGGATTAATTTTGCACATTTTTTATCTTTTGTATTTGCTATTCTATGTGCTCTTAATATTACAAATTCTCCTTTCTTATAATTAACTGGTTTTTTTATCTTGTTACTTCTTTTTTTAATATAATTATCAGCATGTTTATGTAACCTTTTATTTACATTTTCAACAATATTTTAATATTTTTCTAAATTTTCTATCTTCCATGGACTTTGTGGATTTTCCCTTTTCATTATGAACATTGGAGTTTCTAACGTTACTGTATTGGGCAATGAATTCATGAACATTTCTACTTCTTCCAACTCATTTTCCCACTCTTGCTGTTCATGTCCAGTTAAAATTCTTAAATATTTAATTATTTCCTTAATATATCTTTCTGTTGGATTCGATGCTGGATGTCTTATACTGGTGAAATTAATTTGAATATTATTATTTTGCATGAATTTTTTAAATCTATTGTTATGAAAATATGTTGCATTGTCCAATATGCATGTTCGTGGTTTTCCTACTAGTTTAAAATAATCCTGGAATATTGTTATTACATTTTTTGTACTTGTCCTTTCACATGGTTTTAAATAAATATACTTGGAAAAAATGTCCAATATTACAAATACATGATTGTTTCCCTGGTAACTTGTTATTAGATTTGAAATAAAATCTATTGCTATTAATTGTAACGGTCCTTCTGATTTTATAGATTTAGGTATATACTGATTATGAAAATTTTTCTCTTTACTTAATTGGCATTTAGTACAATGTTTTATAATTTCTTTCATTGTTGATAGATCATTCTTACTAATATAATTCTCTCTAAAAAGTATCGAACATTTTCTTATGCCTGGATGTCCATATTCATTATGTAATTCTTTAATTATATGTTTAGCCAAGTCCTTTGATATTAAATATAATTCTTTATTTCCATCTTCCTTATACCAAATAATATCTTTTAATTTAGCCTTCTTCTTTTCTTTATCTGTTAAAAAAATTTGATCTTCTATTGTAGATTGATATGAAAATAGACCTTCATTATTTTTAAATATGTTTAGTCCAGTTCTAATTTCTTTGTTCTTATTTTTACTTTCTCCATCCATTCTTGTTATAGCATCAGATATTATGTTAGTATTCCCTGGAATATATTTAATTCCAAACGAGTATTCTTGTAATACCAACGCCCATCGATGTAATCTGTTATTACCATATTTATTATTCAAAATTGATGTCAGTGCTTGGTTATCTGTTTCTATGATGAATTTATTACCTAACAGGTAGAACCTCAATTTGGTTATACAGAATATGATACTGCCTAGTTCCAGTTCACTTACACTATATCTTCTTTCGTGTTTCTTGGTTGTTCTTGAAACAAAACTTATCGGAACTTCTATACCATTTTGAAATTGTACCAATATACCTGCATATCTATTTATAGATGCATCAGTTCTTAAAATAAATGGCATGCTGTGATTTGGATAATGAATTTTAAGATTTTCTTCAAATATTTGTTTTATGTTTTCGAATGCTTTTTGTCTTTCTTCTGTCCATTTCCAAGGTATTCCTTTCTTTACGAGTTCTATTAACGGTATTTCTTTATCTGTTATGTCAGGCACCAGTCTTTTATAATAATTGATTATTCTCAAAAACCCTTATAAATTGTTAGGTCTTTTATATTCCCTAATAGTTTTAGTTCTTTCAGGATCCATTTTTATTCCAGTTTGATCTATTTTGAATCCTAAATATGTTATTTCTTTTTTATAAAAATTACATTTTTTTGAATTTAATTTGAGACCTGCCTTATCTAATTCCATGAATGCCGTTTCCAAATGAATCTGATGTTCTTCTATACTATTGGAATAAATTAAAATATCATCTATGTAATGTAGAATAAAATCTTCATATTTATTTAAAATATGATGAACAGCTCCTACTAATGCCGAACATGCTCCTTGGAGTCCATATGGTACTACACAAAATCGGTACACTACACCATCTATCGAAAAACCTGTGAAGTCCCTTGAATCCTTGTGTAAAGGAATAAGCCAAAAACTGTGTATCAAATCTAGTTTAGTAAAAATTTTTGCATTGGTTATCCTACCTAATATATTCTCCACTGACATTGTTGCTTCATATTGCGGTATCGTGTATTTATTTATAATTCGTGCATCCAAACATAGCCTCATATCTCCATCTTTTGTACTACAACTAATGGATTGATGTACGGTGTATTAGCTTTTTCTATGATTCCTTCTTCTAATAGTTTTTCTACTTCTTTTCTTACTTTATCTTTTAGTTTATATGGTACTGGATTTGTCTTTGCCTTAAAATCTTCAATTCCTCTTACTTCCATTCTATGCACATAATTTTCTGCCACTATAGATTCCTTCGACACTAACTTCTCATACCTATTCATTAAATTATTCATAATTTCATAATATCTATCCTCACAATCCATAAATCCATTCGATTCTTCTTCTTGTTCAAAATTAATTTTATTTTTATTATCATTTCTTTCCATTATACTGAACAATATCCTTTTTTCTTCTTCTCTATCTTTACTTCCAAAGTCTATCCAATATCCATCTAATCTTAATTTCTTCTTTTCATAATTTATTATGGTTCCAAACTTTTCTAGTACATCTGTTCCTATTACTACATCTGTATTTAAATTTGATGTTACCATTAGTTGACAATTGAATTTTCCTCCTTTTATCTCTAAAATTGTATCATACATTCTATTTACCTCACATAGTTTCTTATTATTTGCACCTAACAATGTTACCTTAGGTATTTTAATAATTTTTTCATCTTCATCATTTATTTTCAGTTTATTTACAAGATTTAAATTTATGAGTGATGCTTCGCTCCCTGTGTCAATTATTAATTGAATTTCTTGAGAATTTATTTTCCCCCTTATTATAATTAAACCATACATATGTTCTTGATTATTATCATCTGTTAAATTTATGAATTCACGAGGATGACAAATAGCTACATTTTGGTGCAAGGAGCAACATTTTAAAAATTTTGATTTTCTCTATCATCTGTTAATTCGACTTCCCTGTTTATCCTGGGAATTCGATCTACACTACTCGATCTTCCTACTTCCATACTTGTTGTTTCTTGATACTGATTTTGTTGTTCCCTATCTAAACTTCCTGATCTATTATTTTCCCTATTTTGTCTAGTATAATTGATATGTCTATCTTGGTTTCTATTTTGATAACTATTGTTTGCACGAGTATTACCATTATTATACTGTGAATTGTTATTGTCATATCTTTGGTTATTATTATTGTTGTTATTGAATTGACTATTATTATTTACGTTATTATTCCTTTGGAAATTATTATTTTGTCTATTTCTATAGTTATTGTTGTTATTATTATTATTATATCTATTTCGATTATTATTATTAGAATAATACTTATCAAAATGTTCATTACTGTTACTGTTTCTATTCCGCTCGATTCTAATTGAATAATTACTTAAATTTTCCATAGTTTTAATATTTTGTATAGCTATGGTTTCTGTAATCTGATATTTGAAATGTCGGGAGATGTACATAACTATTTCTTCTTCTCTAATTTTAGGATTTAAATGTTGAACCATTGCACATATTTGGATGGCATATGCATTCATACTGTTTCCTCTGTTTTCCTCATATTTTCCAAAACAAAGTCTATCCCTTATTCTGGATTGAACTTGTTCACTCCAAAAGTAACCCATAAACATTCTTTCAAAATCTTCAAACTTTTCCATTTCCTCTTCCTTTGTTGTATACCATACCAATGCATGGTGTTCCAAATGTTCCCTGATTATTTCTCTTAATCCTTGAATATTGGTGTGTGTCCCTACTTTATTTCTCATCATCCTCATAAATACTTGTGGATGTATTTTCTTTAAATCTCCATCAAATTTTATTATATTTGTTGTGCCTACTGTTATTATTCTTGGCTCGTTTTGTGTTTTTTCTAATTCACTCCTCACTTTCAATGTCTCTTCTCGTTGGTCTTCTTTCAAATTCTTGACTTCTTCTTCAATTTCTTTTGATTTTCCTTTGGTTTTCTCTTTTTCTATCTTTTGTGTTTCGATATTAGTTTCCATTTCTTGACTTATTTTTTTCATACTTTAATTTGTTTTAATTATTTCACTATCTATCTTTCTTGAATTCTCTTTTATTTCATTTTTCATATCATTTTCATTTTCTTTCAATTTTTCTATTTCAGTTGATTGTATTCTTTCAATTTCTAATAATCTTCCTATCATTTCTTCTCTTATTTCTTGTTTTGTTTCTTTTATACGATTTTCTGTGTGTAGTCTCGATTCTTCTATTTGTCTATTTACGTTTTCTAATTTTTCATCCATTTTCTCCATTTTATTCATCATATTTTCTTCCTGCATCTTTGCTTCATTCTGTATGCTTTCTTTGATTTCTTTCCAATTTTCCTCCTGTATCTTCATTTCATTCTGTATACTTTCTTTCATATTTTTCTTCAATTTCTTTATTTCATTCTGTGTACATTCTTGCATTTTTTCCGCTTTCATCTGCATTTCCATTAACATTTTTGTAATTGTATTTTCTGTGTTTTCTTCTTCTTCCTTTGCTGCTTCCTTTTGTTTTGTGTTTAGATTTTCTTCCGAATCATTATTGTCCCTTTCCATTTTCATTTCAACTTCTTCACCTTGTCCTAATTCCATTATCTCTTTTTCTTCCTCTTCTCTTCTTTTTATTTTCTTCCCATCTCTTAGGTTCATTTTATCCATTTTGTTATTGAATATTTTTTTTTCACAATGATTCTTTCTATGGAAAAGTCAAATATATTATTTATATTATTAAAAAAAAATGAAATCTTCAACTGTTCAATTCAAAACGTCTCTCTTTATTTTTAATTTTGAATGGGCTAAATTTTTCAAAGCGATCTATTAGAGAGCCCCACGTTGGGCGCCATATTGTAATGTTTTATATATTTATCAATTTTTTTTTTATTTTCATGTAATAATATTATAATATTTATTTTTATTTTTTTTATTTGACCCTTTCTCTAGTGTGGATCTGTGGGGCTCTTTTTATTATATAGAAATAGACAAAGTAACTTTAGTTAATTTAATTATTATTCTTTTCAATTTAAGAAATTTACAAATTCAAAAAATTAATAAAAAACCTATATCTATTAAATCACTTAACTAAAAGAAAAACTTACTCAGTGTTATATCTATATCTATCAAATTACTTATCTAAAAGAAAAACTTACTCAGTATTCTATTGTCCTCATTTAAATTTCATTAGTTCATTCTTTTACTAATACTTTTTCTTTATTGTCCGTATTCACACTTGCTTAGTCCATGATCTCACTAATATTTGTCCATATTTGAATTTTCTTAGTCCAATCTATTACGTATACTTTCCCTTTTGAGTATATAATTAATCCAACAGTTTTGAAATAAAGAGTCTACTAATCGTTCACAATTCCAATTTCTTCTAAGTATCTCCATCATTACTAACTTCTTAATTTTTCAATATATAAAAATTTCTTTTAAATACACTTTCAATCGCTTAACATGTTTCTAATTTTTATTTGTTGTTGACTTTACTTGGATTATAATAATTACTTTCTCAATATCAAACTTGCAAATTTATTACCAATTTAAACTAAACTTTGCGGAGCTAAACTTAAAAAGATCTCTCCTTCCGTCAATTCGTATTTATTCAAAAGTCATAATTTTTCTCTCGCTGACAGTTTGTTATTTATTTTGACAATACTCATCGAGATACTTCTGAGATGACGTTTCATAGACAGATTAATAACGTTGAGAGTTACATTTGATGTATGAAATATATCTGTTATAAATCTGTGTTTCTTTAAGAATCCATTAAAACGTACATTATAATTAATTGAATTATGTAACGCATAATAATAATATCAATTACAATAACCACAACATTAATCTACTTATCAATCAACTAATCACTCCATGAATATTTGACAATATAACACGACATATATCAATTTATTATTATTAGAAAATACGATAATATATATATATATATATATAAATATATATATATATATATATATATATATATATATATAAATATATATATATATATATATATATATATATATATATATATATATATATATATCCATTCAGCGATTTCTTGGGATTCGGTCCTTATTTTCAAAATTCATTAAACTATATATCTCATAACATTTTATTTACTTGACGTTTCGGCCGATTTTCGAGCCTTTTTCAAAAATACTACAATATAAAATCCTACTGACAATCACAGTTCATAATAAGTCTCAAACACATAGTTAAAATTTAAATAAAATTCTACTTACAGATATTTGGAACAAGAATCTTTTTACCCACATAGTGGGAACGTCACATTTTAAAATTTATCAACAACTTGACTTGAATAAAACAACTCAATTAGTTGGAGGTACACAAACAACAACTTCAAGATTGATAATTGATGTATTTTATTATCTATTATCGTTTTTGTTTTGCGATTTAATGCATTAAACATGAACGGACAATGAATTAATTTGTAGAGGGTATAAGAATTATGACTACGTATAATAAAAAGCAATTCAATTGTATGCTGTGGATTGGATTTGTACTTTTTTTGTTAATTAATCAAATTGTGATAGATTTTGCTCAAATTGTTTGTGTCTATTTTGGAATTAACAGCATTTTTGTTATTTTGAATACATATCATTTCGTAAATTTCTCTTTTTTTTGTATTTTTTTCCGTTTTTAGGATTTTTGTTTCTTCATAATTAAATGTATGATTATTGTTAGTTGTGTGACTCGTTAGTGCAGTTTTATTCTTTTTATCGTACTTGTGGCTGTTAATCCTATTTTTCAAATGTTGACTTGTTTGTCCTATGTATACACTATCACAATTTCTACAGGGGATCTCATAGACTACATGACTTTTTTTGTTTTTTGGAATTTTTGATTTTAGTTGACTAAAATGTTTGTTTAGTAGATTATGTCCTTTGTAGCTTAGCTGTACCTTTTCGTGTTTAAAAACGTTGTCTATTTTCTCTGTTAATTTTGGAATATACGGTAGTATTAAAAAGTTGGAGTTTTTTTGTTTGTTTGTTGTACAGATGGAAGTCGAGTTGTAATGCTTATGTATTCTTTTTTTAAAAACACTATTTACCATTTTTTCGGGATAGCTGTTCATTTTCAACGCCTGTTTAGCTTTTTCAATCGCCGTATGTCTGTATTCAGTATCAGAAAGAATAATTGCTCTGTCGGCCAGGCCTATAAAAGCAGATTTTTTTTGGGATATGTGGTGGTGTGAATTAAAATTAAGATATCTACCTGACCAAGTAGATTTGGTATACCAAGCAGTTTTAATTTCTCCGTTTTTATTGTGTATAGTTAAGTCCAAAAAGTTTATTTGATGGTTTTGCTCTGTTTCGATAGTAAACTGTAATTTGTGGTGATAATTATTAAATTCTCGTAACACATAATCACATTTATCTTTTGGAATGGCCAGCAGGCAATCATCCACGTATCTATAGAAAAAAGGTGGTTTGAAGTTCAGTCTATTTATTACCGTTGTTTCTAGTTCCTCCATGACTAACTGTGCAATTACAGTTGAAAGAGAAATTCCCATTGCGCAACCTTCGATTTGTTTGTAAAACGTATCTTTGTATAAAAAATAAGTTGAATTTATTACTAATTTGACAGAGTCTAAAAATTCATCAAGAGGAATATCTGTGTAGTTTTTAATTAGGTCCCATTGTTTTTCAATTACATTTTGAACTAAATCTAAAGTAATGTTTGTATACATGGATATCACATCCAAAGACACAATAATGTGATCTGTGGGGATTGATATATTTTTAATTTTATTTTTGAATTGCCAAACGTCTTTAATGTAATATTCGTTTTTATATGCTACATTATTTAATATGTTTTTCAAAAAAGCTGATAATTTTTCGAATGGCGATTGAATACAAGATACTATTGGGCGTAACGGAATGTTGGGTTTATGGAGCTTTGGTAATCCGTATATCCTAGGTGGAATTGAATTTTGTATCTTCAAGTCTCTAGCTATTTTTGGTGATATGTATAAATTATTTTCCCATTTTTTAATTAATTTGTTATTTTTCTCTTGTAATATATTTGTAGCATCATTTTTCATTTCTTTGTATGTATTATTATCCAATAGTAATTCTTTCATTTTGTTCTCATAATCAGTTTCATGCATAATAACCGTTTTGTTTGTTTTATCTGGTTTTAGAATTTTAAGCTCTGGATGTTTTTTTAAAAATATTTTAGTGCGTTTCAATTTACGTGATAATATTTTACTTTGAGGACTATGTTTGGTAGAATTAAAATTGTTTTTGTAATTCGTTAGCACATTTGTACATTTTGACCTAATTTCATCTCTATTTTGTGGTGGCAAGTTTAATAATGTTGTTTCTATATTACAAATTATGTCTGCAATAGGAATATCATTTTTATTTTCTATTGGTAATGAGAAATTGGGTCCTAAACTCAATATATCTATATCGTCACTGGGAATGTCCGTATCTGTCAAATTCTCTATCCAATCTGTTTTATTTACATTTTGTGGTAAATTGTTGTGTTTATTCCGCAATTTGTCTAATTTATTGATGTTTTTGTTTTTAATTTTTACAAATAATTGTTCATTTTTGTTGTTTTCTCTTTCTAAAATACACTGATATATAAAATCTGGTAACATGTTTTTAATTTCATTATTAAGTTTTTCTTTATTTTTATTCAATATGTTCAAGTTTTTAGTTGTGTCAGTGAGAAGTAAATTGATTGTGTTACGTTTGAAGTTACTGAAAATATGCATAAATTTTTGTTCCAAATAACTGCAACCAAACGAAATATGTTTAACATTCAATTTCAGAAATACAGGTGATAAATTATCATTTTTACATTGAAGTAAAAAGATTCTTCTATTCTTCTGTTTGACTATTTTTCTAAGTACATTTGAGAACTGCTTTAATTTGTCAACGACGTTTTTCCCGTAGCTCTCTTCAATTTCTTTGTACGTGAGCATATTTCACCCCTGCTCTGTATATATTTAAGGTATTTGGATTTTTCTTGGACCAATTTATATACATATTTCCATTCAGCGATTTCTTGGGATTCGGTCCTTATTTTCAAAATTCATTAAACTATATATCTCATAACATTTTATTTACTTGACGTTTCGGCCGATTTTCGAGCCTTTTTCAAAAATACTTTAATGCATTAAATCGCAAAACAAAAACAATAATAGATAATAAAATACATCAATTATCAATCTTGAAGTTGTTGTTTGTGTACCTCCAACTAATTGAGTTGTTTTATTCAAGTCAAGTTGTTGATAAATTTTAAAATGTGACGTTCCCACTATGTGGGTAAAAAGATTCTTGTTCCAAATATCTGTAAGTAGAATTTTATTTAAATTTTAACTATGTGTTTGAGACTTATTATGAACTGTGATTGTCACTAGGATTTTATATTGTAGTATTTTTGAAAAAGGCTCGAAAATCGGCCGAAACGTCAAGTAAATAAAATGTTATGAGATATATAGTTTAATGAATTTTGAAAATAAGGACCGAATCCCAAGAAATCGCTGAATGGAAATATATATATATAAATTGGTCCAAGAAAAATCCAAATACCTTAAATATATATATATATATATATATATATATATATATATTTATTTATAATTCACAGTCCTACATTCAAAAGTACCACATTGGGTTACAGCCTGGAAATGTACCCAATTTATTTTAATATAGATCTAGATCATCCACATTGTGGCCTCAAGTTTAAATCGTACACTTAAGGGCACAATGAGGATGATCTAGACCTGTATTGAAATACATTGTTCACATTTGCTGGTTGTAGCCCAATGTGCTACTTTTGAATGTAGGACTATAAAGCAGTGAAATCATAATATATCTGGAATCTGCATTCTCTGATATATAAAATGATGGGAGATTACTGTATTATTTAATAATATGTTACAAATGACATTATAATGGGATTCAGCCTTGCACAATCAAATAAAATAGATATCGTCGGGATTATGAAGTTTCTGCCAAGTCTGGCACGACGAAATATTGGCACTGCGTATCCACTTACAAGGAACTTCAAGAGGTACACATAACTGATATAGCTAGAGACACTCAATCAGTTATATAGATCCAAATAAATGCGTTCATCATATTGACAGTTATTACATCTAATTTACATCTCAGCAGAAAAAACATATACATTGCTGAATATCAAAATGATAGTCCTGAAAATTATAGTGAAAGATATTAGAACGTTATCTTAAGAAATATCCAATGCAGCTATATCAAACACATTCATAGAAGACAACGAACAGATGATAGATGATTTTATCTATCGGGTAGCATGCCTCACTGGCAACAGAAATAAGGAGATAACAATTATACAATTATAGCAAATATGGCTTATTTGCCACTGGTCTCATGCCTTCAGGATGCGCAACCATCACTGGAACATCAAAATTCGAGAATGTAAAACAATAATTACATCGATGTTAATAAACAGCTGTTAAACTGGTATCCTAACTCAGCAATAAGATATTAATGGTATAAATATGAAGAAAAAACAAAGAAAAGTGATGATGTTGTTACATATATAATTCCATTGATTATTGTGTATAAAATAGTTGAATGGAAATTATGCATATCTAATTATTTCAACAGAAAAATTCTCAAGGTTTGAAACTACTTATGAAAATTAAGTTTCCCAAACATAACAGTCAGACATAAGTTATGCATCATATATCCACTACTATAATCTCGACAATAATCAGAAAAATTGGAAGTGTTCATGAGATGGCACTAGCATTCCAAAGCACAATAATCAACCATCAAATATTATTCCGCACCATCCATGAAAATTGGAGCCACCACTATACACTTGAATCACATCGGTAGTAATTTTAAAATTGTTTGAAGACCGACCGAATTATTCTAAAAAGTAGCACTGAGTCGTAAACGTTTTCCTCAGTATATTTTGATTGCCAGAAAAAAGTGAAAATTCTTGGATGATAACGATTATTCGTCGTCGTATCCGCAAGGATTTTGCTACATTGCAATGAAAAATGTGTAAAGAAGAAATGAACAAGACTATAAAAATGACGTCTCTGTAGTTGGTGATGTCACTAAAATCTATTTTTGATCTATCGACTTTAACAAACAACGAAGTATAAAAATGTTTAATAATAGTAAGAAAGCTTTTGCAGGCATGAGAATTAGACAACATAATTACTTTGAATAAATTGGAGAAGATATGAAAAAATTATGGCAGTAACAACAAAATAAATACACTCGCTGACATTATCTCTTAAATCGATTTTATTATTCCCATCGCTATCAACTATCTAACTTTCACGATATCTATTCACCCTTTTTCACAATAAATATTTCTGAAGATCTCTCATCTAAAGTATCCACTATCCTATCGCCTATAACCCTAAAACCCAAAACCTTGCTTTTTATGTAAATTTCTCCAGCGATGTTCCCAACAGATTTATGTAATAACAACTGTAATAATTAAGAAAATCTCATCTGAACCGTGTATCATACAGTGCTAGATATCACGAAATGTCACCAGGAGGTCCCCCTTGACGGAGGCAGAATCTACGTTCTGGTATTGTCTCGAGAGGAGATTTTCCTGCGAGTTATGGCACTCACTGTCCGGACATTAATTTATGGGGTCGAATATCCGACCGCGTGGTTCGTTTTCCTTGCTGGTTACGCTCTTGCTCTTAACAGTGCCGGATTTAACTCAACCAAAGTTGAAACAAGGATGCTATTAATCTTTAATAAATAAGTATAAGCATTAGTTGTGGGGGCCAGAACTGAATAAACAATAGGAAATGTACATAATTTGTCATTGGGATATAAACCTTAGAGATATTGTGCCGTTATACTATATTTCATAATTTTTAGAAGTGCTTATAGACTATATTCATTCGAAAAATATCCACTAACATTATGTTAAAAAACCCCTTCTTTCAGTGACCATCTCATGACACAATTATAAACAATTTTATACTCTAGTAATGCTCTTCCTGTCCACTTTTAGAATGAGCCTTTGGGTACCATACATATTTTCCCTATATGGAAACACCTTGAGGAAAATCTAATGTCTGCCTCCATTAGTTGACATATATATATATATATATATATATATATATATATATATATATATATATATATATTTAAATATATATATATATATATATATATATATATAGTTAAACTTGATCTTTGCCGAATAATTAATACTAAACATAGGTTTATTGGGGAAGCGGCAAATTAAAATGAGTACCCTTCATACTTTTTATGTCCAAGCTTTCAGAATTTATTTATTCCATTATCAAGGATAAAGTATATGAGAATGTATATTATAATAGATGTAAATGGTAAATTGTATACAGCATCAAAAGAGATATTTGAATTTTTTAAAAATAATTGTCAAATTGAAAGTAAATAAAATCGATTTTATTTACTTTCAATTTGACAATTATTTTTAAAAAATTCAAATATCTCTTTTAATGCTGTATACAATTTACCATTTACATCTATTATAATATACATTCTCATATACTTTATCCTTGATAATGGAATAAATAAATTCTGAAAGCTTGGACATAAAAAGTATGAAGGGTACTCATTTTAATTTGCCGCTTCCCCAATAAACCTATGTTTAGTATATATATATATATATATATATATATATATATATATATATATATATATATATATATAAATATATATATATATATATAAATGATGTAAATTATGACTAAATTTCTAATAATCAATTAACTATTTGAACAGACAATTCGATTTGACTTCAATTTTGTAAAAACCTTTGATGATCAATTTCCATTCAATTATTACTACTTTGGAAATAAGAACTTGGAATGGTATATGGTTTTCGTGAAATGGAACCAGGATATTGGAGAGTATAGAAATTTTTCTATACCCATATCATCAATGGGTTAGAAAAAAACTTGTGTGTATTTATGTGTGCATATAAGAAGTTATACGTTTTGGGGAAACAAAAAGCAGAAATCACTCTTAGAATGTCATTTCATGAACGAGGGCTCTCCCTATTTGTGAAAAATTAGGAAACAAGTTTTTTTTATAAACAAATAAACGGTTTTAAAGATTAAAACTAACATTTCCGTACTTAAATATAGACTCTAGAGGCTGTATCGTGCTAAAAAAACAAAATTTCTCCAAAAATGTTGAATATTTAGACTCATGGGATCATGGCTCTGATGAGCTGAAAATCGATAGAGTTCATCTGTGAGATGCCCTGAACAATAACCAATCATAAAATTGGTCAAATTAACTGTCTCGACCCTTACTTCGTGGAATCTACTCAGATTACTGTTTTAAATTAAACTTACCTTTTCTAGATAATTCCACAATATATTGAAAAAAAATGTGTCAAAAGTTCTAAGAAATTTGACATGTGTCTCGATAATTAATATAATCGATGATATTTAATATCGAAACAATTGTCAAATTTCTTAGAACTTTTATCATTTTTTTCAATATATTGTGGAATTATCTAGAAACAGTAAGTTCAATTTAAACAGTAATAAAATTGGTCACTTGTTTACACTCCGTAGGCTGTATCGTGCTAACCGAAATTTCTCCAAAATGACCAAAAATGTAGTGTATCTGGATTTACAGGTCCAGTTGTACTGGCTCTGGTGAGCTGAAAATCAATAGGGTTTTTCTGTGTGATACCGTCAATAATATCCAATTATAAAATGGGTCACTTGTATACACTCCCTCCAGTTAGTAGTATCGCATTATTCAGAGTAATGGTTATGTCAATAGCATTTTCAAGTCTAACTCCAGAAAAAGCATTTCGTTATATGGATGACATAGTGGTCATAGGAATGTCGGAAAATCATCATTTAAGCAATCTTAGAAAAGTATTCCACGCATGTCGTGAATTCAATTTGAAATTAAATCCACATAAATGCCAATCTTTCAGGCGAGAGGTCACGTATTGGGGTCACAATTTATCAAGTGAAGGTGTTTTACCAGACAAAGCAGTATATTCAGTCATTCAACATTACCCAGTCCCAAAAACGCTAGTGAGGTCAAAAGATTTGTTGCATTTTGCAATTATTACAGACGTTTCATTCCGAATTTTGCAGAAATATGTATACCACTTAATAAAATATCTAGGAAAAACGAGAAGTTTGATTGGAGTATGTGAAAACTCATTTCAAGTCTTAAAAAAAGCGTTAATCACCCCACCAATTTTAAAGTACCCAGACTTCAATAAACAATTCATCTTAACTACAGACGCTTCAAATAGCGCATGTTCAGCAATACTGAGTCAAAACTACGAAGGCAATGACCTACCCATCGCATTTGCATCCCGAGGTTTTAAGAAAAGTGAGCTAAACAAACCCACCATCATAAAAGAATTATTAGCAATTCATTGGGGAATCAATAATTTTAAATGTTACTTATATGGAACACTACATTTTATAGTAAAAACAGATCGCAAACCACTAAGTCATTTATTTGTAATGAAAGACCCAACTTCGAAACTCACGAGAATAAGACTCGATATGGAAGAGTACAATTTTGAAATACTGTACGTTAAAGGAGAAGCGAAGTACGCGAGTAGTATATCGAGAATATCTGTAGGAGAACTCAAAGATTTGTACATAAATAACTCACATGTCTTGGCAATCACAAGAGCACAATCGCGCAAGGAGAACGCTCGAGCAGAGGAAGATCTCATTAACAAAGAGGAAACAGAGGAAAGGCCAATAGAAAAACCTTCAGTAATAAAAGTTTTAAATAATCTAGATGCACATAAATTACCAATTTTATATTTTGAATATAACCGTATCCCATTAAGGATGAGCGTGCGGATCAGAAACAAATTGACATTTAGTGAAGCTTTAACTACCGGAACACACAACTTTGTCTCGATGAACTTTGTATTTCAAATACAAATTTTCATCAATGACTTCTCATGTTTTTTAAAATGTTCGTTTTGTTTGGGTGTGAGTTATATTCTGTTATGTGATACGTCCTAAACATCTATGAAATATATTGAATAATCAAATGAACGTTCTGTCGAAGTTTTAATTTTTTGGGGTTTATATAGACCAAACCAGTCAATACTTACAGAATAGGATAAAAACACATAAATATGATAAAAAAAACCAAACGGCATTAACCAAACACGAAACCCAAAATAAAACACACTTTTAACTATGAACAAACCAAAATCCTAAAAGCAGAAAATCACACAAGAAAAAGAGAGATTTATGAAGCTATTAAAATAAAGAGAAAGAAAAATGCAATAAATGACAAAAAAGATATAAAACTAATAAGTAAAATTTATTCAAATATAATTTAAATTTCTAAAACCAACAACAACAATTTAAAATTTGTTTTTCCTATAGAATATTTGCATGCAGTTAAAATATTTAAATACAAGTTGTAAATGGAATCATTTTAATAAAAATATGTTACGGCAATGGTCAATGTATCAATAACAAAATTAGTGATAATGAAGAAAAGGTCAAATACCAGTCTTTCTACGACCGGTAAAACTGCAAATTTGTTGTAGTAATTTTAAAAATATGTGTTTAAGTGTTCTATTGTTTACGTCTTTTTTACTGAATTGTTGGAACAAATGTTTTTTGAGGTAAGATTATTTTGAATCCATACTGTGTGAAAAGTATTTTTAAAGAGCTATTATAGTAATTTTAGTTGGCTTGACAAAGACCAGGGATGCCGGTTGAAACGTTGCATACATAAAAATGAGGAATTAAAATAGAATAATAGCTATATTGTCATCATTTTGAACCTAACTTCAAGAAAAATACATTCCTAAATATATATATATATATATATATATATACAGGGTGACCCGGGACTAATGGGAAAAAAGTCAGGAGCGTATAATCTGAGCTAAAATAATGTTAGTACTTCATATAAACTTTTACTATGCCTGGCCCTCGTTTTCGAGTTATAGGCCTCCAAAGTTTTAATTTTGAATTTGGTTTTTATTTGTACTAGTTATTTGATCTTTATAAAATTTACGGCAAAGCTATAATGTATGTGTATGTTTATTTTGGTATGGTAAACATATTTACAGTAGTGCATTGAAGCCAGGGACGGACTACTCGCTATGGTTAGTGATCCAAAAATTTTGCAGGTATGGCACACCCTGTATGAAATTATCGAAATTAACTTCCCCACACATTAAGCTAACGAAAAGGTACTCCTGTTGGAATTCGATAAAATAAGCCGTTTGGCTAATATTTACAGTTTTATTAATGCACTACGTACCAGTTTACGCATTCGCCATTTTTATAAGTACACAACGAGGTAAAACTAACTTTTAATAGATGTCCAAAATTTACCTAGAGTACTACAAAAAAATAATTAAACGATAGCAGAAGATGAAAAACATTAACGACTTATTAATTGGAAAGTTGGTAAAAACTTTTTATAAGTGTTTTTACCGTTTATCAAGTTACCATAGGATTAGTTGTCAAACGTTGTGTAGAATAGTTCGTAGTGAGTACTTGTCAATAATTCATAAGTCCTTAATTTAACAGTTACAATAGCAGAATTCGCTTTTATTGAGTACGCAGATGAACATCTAATGTATGGACTGGCTTCTCGAAACTGTTTAGAGGCCAAAAGGCTTTATGAAGAACATTTTGCAAACAGAGCATTGCCAGACAGACGAATGTTTGGGCGTATTTATCTCAGGTTACGAGAAACAGGTATGAATAAGTAAATGTAATTTTCCATGTATACAAAACAAAATTTCAAATTTTAGGAAGATTTTCGCCAGAAAAAGCTGGAGAAGGTCCAGTACGAAGCATACGTACTGTGGCAGTTGAACAAGACTTGTTAAATGCAGTTGATAATGAACCATCGAGTTTTAGAAAATTATCAAGAGAACATAACGTCTCGAAATCAGTTGTTCATCGCGTCCTAAAAGAACAGCTGTTATATCCTTTTCACATGAAAAATGTACACCGTATGACAGTGGCTGATTATCCTGCTCGACTTGAGTATAGCCAGTGGTTTCTGCGACAACAACAAGCAGACAACACATTTATTAGTAACGTTCTCTTTACGAACGAACCGGGTTTCACCAGAGATGGAATCATAAATTCTCATAATATGCATTTATGGGAAGATGTGAATCCACATGGCATTATCCAAACTAGGATCCAGCATAGATTCATGGTTAATGTTTGGCAGAAATAGTTGGCAATAATTTGATACAGTCATACTTTATTGACGGTACTTTGACCGGTCAGAGATATTTGGAGTTTTTTGCAAGATGAGTTATGGAACCTGTTTGATGATGTGCTACTACAAACTCGTAGGAATTTATGGTTCATGCATGATGGGGCCCCTCCTCATTTCAGTTTAGATGTACGACAGCATTTACACACAAGGCTTCCTAATAGATGGATTGGTCGTGGAGGCCCTATCCAATGGCCACCGCGATCAGGTGACGTTAATCCTATGGATTTCTTTCTCTAGGGTTATCTCAAAAGTAAGGTATACGCAACACCTGTGCAAACAAGGCAAGATTTAATAGACAGAATTGTGTTACACTGCAATGTTATTAGAAATAGTGTGAAATTGCTCTTTCAAGTGCAAAGAAACAACCTTCGTAGACTTAGAATGTGCGTGGAAGTGGGAGGAGCTCATATTGAACATTTATTAGAATAACGTTAGTTCTTGTTGTTGTTTAGGAATTAGTTTTAATCTAATGTTTTATAATGTTTTTTGAGATTTCCTTATTGGTTTTATAATGTTATGTTCGTAATTTTGATTAAAAGCAAGTAAATTCTGGACATCGTATTAATAAGTTAGTTAGGTAGATTTGTACGTAGTGCATTAATAAAACTGTAAATATTAGCCAAACGGCTTATTTCATCGAATTCCAACAAGAGTACCTTTTCGTTAGCTTAATGTGTGGGGAAGTGAATTTCGATAATTTCATACAGGGTGTGCCATACCTGCAAAATTTTTGGATCACTAACCATTGCGAGTAGTCCGTCCCTGGCTTCAATGCACTACTGTAAATCTGTTTACCTTACCAAAATAAACATACACTTACATTATAGCTTTGCCGTAAACTTTATGAAGATCAAATAACTAGTACAAAAAATAAAAATAAAAACCAAATTCAAAATTAAAAATTTGGAGGCCTATAACTCGAAAACGAGGATCCGCATAGTGAAAGTTTATATGAAGTACTAACATTATTTTGGCTCATATTATACTATCCTGACTTTTTTCCCATTAGTCCCGGGACACCCTGTATATATATATATATATATATATATATATATATATATATATATATAAATATATATATATATATAATTTATTTTAGATTTTTGGGATTGAGGACCATTTCTAAAGATATTTAACTAGTAGTTGATACATTTTTATTCACCGTTTCGGGCTTTTCATGACCTTCATCAGAAATAAAAATAATGCCAAATTGATACAATTTTGAATTCCACGTATTTCACATACAAACAAAAGACATATAAACAGATTGACGGATCTGCCATGGAATCCAGCATTTCAAGTGTAATAGCTCAATTAGTGATGGAAGACCTGTAAGAGACTGTGATACCCAAACTGGATTTTGAATTGCCTTTTTTCTTCAGATACGTGGACGATTGCATCTTAGCAATCCCAAAAAATAAAGAAAATTATGTTCTAGAAATATTCAATAATTATCATCCTAAACTACAATTCACTATTGAATTAGAAGAAAATAAAAAAATAAATGTCTTGGATGTTACACTCAACGAACAAAACAATAATATAAGAACAGAATGGTATAGAAAGAAAACATGGTCTTCAAGGTATACAAATTTCTCATCCCAACACCCGCTATCCCAAAAAAAATCCGTTGTAATAGGTCTCGTGGACAGAGCTATCAAGCTGTCCGACTGGGAATACAGAGAAAGTGCATTAAAAAAAGCAAAAAAAGTGCTACTTGGAAACAACTATCCAGAATATTTCTTCAATCATATTTTTAAAAAGAGAATACATAAATTTTACAATAAAATCCAACATACATAAAAAAAGCAATGCAAATAATTACATCGTGTTACCCTATATCAGAGGATTATCTGAACAAATTAAGAAAATGCTCAAGCATTACAACCTACCAGTAGCCAGCAAAAGCTACAACACCCTAAATAAATGTTTTACAAAACTAAAATCAAAAACAGCCAAACTAAAAAGAACTCATATTGTCTATGAAATACCGTGTAGCAATTGCGAAGGAGTTTATATAGGCCAAACCAGTCAATACTTACAGAATAGGATAAAAACACATAAATAAAAATAAAACACACTTTTAACTATGAACAAACCAAAATCCTAAAAGCAGAAAATCACACAAGAAAAAGAGAGATTTATGAAGCTATTGGAATAAAGAGAAAGAAAAATGCAATAAATGACAAAAAAGATATAAAACTAATAAGTAAAATTTATTCAAATATAATCTAAAATTTCAAAAACCAACAACAATTTAAAATCAGTTTTTCCTATAGAATATTTGCATGCAGTTAAAATATTTAAATACAAGTTGTAAATGAAATAATTTTAATAAAAATATGTTACGGCAATGGTCAATGTATTAATAACAAAATTAGTGATAATGAAGATCAGGTCCAATACCAGTCTTTCTACGACCGGTAAAACTGCAAATTTGTTGTAGTAATTGTAAAAATATGTGTTTAAGTATTCTATTGTTTACGTCTTTTTAACTGAATTGTTGGAACCAATTTTTTTAAGGTGAGATTATTTTGAATCCATACTGTGTGAAAAGTATCTGTATCTGTAAAGGTTTGAAGGGTGGGTGGCCCCACAGCACTTAGGCCACAATTGGCCCATTGTGCATCCTTCTGAGGTTCAAAACTTCCTTCTAGCTCGTCATCCAGCCTACTTCCTTGAAGTAGGCGATAACGTCGCCTGAATTAAGTTCCCTCATATTGGCGTATGCTAGCCTGTGCTCGCCGAATGCTTAAAACCTAAATTGAGAGAGTGTCTGACATTCGCAAAGAATGTGTTCGACAGTCTCATCTTCTTGTTCACATCCTCTACAAAGTGGGGTGTTAGATAGACCCAGTCTGTGAAGGTGTTTTCGTAGGTGGTAGTGACCAGTCAGAATTCCCTTGGTTGGTCGTAGGTTCCGCCTGTTCATAGTCACGTAATTTTTGGCTACTTTGCTATCCGGATACTGTAGCAGTTCCTTGGCAAGCCTGCAGCCTTCTGCGTCATCCCATCTACCCTTAAACTTATTAAGGGAGTGTTCCTTCAATAGGTCGGCCGTTGCTGACGCCGATAGACCAATGAAAGTGCAAGGTCCCAAGAGTTTTTGGGAGGCTGCCTTCCTGGCTAGCGAGTCTGCAATACGGTTTCCTTTCGATTTCTCATGGCCCTTGATCCAGCCTAAAGTGACCGTGTTGTTGTTACAGGCTTCGATTAAGGCCATGTGACATTCTAGTACTAGGCCTGATGTAATACGTGGTCTGTTCAGGGCTAGTAGTGTTTGTCTACTGTCCGTAAGGATGTATACAATATAACCTGTGGTTTTCCTTTTGGTAATCTCTTTAGCAGCGATGCAGATAGCAGTGAACTCTGTTTGAGCAACACCTGCATTGCAGCCCATTGCCCATTTTATGTTTAGATTCAGGGATCTGGAAAAAATGCCACATCCTGAGCCCACATTGGATTTAGACCCGTCTGTGAAGATGCGGATTGCGCCTTCTTCCAATAGGTCTTGTGAGTTGTTTTTATAGATTACCTTGTAGGGCCTGTTGAAGGCATATCGCGGTAGAATCGAGTCCGTATTGGCCTGCAGCAGTGGGATCTCCCTGAGGGCCTCATGCCACAAGTTACGTCTCAGTTTACCGGATCCTACATCAGGTTGTATACCAGTAGAGCGCAGACATGCCATGGTCATCAAAACAACCTCCTTGATGTATATGTCAAGGGGAATGAGACCGAGGATTACCTCCATAGCTCTTGTTGGTGTGGTTCTCATACCTCCTGTTGTGTTGAGGCATGCTGTTCTTTGGATTTGGTCCAGTTCACGGACGACTGTCAGATGGTTTGCCTTAGCTCCCCAGGCAATCGCACCGTACGTTAGCATAGGTCTGATGATGGCAGTGTAGATCCAGGCAGCAACCTTAGGTGACATTCCCCAGTTGCGGCCGATGGTTCTACTACACTGCTCATAAGAAATATATGCTTTTTTAACTCTGTTTTATAAGTGGGAGTTCCACGTTAACTTATTGTCAAAGGTGACCCCTGAATATTTCACCTCTGAAGAGAAATTAAGTTTGGTATCTAGGAGCTTTGGGGCTTGATGTTTTGCAAGCTTCCTTTTATTCGTGAAGAGGACCATCTCAGTCTTTTTTGGATTTATTGACAGCGAATGGTCTCTGCACCATTGTTCTATGATATTGAGGGCCTCCTGCATTAAAGCGCAGAGTGTCTCCTCGAATCTTCCTGTTAGCAGAATCACTAGGTCATTTGCGTATGCTATTGTGTAGAAGTTGTTATCATTGAGGTGGCTGACCAAGGAGTCTAAGACCATGTTCCATAGTAGTGGTGAGAGCACTCCTCCCTGTGGACAACCTTTTACAACCAAGCCTCTGATGGTTACATCATCTACACTGATTTTGATTGCTCTTTTTGAGAGCATGTTATATATCCAGCCATTTATGGTTTGGGGAATATTCTTGTTGGAAAGTGCATTTGTTATTTTAGGAAAAGTGGTTCTATCAAATGCGCCTTCTATGTCTATGAATACACCCAGGGTGGACTCCTTATTTTCCAACGATTTCTCGATGCGGCCCGCCACGAGATGAAGAGCCGAATCCGTGGATCTCCCTGGAGTGTATGCATGTTGATTTGGATGCAGTGGATTTCGTGTTATCACCACATCTCTTATGTATCGTTCGCACAGCCTCTCTAAAGTCTGCATTGAAAACGATGTGAGGCTAATGGGTCGATATGTTTCTGGGATGGAATAGACCATTCTTCCTGGTTTTAGTATGAACACGACTTTGACTTCTCTCCACCCTTTTGGAATATACCTCAGTGCCAGTGAGGATCTGAGGATTGCTACCAGGTGCTGCATTAGGTCATCCAGGCCCCACTGAAATAGGGCTGGATAAATGCCATCCGTTCCCGGGGATTTAAAGGGGGAGAAGCCTAAGATGGCCCACCTCAGTCTGTCCGCGTCGACGATCTGTCGTGATATACGCCAGTCATCGTCCGCCGGGTAGTGATTCTACTCATCCTCCCAGGCCGCCGTATTTGTGGTTCTGGAGTCAGGGAAGTGAGTTGACATCAATAATTGAAGACTTTCCTTTATGTTGGCAGTTTTAGTGCCATCCTCTCTGGTTAGTATACCGATATGACGGTGGGGTTCTTTTGAGAGGGCTTTTTGGAGTCTAGCTGCTTGGGGGAAATCCTCGATTTCCTCGCAGTAGATTCTCCATGACTCTCTTTGCTTTTGTCTGATGACTTTTTTATACTCTTTGAGGTGAGACTTGTATGAGTTCCAATCCTCTTTGAGTCTTGTTCTTTTAGCCTTATTAAAAGATTTCCTCGCAATCTCCCTGAGCTGGTCAATCTCATGTCACCACCACGAAGTGGAGGCTCCATCGAGATTGATCCGCCTGAGTGGGCAAGACATTTTGTAGGCATTAATAATGGAGTTTTGAATTGTTTCATAATAACTTTCCAAATCTCCTTTATTGTTGGGCAACACATCCTCGACTCCTCGCAGATCCCCTTTCAACCAGTGGACATATTTTGTCCTATCCGTTTTCCTGGGGTCGCGAGTCATTGTGGAGGTTGTGAGCGCAAGTTTTATTTCGAATTTTATCCAGCATGGGTTCGACATTGAAATATCGTCGGATACATGCCAGCCGGAGATTTTATTCGAAGTATTAATAGTAGATAGGGTAATATCTATTCGCGTTTGACTACGAGAGTTAATAAAAGTTGGTTCAGTACCTCTATTTAGAATACAAAGATTCTTGTTAGTTCTAGAAATATTCAAAAATTATCATCCTAAACTACAATTCACTATTGAATTAGAAGAAAATAAAAAAATAAATGTCTTGTATGTTACACTCAACGAACAAAACAATAATATAAGAACCGAATAGTATAGAAAGAAAACATGGTCTTCAAGGTATACAAATTTCTTATCCCAACAGCCGCTATCCCAAAAAATAATCCGTTGTAATAGGTATCGTGGACAGAGCTATCAAGCTGTCCGACTGGGAATACAGAGAAAGTGCATTAAAAAAAGCAAAAAAAGTGCTACTTGGAAACAACTATCCAGAATATTTCTTCAATCATATTTTTAAAAAAAGAATACATAAATTTTACAATACAATCCAACATACATAAAAAAAGCAATGCATATAATTACATCGTGTTACCCTATATCAGAGAATTATCTGAACAAATTAAGAAAATGCTCAAGCATTACAACCTACCAGTAGCCAGCAAAAGCTATAACACCCTAAATAGCTGTTTTACAAAACTAAAATCAAAAACAGCCATACTAAAAAGAACTCATATTGTCTATGAAATACCGTGTAGCAATTGTGAAGGGGTTTATATAGGCCGAACCAATCAATACTTACATAATAGGATAAAAACACATAAATATAAATAAAACATACTTTTAACTATGAACAAACCAAAATCCTAAAAGCAGAAAATCACACAAGAAAAAGAGAGATTTATGAAGCTATTGGAATAACGAGATAGAAAAATGCAATAAATGACAAAAAAGATATAAAACTAATAAGTAAAATTTATTCAAATATAATCTAAAATTTCAAAAACCAACAACAACAATTTAAAATCAGTTTTTCCTATAGAATATTTGCATGCAGTTAAAATATTTAAATACAAGTTGTAAACGAAATAATTTTAATAAAAATATGTTACGGCATTGGTCAATGTATTAAAAACAAAATTAGTGATAATGAAGATCCGGTCAAATACCAGTCTTTCTACGACCGGTAAAACTGCAAATTTGTTGTAATAATTGTAAAAATATGTGTTTAAGTATTCTATTGTTTACGTCTTTCAAACTGAATTGTTGGAACCAATGTTTTTTAAGGTGAGATTATTTTGAATCCATACTGTGTGAAAAGTATTTTTAAAGAGCTATTATAGTAATTTTAGTTGGCTTGACAAAGACCAGGGATGCCGGTCGAAACGTTGCATACATAAGAATGAGAAATTAAAATAGATTAATATATATATATATATATATATATATATATATATATATATATATATATATATATATTGTAACCTTACCTTGTTGTTGTAACTCCAAGAAGTGAGGTTACATTGCCAAAGGTTCGCTTTTCGCCGGAGAGCATAAGGTCATGAGTTAGTGAGGAATATTTGAAAGCTTGTCCTTAATAATTTTTTAAGGCGCCACTTGATTAGTAGGACATTCAAGAAATTTACTGATTAACCAAGAAACCAATAATGAACAGAAAATTTGCTATTGTAACTTTTCAAATATGTTATTTATGTCGTTTTGCTTTTACGTTTGTGAATCAAATAAAACACTTTGTTGCCAATGAAACAGTTTAATTAAATGGATTGTACCTTGAACATATGTTGTAATAACCTGTCTCAAAAATATGAGGTGATCAACTCTATTTATGAAATGATAATCAGTTATCAATGATTAGTTAATTTAAAATGTTTAACAATTTCTAATGTTATCAACTAACTGAGATCAAAATATACAATACACTAAATCTTTAGCAACCCGTAAATGGTATACCAGTTACCGCTTTACAACAGTAATAATTACCGTTATACATACAAGTAGGTCAAAAGTATCTCTAATATAATGAGATTAAACTGAAATATAATTTCAGTGCGATATACAATAACAAAGTTGATATTTCAACTCTAAAGAATTGAAAGATTGTAATGTTAAAATTGTGAATTTGATAGACGTCTTAATAAAATGTGAAATTACTAAACAGTAGAATCTAAAAGTTAATGTGTGATTCAACGTTAAAAAATGAAGTTATAAAATGAATAATGTGCTCAAAGTTCAGATAGAAACAAATAAAACTTTAAATGTTACTTGCGGTTAGTGTCCAAACTATTAGACGTCAATTGGCCTAATTGACAAGCAACATCTGACTTATGGAACAAGATTCAGCCACGCCGTTAATAATCGATGGAATTATTCGGCAGTCGTCACCAACAAACATAAGTCCAGCTTCGTCCTTTGAACTGGAAACGCCGTTAGAAGCTCTTGTCGTTCTATAACGTTAATCGTAATCCGATGTACGAAACATCTCAACAACCCTGGTCGGAGAACTTTGGTCTTTCAGCTATCCCTACGAGAATATATACCATACAGGAATCATCCGAAATTGAAGCTTCTTAAAATCTGTTCTTGATCATCCTATCATTGATAACCATCACCCATAAAAACTATCAAACCATCAATTGGCGAAAAATATTGTAAAATCTGCTTGTAAAAACTATGCAGTATAGAAAAAAACCCTAAAAAGAAATTGGGGGTTATAGCCGTGAAAATATATACAAGATGAAAGCCTACCATATTACCAAGGGTTTTCACCACTATAGTTCCCAAAATATATGGATTAAACCATGTGCCACCGGCCATTTTATATACTTACGACTTGTCCTCATCGATACCCCGACTTAACCATTAGACAAGTATCAGACAAGTGCTCTCAACAGCTTCCCTTCACTTTACAATTGACATCAGCAAACAGTGTTACCAATGGCAGTCAAATAAAATCCCCACATTAAATAATAAAATACTCATGGATTGGTTAAATCACATGAAGAATATTATTAAAAATATTACTCTAAACACCCATTTAATTATTTACATCCCGTCATTCCAGGATATGCTTAAATAATTTTAAAACCCATAGTTAATTCCGTTATGCAACCAACTATACAGAAATGTGTATAAAGTTGCATACTCAGTAGGTGGCTTAATTGTATTAGCGTACCTTCGTGAGTTACTCATAATACAATACAAAAAAAGCATTGTATTTTTATCATGCTACAATATATATATATATATATATATATATATATATATATATTATTGTAGAGTGAAACACCCTGTATATAAAATAATGAAGAATTAAGATTATGTATTGTAATCTAAAAGAATTTTTTTTAAGTCAAAAATTTTTTTTAAACATTTGAATGGAGACAATCTGTACGATCCACTATTCGATAGAGAAGGCATACAGAAAGGACAGACTGTATAATGTAGGGATAATTGCGAATAGGTGTGATAAACAATTTATATGAAATAAATTACCTAACGAAACTTTTATCAAAGAGATCAAGTATCAAAATTTGTTCATAATAAGAAACTAATAATGCTTTATTCTGTAAAGTCAAGCTAATCTCGTAATATTTGTTGATTAAGACATTAAAATAAGATAGTGTAGATGTTTAGACATAACAGAGCAGGAAAATATATAATAATGTGAATTTCAGAGAACGTGACTTATAAAGAAAACGAATTTTCATTTTGCATACATATTTAAAGGTAACAGCTGTCATCTATTAAAACATTAAGAATATTCATTTGACATACATACTTAGAGATTAGGAAATGTCATTTTAACAATACTAGGAAATATTATTGAATGAAAATAATATAGGAAGTGTAAGCAATTAAAAACCTTAGAATACAATATCCTGATATAATGGATGAACATTTCACTAGTTGAAATGAAGAATTTGAGTGATAAAATAAATAGTCAAATTTGATTGGTTAATAAACATTTAAAAAAGATCACATCGGCGACAACTGTGTTGCTAACGAAAAAAAAATCAGAATGTAAAAAGTTGTTGATTATGGGGTCTATTGACTAGTAGGTTTTCTTTTGGGAAGAGATTTTGGAGCAGCAATTTTTTTTTTGGTAAAGTAATTCAATTGAAATCATTTGGAAGACAAAATTTGACTATAGAATTTAAAACAAATACATTATACTTACAAGAGATACATCAGTGTAAGTAGTTTAGTTTATATTAATAATTAAAAAAGGAATTGTTGAATGTTGTACAATACTAATCATGAATTTTATTTTATAATATGGTGTCTTGTGTCTGGTGGAAGTAAAATAGCCACAATAGTTTTCGAAAAACATTGAATAGTGGAATTTGTGTGAGCTGTTTGGACTTTGAAAGAAATACAGCATCGATTCCTGTTCTGGTAGAAGCAGAATGCCAACAGGGAGGTTTTCCAGGAGGAGAATCTGAAACAAATAAAAGAAATGGATTATTGAAGGTAAACAAACAAAAACTGTGAAGTGAATAAGGTAGTACAAGTTAATTTATTAATATATTAAAAAGTCAAGCGTACTTACTAATTTATGCAAAAAACTAAAATTTTGTGATGCATAGACGCTGTTAAGAGTGTATTTCGCCATTTTCTAAAAATCATATGTTTATGAAATTATATAACTGTATTTTAATATTATAATAATATCTCATCAGAGTGCGTGTGATTTGTATGAAAGAGTCATCCTTTTAGATAGTTGAATTTCTTCAAAAAAAACACTTGTAAAAGTGTAGTGTATTTATTTTCATTAAATTAAATATTGTTTTTCCTTTTGAAAAACGCTTTAAATTACTTGAGTTATTCATTTCATCTGGTGACTTGCGCACCATCTACTTACCACAGGCAGAAGCTCTGAATGAAATCGATGCAGATATTTTTTAAGTAGGACAGGACCGTATTTAATTTGAAATTATTAAAAAAGTAACATATTCTGATTAACAAATTTATTTTAAAAAAAAATAAAGCATTTATTAACTTTGGCGCTAACATATATAAAACTATAAAATCATTTTATCTAAAATACTTGAACTCTACCCTGAGATGAGAAGTTTTCATGTTGGTTAAATAAACTGTTAATCATACATGTTAAATCCTCAACATACCGCGCAAATTAAATTCCCATATAAAATAAACTATAATAATATAAATATATATATATATATATATATATATATATATATATATATATTGAACTTTATTTGATTGATTTGTTTTTACTTACTTATTATTTTTAAGTTTAGAAAATTATTATTTTTATATGTAGAAAATTTTGTTTTGATGTGGCTAGATCAGTTAATCATTTTTATATTATATTTGTGATGTATTGTTATTTTATGCGGAAGCATGAAACTCTCTCTACTCTTTGAGTCCTGGCATTTAAAAAATGTATTACCTTTATTTAAATAAAAAGAAACACCTTACTTTAAACAACATTTAATTTTAAAATAAAAATTTTCAATTTAATAATTATACATTGAGACGCCAATGGTTACCTCTAAAGAAATTATCGATTTTATATTTTCTACTGTGCGCATGCTCAAAATCCAGTCATGCGGACTTCAAGCGTAAAATGAACATAGTTTTGACAATGCGAGATAGAGCATCAGTGATCTTTAGATGCACATCATATTATCAAATAAGAAATACTTAAATGGCTCAACACATAATAGAATTTATGTGGAGAATATACATAAAAATATTACAAATAAGCTGTGGAAGAAATAGTATTACAAGATTTATATATACATGGAAATATTATAAGATTTATATACAGATGGACATATTACATGGAAATAAATTTAAGCATCATTCTTATAATGATAAAATGGCGAACGTACGTATTTTTATTTATTTATATTAGGCCTTTTTGATAATGTTAATGATTTATTTAAATTAACTAACTAAATAAAGTACGTTTTCTATTTTATTTTAGATCGATCATTGCTGTGAATGTTTATCAATTTAACAAAATTAAGCACTTATTTGAGTTTTTTCCCTTATTATTGGCCAATAGTATTTTAAAAGAACACTGACCTGATGCTCTGGAATTGGGATAACGCTTCTGGACCCCAGGAAGACTCCTCTGAAGTTCCAACACCAAATTTGGAGAAATTTGACTGATTTTTGCAGAAAAAACTGGATCTGATTATCTGTAAGTATCATTAGGATTGTTTTGAATAGTATTTGATAAGTTTTATCAATTTATTTCGGGAATTTCATGAAATTTTCGGGAACACTATAACACACAGTCCACATATCTCGACGCCCGCTTCCCATCTCCTTACGCTTCCTTCCGATTCTCAACAACAAGTTTATTGTTTTTTTTAGGTCACTATTTACAAAAGTTTGTTTCTTTACTCGTTGATTGAAAATTTGATCTGTCATTTTATTTCTAACCAATCAAATATTGTCCTATGCAATTGAATTATTTAACTTAGTTTACTTAGTAGAAAAGTTCATACATTTACTATTTCACATTATTAATTCACTTGTAGAGAGTCTTTTGAGTTTTTATCATACAAATAAATTAACAATTGGTTATATACATAGATAGATACTTTTTAAATATTTCAA
This sequence comes from Galeruca laticollis, assembly GCA_963921935.1. NCBI lineage: Eukaryota > Metazoa > Arthropoda > Insecta > Coleoptera > Chrysomelidae > Galeruca > Galeruca laticollis. The sequence continues at coordinate 86,865,832 of OY998180.1, forward strand.
TATCTTATATTGTTATTAACAGTTTATTACTGTTACAATTATATTACTTAAATCATAAATCCTTTTATGTAATCTCTATCTAATCTTTGTATCATATTATCTATACTAACTCCTTCAATAAATTATTATTTATTGATTCTATGTTCATTTTACTGACACTATATCATTTCTATTTATGATTTTAATAGTTTATCTATGAGAAACTATACTCCCTATTCTACTAAATATTTTGTATTTATTTTATATTGTAACTGCTTATATTTATAATTATCATGACTTGACTATTCTAATAATTGTTTCTTTTTAGATGAACAGCTGATTACGTTATAGAAGATATTCATCGTATTAGGCAACTTTATTTACTCCATTACATTTGTTAGGCAATTTCTAAATTTTGTACTATTATTGAGGTAATTTCTTTATTTATTAAATTGTTATTGACTAATTATTTATTATATCTTTACTTGATATGCTTTTAATTAAGAAAAGTGTTTCCTTTTAATTATGTTTTCCTAAATTATATTATTTTCATATGTTTTCATATTAGCAACATATTCCTATAGAAGTAATTCTCTTAATATCTATGATATCTGGTTCAATTTCCCTCAAATTTAAATTTAAATGATATCCATACCTAGGATATTTATTTAAATTTTAATTTTCTCACTATAAATGATTGATTTTATTTTATTGAAAAAAAAATTTTAACAACTTTATGGGATAATCTTAATTTCTTTAACTTTGTTTCTCAAATATTTGTTCACATATTTCCTACTATAATACCTATTTCTTTCAATAACTGTCTCATAATTCTTTCCTTAAAATACACTTGATTAGTATCAATGTCAATTTATATTCTTAATATTACTTCATATAATACTTCTCTACTATCATTTTCAGACTAACTTCCACTTATATATCAACTTATTTCTTTTTAATTTCATTATATTTTATTCTTCTATATACTCCTCATATCATATTTCTTTTCAATATTCATCATTATTCAATATAATTAATTATTTCTTAAATTCATATATATATATATATATATATATATATATATATATCTTATTAATTCATGTTTTTTCAAGTAATCTACCAAACTCTAATTGACATCAAACATTACCTCCTATATTTTTATCAATATCATTAATTATTATCCTTTCCTATCGTTTATTACTTACATCTTTCCTTATTTTTAAAAGAAAATGTGAACTTCTATTTGATACTTATTGAGTTATTCTTAATTTTATCCCCTCTATCCTATATTTTTAATAGTTTCTTTCTATGTAAAGCCAGTATTTCTCATAAGTTGTTTTTCTTTATTTGCTATATATATATATATATATATATATATATATATATATATATATATATTGATTTGCCATATTCAAATTTTAAAACTGTTTTAATTATAAGTTTTACCTAATAAATTTTTCTTTATATTATATTATATTTATTTTTTTAGGTTCTGAAGAAACAAACGTGATGAATTTAATTGGATCACCAGCTGCCAAATGGAAAACAAAACTCTGTCTAATATCTACTTTATCTTTGTACACTACCTAATATTAAATTTAAAACTATAGTTATGACTATTATTTCCTTTTTTTTTAAGTCTTGTTCGTAACATAACATATATACATTCTTTAGAATTGGGTTACTCATTAATAATAAATTTTAATTTCGACTTCATTTCTGCATCCTTTCCCTTTTCCATTGAATTGCATTTTCGTCTCCAAAGCTCATTCCTATTCTCATGTCCTATTATTCAATTTGCTTCTCTTTTTCTAACCTTTTTCTTGCTTTCTTCTCCTGTTGTTTGTTGATTCTCGATAAATTTCTGAAGCGTCTGTCTATTCTCTACTGTATGCTTTTTAACTTTGTTGCCCCATATCTCATAAATTTCTTCCCATGAATCCATTAAAATCTGCGTTCCAAATTCTTCCATATTATCCATTTTACTATGTATTATTTTAAAGAAAGCTTTTGTATGAATCATAGTCATCATGTTGTCCCATTTTATTCCTGTTACTACATTATTATAAAAATTTCCTGAACATCCTATACCTCCTTCATTTCTTCTTATACTATCTTCTATTTCTTCTACTGTGTCTGTTAATCTTCGATTCATCTCTTGTATTTCCTTGTTAATTTGTCTACCTAATATTTGACTCCTTTTTTCATATATTCCTGTCGGTTTTTGTACCTTTGTATCCAAATCCTTAAATTTCTGCTCCGCATTCTGTTGGTAATTCTGCATTATCTCTTCTATTATTTGTTCCTTGAATTTAATATTTTCCACTTCTTTAGTTATGTCTTCATTCTGTTTCATTACTTCTGCTTGAATTGTTCCCGGTAATTTTTTTTCTATACCTCTCTCTAATTCTTGAGTTTGTTCTACCATTTGATTTTCTATCTGCTCTCTAATTTTAATACCATTTTCTTGAATTTCATTCCGTAGATGTTTATTTTGGTCCTCCATATCTTCTCTCACCTTGAAATTGACTGTCTCGACCCTTACTTCGTGGAATATGCTCATATTAGTGTTTTTAAATGAAACTCAAGGTCTCTAGTTAATTCCACAATATAATACAAGTTATTGAAAATTCTAAAAAATTGACAATTGTTTCGATAAATCAATATCATCGTCAGAATGACAGATGTTACATTTCATTTTATGCCTACCTGATGTTTAGTAGTTATTTTTGGCTAGACCAAGAAGTAACCTAACTTGTGATTGGCTTAATATGTGTTTATAGAAAAAAGAAGAAGATGTGATATTACAAATATTGAAGCTTAGATATTTTAGCCCTATGGTGATATCCTGGATATCATTTTTCCAATTAAAATCAGTATAACTGTGCAGTGATATAGAAAACCAGGACAACTATATCTGCTGATCTTTACAATTATCACTTAAGAAGACAGTTTATTAGAGCTTTTTCAGTTCCTATGAACAAATGTAATTTTGATAGAGAGATTAATACAATTAGACAAATAGCAACATCTAACGGTTATCCATTAGATATGATAAATAAGCTAATTAGTAAAAAAGAAGAAAAAGTGGCATTACAACTAATATATCCTAAACAAGCTGATGAAATTAAAACTTATAAAACCATCACATATGCAGGAAATATTTCTAATAATATTTCAAAGATAATATCTTCAGCAACGAATACAGCAATTCCTTTTAAAACAGAAAGTAACGTTAGTACAAAATTGTTAAATGTAAAAACAAAAATACCACTATTAAAGAAGTCAGGTATATATAAACTCAAATGTCCAGAATGTAATGCTGTCTATTTGGGTCAGACCCTTAGGAATTTTGAAATACGATACAGTGAGCACTTACGAGCATACAGATTAAAACAACCAGATAAATCCCACTATGCAAAACATCTACTTGACACCAATCATTCATTGACACCTAACACAGAACTAGAAGTACTGCATATTTGTGAAAAGAAACAAGAACTGGATTTCCTTGAAGAACTGGAAATTAGAAGACATTTAAGAAACCCACAATATGAAGTTGACAATGAACAGTTAAATCTAGGGAATTCTCCACTAATAAACTGTCTTCTTAAGTGATAATTGTAAAGATCAGCAGATATAGTTTTCCTGGTTTTCTATATCATTGCACTGTTATACTGATCTTAATTGGAAAAATGATATCCAGGATATCACCATAGGGCTAATAATATCTAGGATTCAATATTTGTAATATTACATCTTCTTCTTCTTTCTATAAACATATATTAAGCCAATCACAAGTTAGGTTACTTCTTGGTCTAGCCAAAAATAACTACTAAACATCAGGTAGGCATAAAATGAAATGTAACTTCTGTCATTCTGACGATGATATTGATTTATCGAAACAATTGTCAATTTTTTAGAATTTTCAATAACTTGTATTATATTGTGGAATTAACTAGAGACCTTGAGTTTCATTTAAAAACACTTCTCTCACCTTGTTTATCTGTTGTCTACATTCTTCATTTTCTTCCCTAAGTTTCCTGAATTCTTGAATACTTTCGGTTTTCACCTCTTCTATCTTCTTTTCCAATTTATTCATGTTTCCATTCAAATCTTCCCTAATATTCTCCTCCATTTTGTTCATATCTCCCCTCATATTGTTCATATTTCCATTCATGTTGTTCATTTTTCCATTCAGATTATTAATATCTCCTTTTAAATTGATCCTTCATATTGATCAAAAATTGCATCATGTCCATCTGATCATCTCTACTTCTTCTTCTTTGCATTTCCTGTGTCCTATCTTCTTGTTCTACAGCCTCCCCATCTCCTGTCAAACCTTCTTCCTGTGCATCTCCTTCTAATTGTTGTCCTTGTTCCAAATATACCGCTTGGTAATCTCCCATACCATGACTTCGTTCTTCCCTTTCCTCTTCCGAACCACTGTCTGCTCCTACCTGCCTTCCATCTCTCTACGTCATTCGTTTTGCCATTTTAATTGAGTTTAAAATTTACAGATGTTTCCTATATTTTTAATAAACCGCCCCACGTTTTGGGTGACAATTGAACTATGATTTGATTGATTTGTTTTTACTTAATTATTATTTTTAAGTTTAGATAATTATTATTTTTATATGTAGAAAATTTTGTTTTGATGTGGCTAGCTCAGTTAATCATTTTTATATTATATTTGTGATGTATTGTTATTTTATGCGGAAGCATGAAACTCTCTCTACTCTTTGAGTCCTGGCATTTAAAAAATGTATTACCTTTATTTAAATAAAAAGAAACACCTTACTTTAAACAACATTTAATTTTAAAATAAAAATTTTCAATTTAATAATTATACGTTGAGACGCCAATGGTTACCTCTAAAGAAATTATCGATTTTATATTTTCTACTGTGCGCATGCTCAAAATCCAGTCATGCGGTCTTCAAGCGTAAAATGAACATAGTTTTTACAATGCGAGATAAAGCATCAGTGATCTTTAGATGCACATCATATTATCAAATAAGAAATACTTAAATGGTTCAACACATAAAATAATTTATGTGGAGAATATACATAAAAATATTACAAATAAGCTGTGGAAGAAATAGTATTAGAAGATTTATATATACATGGAAATATTATAAGATTTATATACAGATGGACATATTACATGGAAATAAATTTAAGCATCATTCTTATGATGATAAAATGGCGAACGTACGTATTTTTATTTATTTATATTAGGCCTTTTTGATAATGTTAATGATTTATTTTATTAACTAACTAAAAAAAGTACGTTTTCTTTTTTATTTTAGATCGATCATTGCTGTGAATGTTTATCAATTTAACGAAATTAAGCACTTATTTGAGTTTTTTGTCTTATTATTGGCCAATAATATTTTAAAAGAACACTGACCTGATGCTCTGGAATTGGGATAACGCTTTTGGACCCCAGGAAGACTCCTCTGAAGTTCCAACACCAAATTTGGAGAAATTTGACTGATTTTTGCAGAAAAAACTGGATCTGATTATCTGTGAGTATTATTAGGATTGTTTTGAATAGTATTTGATAAGTTTTATCAATTTATTTCGGGAATTTCATGAAATTTTCGGGAACACTATAACACACAGTCCACATATCTCGACGCCCGCTTCCCATCTCCTTACGCTTCCTTCCGATTCTCAACTTTTTTCAACAAAACAAGTATATTGTTTTTTTAGGTCACTATTCACAAAAGTTTGTTTCTTTACTTGTTGATTGAAAATTTGATCCGTCATTTTATTTCTAACCAATCAAATATTGTCCTATGCAATTGAATTATTTAACTTAGTTTACTTAGTAGAAAAGTTCATACATTTACTATTTCACATTATTAATTCACTTGTAGAGAGTCTTTTAAGTTTTAATCATACAAATAAATTAACAATTGGTTATATACATAGATAGATACTTTTCAAATATTTCAATATCTAATATTGTTATTAACAGTCTATTACTGTTAAAATTATATTACTTAAATCATAAATCCTTTTATGTAATCTCTATCTAATCTTTGTATCAAATTATCTATACTCACTCCTTTAATAAATTATTATTTATTGATTCTATGTTCATTTTACTGACACTATATCATTTCTATTTATGTTTTTAATAGTTTATCTATGAGACACTATACTCCCTATTCTACTAAATATTTGTATTTATTTTATTATGTAACTGCTTATATTTATAATTATCATGACTTGACTATTCTAATATTTGTTTCTTTTTAGATGAACAGCTGATTACGTTATAGAAGATACTCATCGTGTTAGGCAACTTTATTCACTCCATTACATTTGTTAGGCAATTTCTAAATTTTGTACTATTATTGAGGTAATTTCTTTATTTATTAAATTGTTATTGACTAATTATTTAATATATCTTTACTTGATATGCTTTTAATTAAGAAGAGTGTTTCCTTTCAATTATGTTTTCTTAAATTATATTATTTTCATATGTTTTCATATTAGCAACATATTCCTATAGAAGTAATTCTCTTAATATCTATGATATCTGGTTATTGTATCTGACAAAATATGCGGTCATGATACCAGTTAGTAACAAGGAAGCAGCAACAATTGCGAAAGCGATATTTGACAACTTTATACCAGCCTATGGTCTAATGAAAGAAATAAGGACAGATCAAGGAACGGAGTATAAAAACGAAATAATGAAAAACTTTTAAAAATAAAACACAATTTTTCAACAGCATATCATCACGAGTCAATAGGCAGCTGTGAAAAACGTTATTGAACATTCAACGAATACGTAAGAAACTTTATCAATGACGCTAGAGATTACTGATTTTGTGAAAATGTTTGCATATTGCTAGAATTCAACACCTAACACGTATAACGGATACACTCCATTTGAATTACTGTACGGTAGAAAACCTAGCATACCTGAATGTTTCAATTCAGTAATTTAAACATGTTATAATTTTGAAAGGTATGATAAAGAATTGAAATACAGATTACAATACGCGCATGAGCGAGCTAGGAAGTTTTTGATAAAAAATAAGTTGATTAGGGTAAATAACAGCGAAAAAGAATCTTTACACGTGAATTTCAAGATAAGAGATTCAGTTATATTGAAAAAAGAAGAAAGAACTAAGTTCGATCCATATCATCTAGGCCCATTTCAAATAACAAAAATAATAGGTGTAAACTGAGAGATTTTATCTCAAATTAATAAGAAGCAGATTGTTCATAAAAATCGACTGTATTTGTATAATAATGATAATATTTGTAAACAAAGTGTAGCTAAAATGTTAATAAACAATGCAGTGATTCAAAAAGGGACAAGAAAGTTATTGTAAACAAACAAAGTGAGAACTATTAAGTGATTAATAACAAGACGGTATATTTAATATAAAAAAACTATCTGAGATCATTTTTCTCCTCCAAGAGGGGATGATGTGGCGGCCAGTGAACTATAAGATCACTAATAGTTAAAGAATTTTTACCAGCGGCCAGTGAACCATAAGGTCATTAATAATTATAGGAAAAGTTTCTAATAAAAATTAAACCACAAATCTCTGTAAATATAATATTAATAATAACACGTTCATAAGTGTACGTAGAAAGTATACAAACAATCTATTTAGCAGTGTAAGGTAAAAACATATCGACGAACGATGTGTTTATTTCAATATGTATATAAAAGGAATCCCGTATGATTAACATTTAATGTTATAAGTATTAATGACATTTCATGTTAGTAGTACGTTGTAATTGAACTTGTCTGTGGTCACGGATATTGTTATTAATTGTCTAAATATATATCCCGGTGATTTTGATACAACCTACGGTATTAGATTAGAGGTAAGTGTTCTCCCATCAGTAATAGTATGGTTGACTTAGAGCCTAGTAAGTGGACCGCTTACTTTTAATCACCGCACCGTACTTAGTTAAACCTCGATATATAAAGTAAAGTTGCCCTTCCCCCAAGAATAATTTTCAAAAAACTAAATGGCATCGGAATTCACTTCAAATGCACTCGTATGCACCACCAACAAAAAGAAAATCCCCCTTCCTTTGTTAGTTAAACCTCATTATTTAAGGTACAGTTCCCCTCCCCCTATGACAATTTCCGAAAAAAGTATATGGCAGCAGCATACACTTCTTATTCACTATTATGCACCACCAACAAAAACAAAATCTTCCCTTTCCCCAAATATAAAAAGTATATTTCTTCCCCTAAGCCAAAAAAAATTGGAAAATTGCAAGTGATGGCAAATGTTAGTGAAAAAGACTTCGAAAAGTTATCGAAGGGTAAGAAAGTGTATGTTCATCGGTCGTATGAAAAAATATAGTTTTTTGTTGTTGAGTGAGTAGTTTTCGTATGCTAGCTGGAAAAATGTAAACCTAATATGCGCGTAACGTGATCTTTCGCACTGCTTCGGTGAAATACTATAAAATGTCAGAAGTTAGAATTCCGACTAATTAACACAGCCTCAGTATATCTTGCAATCCATGCCTAGGGGTTTCATATCTCTTGATGTTATCCAATTAAACCATCTACAAAATATCGAAGAATTTTTTAAAGTGTATGTAGGGGAGGATCTCATGGTGTATGTGCCTGTATTATGTATATTGTTCTCGCAGTTCTCAATGACGCCGTACCTGAAGTTGCCAATGAGAGAAATAATTAAAAAACTTGATATATAAAAGAAATAGGTATAACCTTTTTATTGAAATTATTTCGATGTCTATTTTTATATATACTATTCGTTATTTTGATTTTTAGTTCTAAATTAAACCGTTATATATAGAACTAAAAATAAAAATAACAAATGGTTTATAAAAAAATAGACATCGAAATAACTGTTGCATCTTGACAAATGTGTCCAATCTGTATAATACCTGAAATGAATTAATATATCTTCATACTGTAAGAAAACATAACATCCATTGAGTTGATACTAGATCATTTATTTTAGATACAAATGTCTTGAGTTGTATAAAGTCGCAGATTTTATGTATTTTATCACCTGTTAAATAATGTAAAGATTGTAAATATTTGTGTAATTTTAGCAACATTGTTCAAAAGATGACACGTATGATGTCAAAACGTCAATAAAAATATAATTAAAGTAATGGAGATCTTTTATTCCAAGACTAGTTAATATAAAAATTATATATATATATATATATATATATATATATATATATATATATATATATTTATATATATATAAAATAACTTTTTACACACGGAAAAAGGTTTTTAAAAATTATTTATTCAACAAAGGTTTCAAGATTCGAAGTAAATTCTAGACTGACTATAATACTAAACAATTCAAAAAGATCAAAAATACAATGTAAGCAAAAATAAGGTTCAACAATTTATAAAACAACAGGTTATTACACAATATACTGATTAAGCAATTCATTTAATATGTACTAAGTAATTTAAGGTATATAACACCTTCCACATTAGATCGACGCACCCCCTGGAAGTTGAATTTTCTTTTATTGTAATTCCATTGGAGTTTCTTCTGATTTTCATCTTTTCTGAATTTTCTTCAAGAGTAGCCAAATAATTATCAATACTCCGCTAGAATATAGAAATATAGTCCATATGCTAGGAATATGGAGATTTAATTGTTCTTCCTAAATTGGTGTCAATCCTTGCGAAGATATTTCTTTTAATTTTAATTTTTCCAAAGGCTGGATTTTAATTTTATTTAAATGTGTCTGAAGTTTATTCAGTACCAGTGGTTGACCAAAAGTTCTATCTTGAAATATTAATTCTTGATTTTTAATAGTTATTTTACATGGCGAATTTTTGATCAGGAAAATTCCTTTTAAAATTTTGATTTCTGTGTCTTCTGAACATTTAATTATCAATTTTTCTTCTTGTGGAAATACTACTAGGTATTGGTCTATTTCTGGTATAATTTCCAAATGATTTTCAATAATTTTGATTTTAGTGTATTCGCAGTTAGTAGAGTTTTCCATTAATAGTATTTGTTCTTCACTTAACTGTTTATTATTATCTTGAAGGTGTGAAGCACATTGAAAATTTTCACTTCTTGTACAAATATCGTTTAGAGGTTTTATCTGTGTATCAGATCTTAGCAAATACTTTCAATTTGGTATTATTATTACGAATTCTGATTCTAACTTAGTAGGTTTGGGTAATAAATGTAATAATTCAAACTCAATATTAGAATCTATAGGAATCGATAAAAAATATTCTATTCTATTCTTACTTACTCTACATTTTATATCTAAAATTGATTCAAAGTTTAAAATATTCTCGTATTTCAATTCCAACGGTAATTGTAATTTATAATACGAAGATATTTCTTGCAACTCTATAAATAATTCCTTCGATTTAATTATACTAGGGTGCAATGTCTTCAGTTTGCAGAATGTCCAGGAATTCTCTACAGTTTCTATTACATGTAATATAACATTATAAATAATTAAAACTTCATTCAACATATCCTTGAGATAAATAAGATTCTCATGTTGCACTTGAAGGTCAAGCATATCTTTTATGTCTAATAATTTCGATTTGAGCAATATTTCATTATTTTGAATATCTTGAATAGTTTTATTGAAGTTATTTATTATTTGTTCGCTAACGCTGTACTGCATTTGAATTTAACTTTGAAGATTAGCTTGATTTTGTTTTAAATGCTCTAAGATTATATTTATTTTTTCTTCGTCTTGAGAATCAAGGTTGCCGGTTATAGCTTTTATTATAGATACAAGTCCATTTATTAAGCCTCTTTTGTTTCTATTTGTTATTGAATGAATATTTAAATTTTCAAATTTTTCTTCTATATTACTCTTAACATTAAAAATAAGATTAACTATATTTTCCGTTTGTTGTACGAAATATGTACTATTTGATATCTCAACTGTGATATTTTCAAAGTGTTTATTTGAAGAATTGTATTCTTCCAGTAACGGACTTAAGTTATAGAAATGTACAAATGTATAATTTGATTTTTGTAGTTTTGCTGGTCCAAGATTTATTGGTAAAATTCCTAGGTTATTAGTGATGTCTTTTATTTCTATTCTTGCTTGTCCGAATGAGAAGAATCTGTAATAAAAGTATAAGGTTTCTTCTTAGGTCGTTTTATGTTTGAAATATGAATATCTTCAGTGGTATTGAAATGACGTGTTACAATTTTCGCAGTTTTATTTTTTCTGTTTACGGATTTTATTTTTTCCGGTTGATATTCATTTTTTGTCTCACGTTTAGTCTGCTCATTTTTGACAAACACTTTTGTAGGTAGAGGGTCTGGAAGATATTTCCACTTTCATTAGCTTTTGAAATAACTTTATCTTTAGTTTCTTGCAATGATTTATTTATTTTTGAATGAAGTAATTTCATTTTTTCTTTGTTATTATGAATATAATTATTTACTAATTGTTGATCAATGTCTAAATCAAAAGAAGAGTTATTCTCTAAATGACCTGTAATAATTTCGTATGGTTTTAGTTTCGTTACAGAGTGAATACTATTATCATATGCCAAAAGAGCATAATTTACTTTTATTTCAATAGGTTCTTTCTTAAATTCGTTCTGATTATTTAAAAGTCTAATATGTTCAATAATTGTTGAATGAAATCGTTCGGCAATGCAGTTTGCTTCAGGATGTTGTGAACTGATAAAATGAATTCGAATTTTATGAGTTTCTAATAAATCTTTTACTAAACTATTTTTTAATTCTGTTCCGTTATCGGATATTATCTGTTCCAGTATACAATGATGGGTGAAATATCTAATTAAATTATTAACTATCTCTATACCTTGGGCTGAGTTCAATTTATACAAGTGCCCATATTTTGAAAATGAGTCTATAATAGTAAGAAATTTCGTATTTTCTAAAGTAATAGTGTCTAAATGTATTATTTGAAATGGTTTAATAGCTGTTGGGGTAATATTAAGATATGGTTTCACGGGTTTGCGATCATATTTTGTTATTTGACATTATTTCGCAATCGTTAATGTACGTTTGAATAGAAGATCTTTGATTAGGCCAATAGTATCGAGATTTTATATTATTTTCGGTTTCATCTAATCCTCTATGATTCCGTTTACCTTCATGATTGTTTTGTATTACTTCCTTGATTTCATTTAGAGGGATGTCAATTAATTTTTTATTACATTTGATAAATGAAATGTGTGAATTTTTGAAATATGTTTGTATAACAGTGCTGAATTTTTCATATAAGGGATCTTCAAAATAAATATGATATTTTGCTTTTGGTGCTACATATTCTTTCACAAAATTTATTACGTCTTGTTCAAAGTTATTTTTAGAAAATTGTACCAGAATTCTTTGCTTAGTTTCATATAATTTAATTATAGTTGGTATAGCTGATTCAAAACTCACTTCAGAGATTATAATTTGATTTTTTTTCACATTTACTGCAGATTCCGAAATAGGTATTCCTGCAATACGATTTTTTATGTTAGTGTGAATGGTATTATTATCGTCATCGATTTCGTCATTAAAATCTTCAGCTTCTACAATAAGTGATTCGGTTTCTACATTTTTATTTTCAGTATTATTTGAAAGTGAGTCATTAAATCTTTCCATATAAACATATAATTTTTTGGGAGGATTATCCGAAGAATTTACTTCATTCATATTTAGCTACATTCGTGATAAACAGTCACTATTAGTGTTCAATGCACCTTTCTTGTACACTATATCATAGTCGTATTCTTCGAGTTTCAACCGCCATCTAACTAATTTAGAATTGGGTTCCTTCAAAGAAAATAACCATTGAAGTGGTTTATGATCTGTTACTATGGTGAATTTTCTTCCGAAAAGATATGGGCGGAAATATTTTACAGCCCAAACAATTGCAAGGATTTCCTTCTCAATTGTTGAATAATTCATTTCAGAAACATTAAGTGTTCTGCTAGCATATGCCACAGGTAAATCTGTTCCGATTTTTCCTTGGCTAAGAACAGCGCCTAGAGCAAAATTGCTTGAGTCTGTTGTGAGATTAAATGGACGAGAAAAGTCGGAGTATTGTAAAATAGGATCATTTAATAACATATTTTTACAAGTATCAAAGCAATTAATATAATCAGGAGCTTTTATGTTAATTACTGCATTTTTCTTAAGACGATTAGTTAAAGGTTTAGTCAGTTTTGAAAAATCTTTAATGAATTTTCTATAATATCCAAGAAGTCCGAGAAAAGCTTCAATTTCTTTACTAGTTTTTGGTATGGGAAATTTTTGAATAGCACTTATTTTATCGGGATTTGGTTTTACATCTTCAGGGGTAACAGTATGTCCCAAATAAGCTACTTCTCTCCTCAAAAATTCGGATTTGTCAATTTGTATTTCAAAATTCGATTCGCGTAACCTCTTAAATACTCCTTTCAAATCATATGTGTGTTCTTGCAAGCTTGTAGTAAATATAATAATATCGTCAAGATAAACTAAACATTTTTCGTTTTGGATACCTCTTAAAATGTTGTCCATCACTCTTTGAAAAGTTGCTGGAACTCCCTTTAGTCCGAATGGCATTCTCAAAAATTCCCAGTGGCCCTTTTCAGTAGTAAAAGCCGTTTTGGGTATATCTTCTCCAGCCATCTCAGTTTGGTGAAATCCGGAGGCAAGATCCAAGGTAGTGAAGTATTGGCAACGTCCAAATTTATGCAATAGATCAGTGATGTTTGGTAATGGATATCTATCTCCAATAGTTATTTCGATAAGCTTGCGATAGTCTACGACGACTCTGAATTTTTGTTTACCTGTAGAGTCCAATTTTTTTGGAACAAACCAAATACTACTAGAGTACGGTGAGGATGAGGCTCTTATGATATTTTGATCTAACATACTCTGTATTTGATTTTGGACTTCTTTTTTATATACTTCTGGATATCTGTACGATTTAGTATAAATAGGTACATCATTTGTAGTTTTTAATTGATGCTTGATTTTACTCGTAAAAGTTAGTTGATTACCATCAACATGAAAAATGTTAGAATATTCTTTAATTAATTTAAGAATAAATAGCATTGCGTTCTTCAGAATTCATATGTTCTGTTCGAACTTTATTAATATCAAATTTGAATTTTCCTGCATAAATAGCATTAAAATTAGGGCTCCAGGTTTGTTCGTATTCGTCGAACTGTTCAACCTCTAAAGGAGCACTTAAATCTACTTTAAAATATGACTCAGACGGATTTAAAATAGTACATACAGCTTGATTATTTTCCGCTTTTGTAAGACATTCGGGAATTTCTAATATTCCTATTTTTGTATAAGGTATAATTATATCGCCATTATTAATATTATCAATATTCAATTCAATTATCTGTTCAGTTCGTGGAGGCACTACTATATAATTCGTGTTCTCGCTTCTAATTTTAAAAAAAATTATTTTTTTTCATCAGAAGGCATAATTAAAACATTATTTACTAAATCAATAGATGCATTCAATTTTTTCAGATTATCTGAACCTAATAAGCAATCGAAATGATTGTGAAATGTAAATATACAAATTCTAAGTTCATTTTATTTTTCATTTTAAATATCTTTGAAGATGGAATTACTGTATAATAATTTTGTTGACTTGAGCCTAAAGCAGAAGTAACTTTGAAAGATTTTTTCTTAGTCGATTTTGAAAAATATTTCTTTGCAATTTCATGTGTTACAAAAGATTTTGTACTACCTGTGTCAATCATTACTTTCAAATTTTGTTCAGGAAATATTATGTACGGTAATTCACTTTCATAATTCGTAAAATTGAACATTTCTACGTGTCCGTCTCTTCCGAGGCAATTTCGTCTACTAGGTTTGAAAACATTAGTATTTCTATTCTGATAATTTGTATCTCTACTTGTACTAGGTAAATTATTTTCATTATTGAAATTTCTATTAAATTGTGGTTGATAATTATGTTGTAAATTTGGTTTGCTTACCGTTTGATTATTAGGATAATTATTTTTGCTATGTGATGTGACATTAAATTGTGACTTAGGATAATTAAATGAATTTTTTGGATATGTATTGTTATTATTATTACTTGAATAAACTTGAAAGTCATTCGTTAGAACATTCAAAGCTGAATTTAGATCGCTGGGATTCTTGGTACGCATTAGTGTACCGAGAGGTTCCTTTAATCCGCGCAATAATACTCTTAGTGCTAAATTCCTGAAATAGTTGCCTAAAATGGCTTGTTCACTTGCATTAGAGCGTGTCATTAATAATGATGTTTGTAGATTTAAAAGATGATGTATCCTATTGTAAAAGTCAAAATGTGATTCATTTCCTTGCTTTAATTCCGATATTTCAATACTTAACGTGTAAATGTCTCGTTTATCAGTATATGTGTTTAATAAAGCATCTTTCAAATTTTGCCAATTTGAAATACTACAAGCTAAAATATTTATTCCGGCTTGGCCTTTAATTTTAGATAAAATACTAGACATCAAATATTCATTTTGAAAGTCTGTTAAATCTACTGTAATTTATTTACCAATTTTTCAGAAATTTCTATGAATCTATATAATAAAGCATTTTCGCTGTGGAATTCTGGAATCATGTCCAGATATTCCTTTTTCAATTGCGGTACCACTTGATCTATTGGCATTTTGAATAATGTATTTAATTCAAATCTAGGTTTTGATAATTCAATATTCATTTTACGGTTACGATATGTTTGTGAGCCAGAATCTAAATCAGAATCGGAGTTGTCAGAGCTTTCTGAATTAAACAAACAATTATCTCCTCTATACGACATAAAGTACTTACATGAAAATTAGGTGTGCTTTCGCCATCTAGTTGTACCTGTACTTGGAATTACCAATATTCCCTTGAAATTCCTCTTCGTACGAGCCAACTGTCTTCGAGTTAAGCTACTTAATTCACTTAACCAAGAGTCCCAATAATTCACTTAAGGTATTTTAATAAATCGTTGATACGAACCGATTGTTATATTCACTAACGCCCGTTTAACATATCCTACTGACTGCGCCAAATAACTTTTTACACACGGAAAAATGTTTTTTTGGCGTAAACCAATACTTTTTTCGCATATTAGATTGGTTGGGCGGAAAAGTAAAATCAATTTTTTATTATCCTGGTGATTCCGCTGGCCATGCAGTTGGTACTCCTCTGGCTATCCACCTTCCAGAAAAGTTATTATTTAAGTGGTTGTGAATAAGGGCCGTGTGATGAACTGGTGCACCATAATGTAAAAACACATTATTTGCCGAATATTAAGTGGAACATTTTGAAGTAATAGTGGCAAAAGATGCAGCTGAAAGAACTAGATCGAATTCCATATAAAGCTCTGAGGTTGGTTTTGGGTGCGTTTAAATCCACACCAACCGAAAATCTCTTAGTTGAATGTATGTAATCTCCCTTGCCCTTAGATTAGATTAGATTTTAACGGAGTTACAATGCACTGAAACCTAAGGTTTATTGTGACCCCCTTATCAGAGCTGTTCTCGCTACTACTACAGCTCGCCTTTCAGTTACAGGGTTCTAATGAACTCTCGTATTTGGAACGGCTTCAACGAGGTTATATGGTCACTCTTACAAGTTTCTTCTCCGAACCATTTCTTGCGTTGGCTTGCAATGGCGAGGCATTCCAGAATTAGGTGATCCGGAGTTTCATCCTCCTCCCCACAGAATCTACAATCGTCAGTTCCTGCTAGACTTATTCTCATTAGGTGCTTCCTAAGGCGGTAGTTTCCTGTAAGAAAGCCCGTGAGGAGATTTAGCTTATTTTTCCTGAGGTCCAAATATTTTTTGGATCTAGCGGTGTCAAAGTTCCGCAGGAACTTTTTGGAATGTTCCAACCCGGAAAGGCATCGCCAGAGTGCTTCTCTTTCGGTTTCCTCCTTCTTCGGAAACCATTTCTTATAGGAGCATTTTCCTACACCACAGAAAGGCTCCGGGCCAATAAAGGGTGTTTGTGCTCCTTTCCTGGCAAGTGTATTGGCCTCTTCAATTCCTGTGATTCCCGAGTGGCCAGGAACCCAGACTAAAGAGGCCCTGTTATTCTTGCCTAATTCATCAAGTTTTCTTTGGCACTCCTATGCCAACTTTTAGTCAATGACATGGGAGCTCAAGGCTCAGAATGGATCAATATGTCACATATCTGATAGTTTCTTTCTAGGTTCTAGGTTCATCTTTCAATCGCGAGTATTTCTATCTGAAACACGGTCGGGAAGGAGACTAACTATAATGAGTATATAGTGCCAGGCCCAAATACTCCAGCGCCTGCTCCAGTGGTGGTTTTTGAACCATCCGTATACCATCTAATGGTGTTTTATTTGACAGTTTGATTGGTGTATTCCCTTTCCCAGTTTCTCCTCGTATTTAGCATCCTGGTGAAATTCTTTTCGATACTCACTTTCTTGATCATTTCGTCACTGGGAAGATTCACTGATGAGATGTATTTTGTTAGAGAGGACCAGGCTCCCTGATTTTTAATACTCTCATTGCCTGAACCTTCCTTAGATATTCTGAGAATTGCCTCTTGTGCAGATCTTTCTATCACCAGATGTAGAGGCGTGAGATCTGTAGTGATCTCAAGTGCCCTAGTTGAACACATTCTCATAGCTCCAGTGATGCACACACAGGCAAGCCTTTGAACTGTGTCGAGGGTCTTCCTCGTGCTGTACTGACTTGCTTTTGTATGCCAAACTATTGCCCCATACGTAACTGCTGGTCTGACAATCATGGCGTACATCCATCGCAGTATTTTTGGGTTACAACCACACCTCTTACCAGCTAGATTTCTGCACGCCATGAAAGCTCTTATTGCTTTACTAGCAGTTATTTCAACATGCTTATTCCACAGAAACTTACTGTCTATGGTTATCCCTAGATATTTAACTTCTGATTTCCATTCTATGATTTGACCGTTTAAGGATATGGGTTTCATGGCTGGAAGTGTTATTTTTCGGGTAAATGGAATTACCATGATTTTGTTTGGGTTAACGTTTAGCCCCACTAACAGGCACCAGTGCTCAATGATTCTGAGGCCCTTTTGTAATAAATCACACAAGGTGCTCTTGAATTTGCCTCTGACTATTAGAACTATGTCATCAGCATAGCCCATACATTCGAAGCCAAGCGCCGTTAGCCTGTCGAGCAACTCATCTACTACGAGGCTCCATAAAAAGGGAGATATCACTCTCCCTTGAGGTGTCCCCCGAGTGGCTTTAACTGAGGTGCTTTGATTCCCCACCTGTGGCTCAGCTATCCTCGTCGTCAACAACTCATACCTCAATTTTACAATGGTTTCATTTACTCCTCGCGTTTTTAGTGCTTCTTTGATAGACACATGAGTTGTGTTATCAAAGGCCCCAGATATATTCAGAAATGCGCACATTGCGATTTCTTTGTTGTTCAGAGTTCTCTGGATCACTTCGGTCTGCTGATACAGAGCCGTTCCAGTTGAATGACCCGCTCTGTAGGCATGCTGACATTTATGAAGTGGTATATTCTCCAGATTCTCTGTTCTTATGTAGTTATCCACTACTTTCTCCATCGTTTTAAGTAGGAACGATGTTAGACAGATGGGTCGAAAAGATCGGGAATCAGTCCCATCTTTTTTCCCTATTTTTGGTATGAATCCTTGCCCTTCTCCATTTTCTAGGTATTAGACCCACTGCTAGACTGCTTCTTATAATCCCCTTGCCCTTAGACGACTTTTTTAGCTGAAATGTTTATCCTCAAATGTCCAGCTAAAAATCAGATTAAATTACTTCAAAAAATATCTGTACATCTCCACATATAATTTAGTGGATAATTGATGGCACAATAATAATTTTCCAACATTAGCTGTAGCATATCACAATGTCTCTTCATATTCAGAAATTACATTCTACCATTTAATACCTCATATTCCCGAGCCATCGTTCGCTGTCCTAATTTTGATGGTAATAACTCTATCGCTCTTCACGAACTGGTTGACAAGTTTGAAAAACCATGCAGGATAATCACAGTTGCTTCAAAGTCAAAGTTAGGAGTTGGTTGTGCGGTATACAGGACTATTAAGAATATCTAATGTTCAAGTTAAACCAGCATTGTTCCATATATTCCCCAGAACTGTTTGCAATATACCAAGTCAGCGTTATCTGCTTTAGAAAACTCACAATCAGCTTTACAAGAATGGTCTTACTGTTAGAATTTTAGAAAATCAATTGATATAGAAAAAATATTTCTGTTCATTTCATTTGGTATTGTTGGTAACATTGAAGCAGATTATTTTGCTAAGAAAGCGATCTTGAAAGGTTCAGAAATCAATTGCCTAGCAATAAGTGATTCAACAGCAACAGACAATGTTTAAGACAAAATTGGAATATCGAATGGTATGCTTTCTGTAATCGAAGCAATAATCTTTATACCAAAATCCACCTAGTCTTACCAATTGAGCCTTTTACTGCAAGAAGTTATCCCATATTAATCCCATTTTAATCACGCCACCGGCAAAGCGTGCCTCCATAGATTCAAACTAAGTGTAACGGAATTTTGTGATTGCGATGGTAACTTTGATGATACCAATCATTGGATATTAGGCTGATTACATAATGATGATGCAATTAAGTATTTGACGAATTCTCTCGTGAAAGAATGAATACCGCTTCGTCATAAACAAGCTTCCATTCTATATATTTCTCGGAGAAATCCTATGCTAAACCAAATAATATGGGAGTAGAATAGTAGAACAAATTTGTGGCTGAATGGATTAAGAAATGCAAAGCCATTGAACATAACAAAAATTTCTAATACCTAATACCCAAATCATATCTGTTTGTTCTGTTCTGTTTCCCAACACAGATATCACTTAAACAGTTAATAATATAACAACTGTCATTCATTCATAGCCTACCTGAAGTTTTGCTTGATCATTATAAACGTTTTCTATACAATAGTGTAATGGAAATATTGTTGATATCACATTATTCTAGGTTACTACAACAATTATCGGCAGTTTTTGTGGAATATTGTTTTAGTTATTTATTGAATCAAAATAATATTGCCACAATATTAACTAATATTAAATTATTTCTAGCTTCACAAATTGAAATAATTGATAAAATTTGAAGAAAATAGAAGAATGAAAATGAAGAAAATAAAAAAAGGAAAATGGAGAATTTTCGAAAAATAATGAATAGGGATCGCTTCACAAAAATGAAAGGACATACCACATCAAATTTAAAAACCAAAAATATAGGTGGAACCATTCAAAAAAATTAAGCAAACCAGAAGATTACTTTTTACCTCACCCTGTACACATGTGTTCGTCGATGATTTCTGTAACAATTAGTTTGAAAACTAGACAATATTCGTCTACTTACTACGCAAAATAATGGTCACATCTTTTTAAATACCCTATATAATTTGATAAAACTGCATATTGTAAGAACGAGGATTATGGGAGAAATCTAAATATGAGGAAATATACAGTGCGTCACATTTAACAAAAAGTATGTTGGCTTTGACACGCAGTTATGTGCTAACCTGTAGATATTAGTCTAGTCGACAAGTTGAACATGGTACAAAATAGAGATACTGCTCTTGAAATTATGTGCAATAGCTCATTGGATTCGAAATGACGCCTAGAAAAATGTGCTAAAAGCGTGTATTAGCACATAAAAAATTGCAAAAGTTATAAACAATTAAACATGAAAAAAAAATGGCATT
Source organism: Galeruca laticollis (assembly GCA_963921935.1). Lineage (NCBI taxonomy): Eukaryota > Metazoa > Arthropoda > Insecta > Coleoptera > Chrysomelidae > Galeruca > Galeruca laticollis. Next base: position 86,886,503 of record OY998180.1, read on the forward strand.
TCGTTTTTTGCCAATATTTCATAAACTATTAATATTTAAGAAATTTCAAAAAAATATTCTGAAAGAGGAGGAAATTAACAATAAAAAACTCCTAACTCCTGAAACTCTATCTCCATTATTTATAATTTTAATTTAACGCTGAAAATAGGTCTGCGCGCGACATTTTTAGATTGCGAGTGCGGCGTCAAAAGCGAGTACGGTACATTAATTAATTTATTTAAGGTATTGAATATTTTTTTTAATTATGGTGTATTCTGAACACTATAAATCATTTATTCCCGTTGGAAATTTTACTTAAAGTTAATTTTTCAACAAGTTAAACAATTGTTAACTAACAAAATTTTCTTGAACTTCAGTCTTAATTGTAAGTGAAAAAAAATGTTTAATGAATAGTTGTAAGAAAATTTCGCTTCGTAGAGCATTTCTTATCCACATACTTAACAAGATCGTGCCATAAAAGTTGAAAAAATATTTATACTTTGTTTATAATAGTTAACAACAATAACAACATTACTCGGATTTTTCAGTTTTTGTTCAAATGAAAAAAATGATTATAAACAAAGTATAAATATTTTTTTAACTTTTATGGCACGATCTTGTTAAGTATGTGGGTAAGAAAGGCTCTACGGAGCGAGAATTTTTTACAACTATTATTTAAACATTTTTTTCACTTACAATTAAGACTGAAGTTCAAGAAAATTTTATTAGTTAACAAATGTTTAGCTTGTTGAAAAATTAACTTTGAGTAAAATTTCCAACGGGAATAAATTATTTATAGTGTTCAGAATACACCACAACGTTTTCAAATTAAAAAAATATATTCGATACCTTAAATAAAGCCGTACTCGCTTTTGCCGCAATCTAAAAATGTCGCGCGCAGACCTATTTTCAGCGTTAAATTAAAATTATAAATAATGGAGATAAAGTTCCGGGAGTTAGGAGTTCTTTATTGGAAATTTCCTTCTCTTTCAGAATCTTTTTTTGAAATTTCTCAAATATCAATAGTTTATGAAATATTGGCAAAAAAAGAAAAGCCATTTTTTTTCATCTTTAATTGTTTATAACTTTTGCAATTTTTATATGCTAATACACGCTTTTAGTACATTTTTCTAGGCGTCATTCCGAATCCAATGAGCTATCGCACATAATTTTAAGAGTAGTATCTCTATTTTGTACCATTTTCAACTTGTCGACTAGACTATATTGGCATATTCTCCAGATAAGGAGCATGTCGTTGCCTACAATTTTTGTTTACAATTCTTTTGGATAATTTCCATAATAACGGAGTTATCGACCATTGTCACATTAAATACTAACCCTGTATAATGTGAAATCGTACAGACTTAGATGACTATTTATATTATGAATTTATTTTTTTATTTGAACTTCAAAAAACACCTGATTCATTAATAATTAAAAAACTACCTTGAATATAGTTGTTAGAAAAGAAAGAAAACGAAAAATTCAGAAATATTTACCAACCAACTTATTACTGTCCTTTTCTCACATGTATTTGGCTAGCGCATCGTATAAATTCACTCTCATCATTTTTACCAGAAGCGCCAAAAAAAGCATAACTTGAAAATTAACTTTGCACCTAAATTCAAAGGTCCACAAAGGGAATCATAGATTTTGAAAGATTACTTTTCTCTTCCAAAAGATTGATTCATAATATTTAGCATCTACGCAGTTTATACTTTATTTTCAATTATACTAACCACTTCAGTGAAGTCTAAAATGACTGAGCTATTCCAAGTGATTGGGAGATAATTGCTTTTTTTATAAGGAAACAAGACAGTATGAAGACATAAGAAAAGAAGTTGAGTGGAAGCGAAGCTTACGACAATAGCAGACTATAATTATGTCAGTAAAGAAATAAGGATTTTTTTTCATAAGGTTACAATGGACATCGCAGAATCCAGATACTAATACGGTACTACAAATATAAGGGAGGAACACTTATAGAATATCAACATTTAAGATTGGAAACATATGTCGGTAGCTTATTGATTGATAGTATATAACAAAAATCAAAAGAACAAAGGAAGTAGAGTATTCAACAGCAGAGGCATTATGAAATAATGTGACTGAGAAATAACAACTAGGCTGGAATATTGAAAACAGCTGGGTGGAAGCCAAAATATAAGATGTACCTCATAACATAACTGAAACTAACATAATTTTCAAATACGAGATTACAAAATTCAAACACTTTTTGAAACCGATTTCTGCCATTCCTTATATTTGGCTAAGAAAATTTCCTGTTTTCTATTCAATTTATTTGTTTGTTATGTTCATGTCCAACTTCTGGACGGCATCTGAAACAATAAAATAGTAATTTTTTTGCGAGTAAGTAATTTCTATTCTACTGTGATTTTTGTGTATGTATGTATAACAATTAAAAATGTAATCTCAAAAACTGAAACTTAAAAGATGAAATTAAACAAACATGTAATGCCAAAGAAGAGTCTTGTAGGAGACAAGTAAAAAGCGGAATATTCCAAACAAAATAGTGGTTTTAAGTTATTTGTTTCTTGTACATCCCAATTAATAAAATGAATAGAGGTAACTATAGGCAATTTGATTAAGGATTAAGGTCCTAGCATACATCTCGGTAACATAATTACGTGAAACTGCCTGAGAAAATAAAATTTTGTTGTACCTTCAACAACGAGGTCAATTTCTACTCAGTTACAAGCATTCTTCTGCTATTGGGAGTTATACTATGATTTATATGATAAAAGGAAAAATTACAATTGAAAACATTTATGCATTAATTTTGTTGGAAATATTCAGGAAATCAACAATTATTTGAATATTTTCATGCACTAAAATATAAAAAGTACCACATAAATACTCCAACATTTCGAGGCAGTTTCATTTTGATTTGGATATAATATTGAATGTTCAGCTTACAAAAAACTCATAGCATTCTTTGTTCAGCAAAGCTGACTCAACTTCTTCAAACTTTGCCTCATCATTTATTGGAAGTTTTAGCATCAACTCGACACTTTTCTAAAAAATGCATTGATAAATCTACAGTCAATAAAACGTACCTGTTTTGATGTGTGGGGTCGAATGTATTAGTTCAACCCGTAGCATAGGACACAGCGTAGAAACCATTAACAATAACCTATATAAGATGGTCGAACCGTCATTTTTCACTGGTCGTTATCGTCAACTGTCAACTGCAACTACTGATGTGTGCCCATGGAACAGAAAGAGCGATTGAACAAAAATCGATAATCATAGAATATTTTTAGTTCTAGTTGATTCGAATATTCTAAGAATAATAATCTGAGGATATTCCAACTGGACTTAGAATGAATATTCGATTTAGGTATACCGACAGATATTCTAGATATCTTCAGAATAATCTTATAATATTTGGATATATATCTTCCAAATCGAAAACTGTCGGATCATGCCATGGATATCTGGTGCTATCTGGGTATATGGGGCAAAATGGTTATTTGGTAATGTACATACAAAACATTGACGATATATTATTGTTAAAGGCCACTTACTTTTAGGAAGTTTGAAACCTAAAATGTAGGAGACCTATTTATCGGTAAGAATACCAATCATATGTATTTAGTATGTTTTCCAACTTCTTCCATTTAACCCTTTGCAGCATAGTGGTTATATGGTGGTGACCAGGAACTGGGCACTTAGATCGGCGAAATAAAATACGTTTTCTAACGTCATCTATATTCACAGCTGGAAACTAAAAGTTTACTTCAATCTGGGATTTTTATTTCTTATTGTTGGCCAATATGGAACGAAGCAGGTTGCAATCACGCACCAACAAGGAAACAAGCAAATATATTATAAACAACGTCCACCTTGCAGTGGTGTATGATAGTTTTTTCATATAAACCTAATTCAAAGATTATTTACTCATCTAATTGTGTTTTCAGATTGTGCTAAGAGCTTAATATGAATGGAACAGTTAATCATTTTTATAGATCAGTTATCAGTATAATATTTGTCTAGTCATAAAAGTAAGTGGTTGTAATTTCAGATATTACATTTCTGACAGCAATCTCCTTATTGTTAATAGATTGTGTGATTTTCTCAACAAGGTTATGTAATGCTAAATCTGTTAATTTGCCTGTTTGATAAGCGTACTGGTGGATGCTCAGGGGGAAGCTGTATAAAGCTACCTGCCTGATATGGCAGTCCAGTACTCTTTCAAGTCCTTTAAGCAGGGAAGATGTTAGGCTAATTGTTCTGACCGATTTAGGGTGTGGGTCTGTGCGGCCCACTTTCGGTATATATACTACCCTAGCCGCCAACCAACTGGGTGGTATATAATTCCACGCCAGACTAACTCTATACAATTTAATGAGAATGCGTATAAGTCATTCCAGTCCGATTTGTAGCAGAGCGGGAAAGATGCCATCTTCACTGGGAGATTTGGAGGCCTGAAATGATTTTACTGCCCATTCAATCGCCAGGGCTGTGATAACGTTATTGGCGACCTCCCAATCATTCTTTTTGGGCCGCCTTGCGCCCTTAAAGTGCGGAGGTCGGTTGTTATCCAGAGTTAAACTTCCGGGAAAGTGGTTTCTAATCAAAAGCTCTAACGTTTCTTTTCTAGAGGTCGTAAAAGTGCCATCTGGTCGTTTCATCGACCCTATCTCGGCAATGGGCTCTTTAGAGACAATCTTGTGTATTCTAGTACTGCGAGGTATGTCGGATATACTCTCACAGAACTTCTTCCAAGACTCCCATTTCGCCTTTCTAATTTCTTTGTTATAAGTTGTTAGAGCAGTTCTATACTGACTCTTTAGATCGATTGAATAGTCGTTGAACTTCTTTTCTTCGCTTATCTAGGCTTTTGTTCCACCAAGTAGAGTTGCGATTGTCTCTTTTTGTCTTGAGTGGACAGTTTTCATGATAGGAGGAGATCACTGCTTCCCGAAGCTTGTCTGCCGCAGTTTCTATCCCATCACAACTGTTTAATGTATGGAAGCCTTCCTCAATGTACCGTTGGAGGGAATTTCTGTATCCACTCCAGTCAGTAGCTTTTGAGTCACGATATTCCACTACTGGCCGTGGACCTATTTCAATGTTGAATTGAATGTGCCTGTGATCTGAACATGAAGGCTCAGTAGATACTGCCCAATGCCGTATCTTATTGCTCAAAACGTTTGAGCTGATTGTTAAACCTAACACCTCTGATCTATTTCTAGTTACAAAAGTTGGTTCATAGCCCTTATTAATAACAGATAGCCCTTCCCCTAGTATATAATCAAAAAGTAACTCACCTCTATGATTTATATCCGTGCTGCCCCACGATGTATGGTGTGAATTAGCGTCACAGCCCATGACTAACTGGAGTCTGTTCTTCTTGCTATAGTCGATTAACCGACGTATAGCGAGGAGAGGTACAGTATCCGTGTCTCCTGGGAAGTATGCTGAGCAGGCGACTATGTTAGTCATACCATTCTTCTCCGGTAGGGACACTTGGATGGCTACTACATCAGGAGTGCAAAAGCCTGTAAGCAAAAAATAATTAATATTCTTCCTAATGAGGAGACAAGCCCTGGGTTTCACCCCTGGACAGACTACTACCTCACCAGGAATATTGCTGAGACCAGTTACTCGGTCTGTGTTTCCTGTCCATGGTTCTTGCAGGAAGGCAAGGTCGATTGATCCGTCCTTGAACCTTTTACCAAGAATGTATGAAGCAGCCTTGGCATGCTGTAAGTTTGCCTGTAAACAGTTGAAAGTGGCGAATACAGGTAGCCGCAGGCAAACTTGTGTCCCATCAGATCCCTAGGGAAGATTACACGGTGGGTCAATTGAGACGCCACCATCTGATCCTCCAAGGGGTGAGTCTGTAGTTGGTGCCATTGACGAGGCTTGGTCACCTTTCGCCACGGCAGATCCAGCTGATTCCTTTGGTCCTTTGGTCGAGGCCAATTCTGGTCTTCGATTTCAGGACAGCAGGTCCAGTTCCTATTTCCGTTTCCCTTGAGGAGACGTTACCCGTATTCTTTTTGGGGAAGCCAGCTCTCCCTTCGGGATGGCTGGTGCCGCGGCTACGTGCCGGCGGTACACTCTCCCTGTTCTTGTGAGGAGGGTCGGTCCTCCTCACTGCAACAGGAGGTTTTCCACTCGGCCCCGGGCCACGGCTTTTCTCGGATCTCTTCGAGGGACCCGGTTTTGATGCCAGTTGGGAGGGCCGGGCTTTAGACCGGAAAACAACCTGTCCAAAACACAGGTATGGTTTGAATCCAATCCTCTCCAACGTGGCCATGGATCGATCGTCAATGGCGAAAGTCCATGTTTGACCAGGGCCTGTAATTTCCTTGTGTAGGACAGTCCACTCCAAGGTAAACAGACCGTGGTTCATTTTCCTCAGTCTGGTGAGGACCTGTTCTGAAGTCAGTCTACTACTGCCTTCGTCAGGTATGTAAGCCACACGAACGTGTGGCTTTGGAAGTCGGTCACCTGAAACACATTTCAGGGAGGCACCGTCCCATAGTTGAAGTGTATTGACTACGCCAGTCAACCACGAGACACTCTCCTGATTTACACCGGTGACCTGTTACCATCCAGGCCGGAAAGTACAGCTCTGGAACTGTACTTGTGGACCACCTTCAGGTATATCCTCTACAGTGGTCATAATGGCATACTGAAGGAATTCCATTCGTTTGGTCGTGATGGAGGCTGTCGGATGTAAAATTCCCATCTTGATGCTGGATACAGCCTGCCCATAAGAGGGCTTTTGTAAGTCAGTTTCACCTGACGTTACCATTGATTCAGCCGGGTGGGTCATCGTTAGAGCGTAAGCGCTTGCTGGCACCAGCCACAGAGGGAAGATGTTTCCTCTCTTGCGGTTGATCCCGCTCCCGCGGCTCTAGAATTTGATGCAAGGCAGATTTGTATGGAACCCGACTCTTGATGAAATGACTAAGTCGTTTTCTGGCTGCACCACCTAGTTTCCTAGGTTTATTTTCAGGAGTTGGAGACCTGAGTAGATCTCGTTCTTGATCAGAGGTTACAGGGAGGTCAGTTGGAGTCGATAGGTCGACTTTCATCTCCTCTGTAGTTTTTACGTTTGTTTTGGTTACTTCTTCCATAAAAGTCCCACGAGTAGCTAGGGAAAAAGAGGTCCATCACGGAAGAGCCCTGCATTACCATGATAAGGCTGACTTACGACGGGAGGGCGCCTAGTATCTTCAAGGGTCCGTTGGTGACAGATGATAAGGCTCACTGTCATGCATCCCCTCGGCACGGATACGCACACCTTAGGATTAAGCCGAAAGACCGTTGAGATGTCATTTAGTCAAAGAATAACAGCACCAAAAATGATCCTGTTATTCCCATTACCAGCGGTGCTAACGAGGAAGCAGACACCTGATAACTGAATTTGCCCACCATCACATAACCCAAGCTAACATACATGCAAAAGCAGCAAGCAGTAGTTAAAGCAGTGCAACAATGAGCAAAGACAGCCAACCCCGCCCCGCCAGGAAGATAGCAGATTTTGGGTGGACAAGACACGCCAGTAGACGAAAAGAAGATCGAACAAATAAAACCCTGCATGCCAGAAATACGCCCCAAGATAGAAGAGATTGTAAGTTCTGCTAGATTCAAGGCCCCAACGTTCAGCGGTGAGACGTCGAGGACCAATTATATAAAACCGTTTGAGGCAGCCACTAGAGAGAATAATTGATCCGATAAGGAGAAGGCAGTGAACTCAACTATTGCGATTCGGGGAGAAGCCTTAGATGTACTTCAGGCAATACCCCTTGAAGAAATAGATGACTTTGAGTAGCTGAAGAAGAGGTTGTACATGCGATATGGTCACGAACATCTAGATCACTTCTGTCAATTCCAGGTGAAAACGTGATGGAACCCTTCAAGAGTATGATATAGATATTGCCCTACTAGTCCGATTTGATTATCCATCAGTACCAGAGAACATGGTGGAATGTTTGGGCATCCAGACCTTCATTGACGGCTTACGTTACCACGATATGCAGACGACGCTTCGTTAAACCCATCCCAAAACTTTGGTTCATGCATTAACTGCTGCTCTTGAATATGAAGCAGCTACGAATACAACAAAGGTAGCACCATCCAAGAAGAAGGTGTGGAGAGCTAGGGTATGTACATAGTTCGTGTAGGCGCCCTAGAGCTCCTGCAAAACAAGAACTCGACAAGGCCGAATATCGAGCTAGTATGAGTCACCGAAATATCAACTCTCTGTCTAGACGGTCGCGGTCGGTAGACTGGTCCCACTGCAACAAGGCGGAATCTAAGGTGGCTGCAGTCTCTAGATTGACAGTGGTCAATGAAGAATGGTCACCCACCAGGATCAGAAAAGATTAGTAGAATGATTCTCACCTAAAAACTTCTCTATATAGTTATCAGCTCAACCATTTGGGCAAGAGTAGTCTATCAATAGTGGTCTACTCCTTTTGCCTAAAGTCGAACAATTGCTTTTGTCCGGGGCAAATTTTTCTTTCATCGTCATTTTTGAAAAAATTTGAAGAAATAATTAATACATACTCATTATTCAAGAGGGTTTACCAGTATAATAGAAAATCTTCTCGAGGTGAAAGTTGGCAGGAGCTATGGATGGTGTAAAAATAATCAGAATTATCAAAAGGTCAATCATTTATTCGATTTAAAATAATTTGAAAAATAAATATAGTACAATACTTCAGAAACACTTTTAAGAATTACAAACTAGTTGTTTCAAAAGATGAATATGTTGTGCAGCATATTAATGACTTAGATGCGCGCTTCTATGGCCTAACAAAAAATACTTGTATGAATTAGCATTTCAGTATGCTCGTGAAAACAAAAATCCACATTCTGGCAGAGATTAGTGAGGTAGAAATCAATGGTACATGATTTTTTATGAAAACGCATCCAGGGCTACGTTTTAGTTTAATAGAGCACAAGGTTTTTTGATAATTTCAAATCTGTTATTTAAAATCATAACATAACTCCAGGTAACATGAATAATGTCGATGAAACAGACACACCCACTTCTGATGAAAACCTATCTTTAGTCGGAAAAAAAGGTAGGCAGCATTTCTTCTGCACAGAGGATCTTTAATTACCGCGGCAGCTGGAAATCTGGAATACAAACTTCAACACCTATTAAAGATGAAATTATATCAAATGCACCATCGCCTAGGAACTTACCAGTAATACACTATAGTTTAAAAATACTAAAAAAAACACGCTTTGATAGCAAATCGATTTAAAATATAGCAATTCATTTTTAAGTAGAGAAGACTTTCTGATACTGCTGTAAAAATCCAACAATAAATTATTAATAATTGATTTGGAATAAGATGAATATGAAAATTAAGATTTTAACATAAAATTCAAATATTGTAAAAAATCGTCGGTTGCAATGATTTATTATATTTTCATAATAACTCTAGTTTTGTAAATAGTAACTAATAAAATGACTTTCGCATTTAGAATCAACCATTCCACGTTTTTTAACTATATTTGAATTTTTGTTAATATCTTAATTTTTATATTGATCTTATTCCAAATTAATTAGTTATAATTCATAGCTGAATTTTCATTTATTATTGCTCTTATGATTAAGAATAATTTTCTAGTTTTTAGTTCGATTTGCTATTAAAGCGTGATCCTCCAGTTTTTTAAACTGTATTCTATTTTCTGAACTGCACGTCCCCCCTAGCTATTTAAAAAATCTGAGGGGGTAGCTGTGAAGTATAGGGGGTAAAAGGGGTGAATATTTTGTGTATGTTATAACACTACCCAAAACGAGGTACCCGTATATTAGCTTTGAGTACAGCTAGTTGGCTGAAAATTTCACTGTAACATCAGACCAGCATCCCGAGTCATCTGACAAAATTCCATCGTGATCGGTGAATGCGTTCCTATTCTTTGGTCATTTAAAAATTGACTTCTTGTATGAAAAATAAACCTCATCAGGTATAACATAGTATCCATTTTTATCACCTAAATTTCAATAAGGTGATCAGGTGCTTTTATTGTAAAAATATTTGTCGTGTGTGCTTAATGACATATGCTTTGTTTTAGTTCAACCAGCTTGTAGGACCGTCATGAATGTATGCCTGGTTTCATATGTTCTGGTTTTTGAAAATTGCATTAAATCAACGAACATGACATTTATTCCTCCAAAAAACGCGTTTGTATTTTTAAGTTGTCGCAGACGAGTAAATCACGCAAAGCATCTCATAAGGAACCATAGACATTTCGTCTTTGAACAGAAATTCAACGTGTTGCCATTATTGACGCATTACTCCTAAATAATTACCTGTAAGAAGAGGCATATTAACAATGACCCCATCTTTCTGCACAGGTAATTTTAGTAGACGATAATTTCCCATAACACCGATTTACTTAATTTTTTTACAATTTGAACAGTAAATATTTCCCAGTGACTGCTCCAAAATATTTTCAGGTGTTCGATCCCCATTAAGTTGGTTTTCTATACTCTCTAAAACAAAAATGAAGAGTTCTCTTTGGTTGTTGTGCTCTTTGGAATTGTCAATTGCTCATATTTATTTCTGGCAATTCTTCTTCTTCGCCTTCAGGATTCATTGTCTCTGGCAGCTCCAAAATTTCAAAAGGATGCACTTCATTAAATCCATTTCCAAGCTGTTGATCACGCTCTCGATGTTGGCACTTATGTTTACACATTGCCTCCAGTTGATTTTCTCGAGCTGAAAAAAAAATACATTATCAAATTCTTCGAGTAATTCAGTTTCCGATCGATACGGCATATATTGAAGTAGTAAGCTTTAGTGAAAGTTCTCATGATGCTTCTGATATATGACACTCTTACGACTGCAGTTCTGAAGTAATATACCTTACTGTCATTTTCCTGTTGCGTGCATTCTCAAAGGTGAAAATAAAAACCAGAACTCGAGGATGGAATGCCACCCGGATCTATTGTGTACATGAATCAGAAGTCAGCCTACATCAACATAGAGATTTTTCTCGAATGGCTCAAATTTCATTTCATCCCAAGAAAAACTGCGGGAAATGTGCTCCTAATTCTTGATGGCCACAGATCTAGAAGCTCTGACATACGCTGATGAGAATGACATAATCCTGCTTTGCCTTCCCCCACATACTACCCACTATCTCCAACCTCTCGATAGATCCTTTTTTAAGTCGTTGAAGGCATCATTTTATCAAACTTGCGATACGTGTATTAAATCCAATTCTGATAGAAAAATTGGACGACTCCTAGGTGTTGCTTGGGGAAAGGATTCAAGTGTTCAAAATGCAACATCAGGTTTTAAGGCGGCTGGAATTTACCCGTTTAATCCGCGAAGTATCCCGGCTACGCCTATGGAGGTATCGATGTGGGAATACAAGAAACGTCTGCGAAAATTCTGTGCCAAGAGAAGGAACGAATTACCAAACCCCAGCCTTCAACTTCATGTGCTGCTGATTTAGCTGATGAGCCTATAGTTCAAACCCAAACATCTACTCCTCCAAAAATGACGCCTGGAAAAGCCTTAGATATTGTATCTCCTATTCCAGCTGCTGCTGTGCGAGACGCTAAAAGAAAAGGAGGGAAACTCGCAGAGATTTTAAATAATGCAGAGGCTATAGAAAGGCGCAAAAGCATTCAGGAGCACAAACAAGTGAATCTCAACAAAACGAAACGTGGCACAAAGGCAGCTAAAATGCCTGTGGTATCTAAAAAGGAGAAATTTACTGCGAAAACGGTGCCAAAAGGAAAACAGAAGACCCTAAAACTGCAGGTAGAGGACTCCAGTGACGAAGATTCAAGCTTGTCTCTTCATGATAGCAGTTCAGATTTGGAAAATCATGATGACGCAACCTGCACTGGATGTGGCGAAGAGTATACGAAGACAACTAAAGATAGAGATTGGATTCAATGCATTCATTGCCAGCAGTGGGTGCATGAGGGATGTACCAAGTATCGAAATACGTGCTAGTTCTGTGTTAAAGTGCTTATTAAGAGGCGTATAGTGTAGTGGCATCTCTTCCTTAACCTGACGGCGTTTCTTCCGCAGGTTTACGTAGAGATGCCGATTCGCAGAGTATTGAAACATATTTTTTTTAATATTTGTTACACGTTTATGGCGGAATAAAACTTATGTTTCTGTTTTGATAAGTAAATGTTGAATATAACAACGTGTTTTTTGATTATGACATGTTAATTAGGAAGCATTTATCAAAGTCGATATGAAAAATCGGCATCTCGCCATCTCTATATGTAAATCTACAGCATTTCTATTACACATCTATTTCCAAGTTGAGAATATCCTCAAAAATAATCTGAACAGTACGCCACTGGAAATTTGATGACTCCATGTATTCAAAATTTCCAAAGCAGGAAAATGAATGTATTGCTGCCCTTTTATAACACATTGTTAGAGAATTTAATGATGGCTTCAAAACAATCCCAATATTATGAATAAGATGCCAGGTCTAATCATTTTCTATGTCATTGGTTTATCCAGAAGAAGATTTTGTGCATTATTTGTTCTGTAGCGATATTTTTAACAACTTATTTCTTGGCGAAAACTGCGTGCAATGTAATATTTGCAGAAATTGGGCACATTAGTTAGGTGCGATTTTAAAGCGGAATATTCATTTGCGATCACCGCAAAGGAGAAATTCTTTCTTCTAGAAAAATTAGATAGTTTTCACTTTTGGTTTTTGTGCCTTTTTTTATTAATTACGTTTTTAGGATATCATGTAAGATATGGCATAATTTTTATTTTCGTTTGATATTTAAGTTTCCTCTTATCAAGTTGTTGTATAATTATCAAAAATATGAATGGTTATTCCATATTTGGCCTAATTTACCTACTGAACTAAAATCAATCATAAACCGTCATATTTGATTCTTTTCACCCTACTTGCTTCCTTCTGCCCAAACGTTTGATTCCATATGCCCTATAGGTGTGGGCAAACGGAATCAAATAAATTATTCCACTAATTTGCGTTTCACAGTCAAAATTTTGGACGAAAAAATATCTCAAATTAGCTAAATTAAATATCAAATTATGGTCTTTCCTATATACAAAATTTGTAGGAAAATAACAAAAGATGAAGAGAGAATCAATTTATTATTTAAAGTGACTCCTTTTGCCCGAGTCTCCCCTAGTATTTTTAATAGTTTTCAATTAATCATTTATGAATTCGTTATCTGCTGATTAAAATCAAGAAAAATTTATATGTGCCTGGATTTGTTGCTACAAATTGTTATTCTTACCACTATACTATCAATAGTCCTAAAAGTATTTTTTTTCAGTCATCTTGTGTTGGATATAAACAGAGATTTATGCGTTACTTTATAAATTGGTTCCTTCCATTACTTCTCATTCTTTTATATTCGATCGACTAAAGAAAAATGTGTAGTCTATAAAGAAAGAATAACATATGTTTAGATAAATATCTATTACTATCTTTTGTGACAGAAACGTAAGTGCGCGCAGGTGCTACAAACTCTCCTTTCGACTATTAAGCCAGAGAGATAGTGCGTTCGGAACACGTAGTAGCTACCGAAAAGAGCTACTGCCGTTGCACAAACAACACACACTTATTTTGCCATTTGAAACACCGGGAGAACATTATCTGCGAGGCTATTAATCCCGCTCCTTTGTTGCGAATGTTTTTTGGTGGGCGTCGTTATGGAGACGACTTCCGGTTGCTTAGCAACACGATGCTTCTCCTACCTCGGTGATATTCCCTTCTCTAGAGGTGGGTGCGCGCTTATGAAACAGATATTTAAATTTTTGGTGAGTAAGTAGTTCATTCGCCAAAAATTCAAAAAAAAAATCCATTCACCATTGTAGCATGTTTCCATTAAATTGAATAATAAATACATTCTCATTTGTACTGAATTTGATTTTTATTATTTTCAGAGGCAATTATTTATAATGAATAACTACATGAGTACAATGAAAGATAGTTTTTTATTTCTTGATATTGGTGATGTTTTTTTTAAATTTCCGTTAAATGGGAATAAAAAGACACATCATTTTCCGAACACACGATCGTATGTTCACGTATAGAAAACGTATAATAAAAATATACTCAATTATTGAGAAAACGTTATTGACTAAAATATACTTAACATGAATCAAATGCCAAATAGTGGAATATTCTAAATACAGAACAAACAAAATTACTGACAAACTTCTGATTGGAACTAATTTAGTATCTCGGAAGCTCATACTTATACATAGTTCACGAATAAGTTCATGATTGATGCTGACAATTAATCAGTAACAATTCCATCTCTATAAAGTAATATATAACGCCGACGCAGGTCATCGTTTGTTTTGTACAATTGCTTGAATGATGGATATATATTATTGTTGCCTATAGGAAGTTGATTTTCTTAGTGTAAATAAAAAGATCGTGACCGAATCTAAAAAGTTTCTCTCAGGAATAGAGAGGGAAAAATATTGAATTACACTGAAATGGGAAGATTTGAATAAATGTAGGCATTTTGCAAGATATGTTCAACTTAAATTTGAAGCAATAAGGCTCTCAATTTCGAGACGAACCTCCAATATGCAGTAAGTTTTCATGCTTGTTTAGCTGACTCATTAGCAAGAAGTATCCGTACATAATTAGAATTATTGAGAAGAGTATCTACACAAGGGCGGCTTTATTGCTATATAAATGAGGCACTCAATTAGTAAATGAAGCAGAGTTCCAGTTTCCCGCAATTTACAGGTACAAGATATTTCCCCAAAGATGAGATTAATTGTATCAGTAGCTTCAAACCTTAATATTGTAACGAATTCATTTGAAGGGGAAGCTCATCACTATTTTGACTAGCTGCATTCGTATGTTAAGTTCATTGTAATTAATTTTATATCCTTCAGAAAGAGGTAATCATGGCCATCTTAGCGGGATCGCATTAATATTGTCTGTAAATTTGTATAATAATAAAGACAATGAAGGACTTCATTAACCCTTTCGCGGCGGACGTCGCATATACACGGTTCCCAAAAAAATGGCACACAGACGGCTGTCGGATATATACTGTCAGTACTTTTTCAACTCTCAAGACTACTGCCGACTTAATGCGACCCCCTTGCAAGGTTACAGTGGCTGGTGTAGGGTTGTCGACTTATTCCGTTACAATCGTACATACTCCGCTCGGTGTCGGAAATACACGACGATCGTCGAGAGCGGATGCTCCCACAATAGGTTGTAACCGTTGCAAAGCACGTGGTTTCCAGAGCTTACATAAGTGACTAAGTGAGCATTCCACATGAGTACGTGATCACGGATCCGTTGTAACCACGTGACGACTATCAACCAATCAGAGTGCTGGATGGTTTCACGTACGTCCGTGAAGGTCATCCCGGAGAGAAGTTAGTTAATTTCAACTTCAGTACGTGTTTTCTGTCCGTTTTGTAGACATTTTTTCAAATTTATTTTGGCGGTCTTGGGGTTTGAAACGTTTTTAGTTCGTGTTTTACGATGTCGACTGAACAAACGCAGTTCAAATGCGGATATTGTGGCTTTGACTTAATCGGTGCCACCAGTTTTCTTTTTCAACCCCTTGGACTTAGCTCCAAGGAGTAAAAGATAATTATTACTAGTCATTCTTCAACAAAAAAACTAGATTCTGAGAGAAAATAAACAATTTACATAGAAATACTGATAAAATACGGAAAATCAAGAGTTCAAAACATTAAAAAAATTAACGGTTTTAAAGATTAAAACTAACTTTTCGGCATCTGTGGCCCTGAACAATATTCTATCATAAAATTGGTCACTTGTATACACTTCGGGGGATGTATCGTGCTAAGAAACCGAAATTTCTCCAAAAATTACCAAAAATGTAGTATATCTGGATATATAGGACCCGCTGTACTCGCTCTAGTCAACTGAAAATCAATAGGGTACATCTGTGAGACACCTTTAACAATATTAAATCATTAAATTGATCAATCGTATATTCTCTGGAGGCCGTATCGTTCTAACAAACTGAAAATTCTTCTAAAATGAGAAAAATTTGGTACTCCAAGTACCATAGCACCCGTTGCACTGGCTTTAGTGAGCTGAATATCAATAGAGTTCATATATGAGACGCTCTGAATAATATCCAATCATAAAATTGGTCACTAGTATATACTCCGGAGGCTGTATCGTGTTAACAAACTGAAACTTCTCCAAAAACGACAAAAATATCGTACTTAAAGTACTGTAGCACATGTTGTATTGGTCCTGGTGAGCTGAAAATCAATAGAGTTCATCTGTGAGATGTCCTAAATAATATTCGATCATAAAATTGGAACTTGTTAAACTCCGGAGGCTGTATCGTGCTAACAAGACATGTAAGAAAAAGTAGCCGACGACGACGACGACGACATATACACAGGATTTTTTCTCAAATAACCGTTTTTTCGTGTTGTTGATGGAAAACGTGAAAATAACTCAACTGCATATTAGATATGTTGGCGGAAAAGTAATAGTCCACAAAACCAAACAACAATAAAAGGAAATAACAATATTGGTGATGACAGTCATGGATACGTAACAACGGATGCTCTATTTGGATGGCGTAAAATTCACGTATACTTTTCACTGATACGGACGTCCGTAATCACGTACCCATGTGGATGCAGCCTGAGTGAGTGAACTGTGGTTTTCAGTACGTTTTAAAATGTCGTCAGAGAACGTCGCTGGCCCTTCGCGGCCAAAAAGACAAAAAAAGATGCTGGAGGTATGAATTACTGTGGATTGGCTGAACGTGAAGCTAAACATAAACTTAAACTAGTGGACAATTTATCAGACTGTTATGCAAGTGAGGATGAACCGTTTGCTGAGAGCGGAAGTGAATATATACCAGAATCGTCTAGCAAGTAGTGACAGTCAATTGTTGGAGAGCGACGATGAATATTAATATGAGAATGATATTGAACAGAACATTGAGCCAAACGTTGAACAGGAAAATGGTGATGAACAAGAAGAAATACAAACGACGGAAAAGCTCAATATACACTGGACAGATAACGTATTTATGCCTCGGAAGCATGCATTTAATAATAATCAATCTGGAATAAACCCCGATTTGAATTTGAACAAAAATTCAAATGAAATAGAGTATTTTTCTTGTCTTTTTACAGATGATCTTGCTGATTTAATTGTACAGGAAACAAACCGTTTTGCCTTACAAAGTAAAGATGACTGGAAAGAGCTTGATAAATCGGAGTTTCAGGATTTTTCAGCTATAAATTTGTTAATGCCAAGGAATAAGAAATTAAGCATGCATGAATATTGGAGCAAAGAACCTCTTCTTTATTCCCCAATTTTTGGACAGTGCATGGCAAGAGACAGATTTTTTCCATTTATAGAAATTTGCATTTTTGCAATAATGGAGTGGCTACAGCTCATGATCGTCTTTTCAAAATAAGAAATGTTCTGAATATTATCGAAGAGAAATTCCAGAATGCAATGAAACCCTTTAAGGGATTAGATATTGATAAAAGCCTTGTACTTTTTAAAGGAAGATTAGTATTCAAATAATACATTAAATCAAAGAGACATCGGTTTAGTATTAAATTGTATGTGCTTTGCGACTGCGAAACTGGCTATATCCTAGATTTTATAGTATATGCTGGCAAAAATACAGACATTCTAAATGCGGTCAACCCTGCACTAGGAGTCAAAGGTGAGGTTGTAATGAAACTGGTGGAGCCATATCTGTATCAAGGACATTCTCTTTATACAGACAATTTTTATACTAGCCCTTCTTTATATTTATATCTGTTTGAGAGACAAACCAATGTTTGCGGAACTTTACGGCAGACTAGAAAAGCTATGCCGAAACTAAAAACAAAACTAAATAAAGGAGAGACTTCGTGGAAAAGTTCTGAAAACTTGTTATCATTAAAGTGGATAGACCGAAGAGATGTGTACATGTTGACTAGTCATCATGAAAACGAGATAATTACTCTACCCAAAGTGGACAGAATAACTAAACAAAGTCAAAGAAAACCTTTGTGTTAAGTAGATTATAATGAAAAAATGGGCGCTGTCGACCGTTCAGACATGTTACTTAGCAGCATAGATTGTATGAGAAAACGTATAAAATGGTACAAGATATTATTTTTTCATATATTGGATATTTGCATTTAAAATAGTCATGCGCTCTTACTCACTCAAAATGAAGAGAAGATTCCTCTAGCAACTTTTCATTTGAATCTTGCTCGTCAGATGTTGGAGAGGTAACTCGATTTTAAATATTTTCGTATATATGTGGTATTATTGACTGTTTGTATCTTTTTAGAACTTTACAACATAATATGCCAAGGGAGTAACTAATTGTTTAAGTAGGCTAACAGAACGCCATTTCCCACCACTAGTACCCAACACAGATAAGTGAAAGAAGGCAATGCGGCGTTGTTTGTATATGCGAAGACTACTAGAGGAGTGAAGAGAAGAGAAGAGTCTCGTTACATGTGTCCAAACTGTTATGTAGGCTTATGCATCGTTCCATGTTTTGAGACATACCACAAAGTTAAAAAATTTTAATACTCTTTTTTCAGTAGTTTTGGTTCACTTCTTTTGTTGTTGTTTTCTTTTCATTTTTATTTTTTAATATATATATATATATATATATATAAATTGAGATTGTTATAAATTGGTAAATATAATTATATTTGAATTTTTTAACGTTTCCAAAAGCTTGGAAGAAAAACAGTAACAAGAGTTTTCTTATATATATATATATATATATATATATATATATATATATATATATATATATATATATATATATATATATATATATATATATAATAAGCAACGAATAGATTAGTGGGTATTGCACGCAAATAGAAGAAGGTGCTACTGAAAAGTGTGGTAACCGCAGACATAAATGTTTCTGGCTCATTAGCCGTCATCGGTACGGTACAACCAAGAGAAGATGTGAAACATGGGAGCAAAGGTGTTGAATGAAACATGAGAATATATAACAGAATTCAGCAGGATAGTCAAACACAACATTTGTGTCAGTAATATTAGAAGATCTCGAATATTCGAGACAACAACCAACATAGACACGGAGGTGCATATAACACTCCCGTCTGAAACTTCCGACCCAGATTAATGAAATAATAACAAGATGTACG
Source organism: Galeruca laticollis (assembly GCA_963921935.1). NCBI lineage: Eukaryota > Metazoa > Arthropoda > Insecta > Coleoptera > Chrysomelidae > Galeruca > Galeruca laticollis. The sequence continues at coordinate 86,905,627 of OY998180.1, forward strand.
AATAGTGCGTGACATATGAACAATAAGCAACGAATAGATTAGTGGGTATTGCACGCAAATAGAAGAAGGGGCCACTGAAAAGTGTGGTAACCGCAGACATGCATGTTTCTGGCTCATTAGCCGTCATCGGTACGATACAACCAAGAAAGGATATGAAACATGGGAGCAAAGGTGTTGAATGAAACATGAGAAAATATAACAGAATTCAGCAGGATAGTCAAACACAACATTTGTGTCAGTAACATTAGAAGATCTCGAATATTCGAGACAACCAACATAGGTTGTACCGTACCTATGACGGCTAATGAGCCAGAAACATGCATGTCTGCGGTTACCACACTTTTCAGTAGCCCCTTCTTCTATTTGCGTGCAATACCCACTAATCTACTCGTTGCTTATTGTTCATATGTCACGCACTATTCGTACATCCTGTTATTATTTCATTAATCTGGGTCGGAAGTTTCAGACGGGAGTGTTACATGCACCTCCGTGTCTATGTTGGTTGTTGTCTCGAATATTCGAGATCTTGTAATATTACTGACACAAATGTTGTGTTTGACTATCCTGCTGAATTCTGTTATATTTTCTCATATTTCATTCAACACCTTTACTCCCATGTTTCACATCTTTTCTTGGTTGTACCGTACCGATGACGGCTAATGAGCTAGAAACATGCATGTCTGCGGTTACCACTCTTTTCAGTAGCCCCTTCTTCTATTTGCGTGCAATACCCACTAATCTATTCGTTGCTTATTGTTCATATGTCACGCACTATTAATACATCTTATATATATATATATATATATATATATATATATATATATATATATATATAACAAAGACAGAATTAGCGGACATATCACGCAAAAGAGGTTACAGAGAATGAGTGGTAACCGTAGACATGCATGTTTCTGGCTCATTAGCCTTCATCGGTACGGCATAACCAAGAAATGATGTACAACTTGGGAGCAAGGATGTTAATTGAAACATGAGGAAACACAAACAACGGATTTCCACAAGATAACCAAACGCACATTTGTGCCTTCAAATGGAAGATCCCGAGTTTTCAGGACAACAACCAACAGAGACACGGAGGCGTCTATAGCTCTCCTGTCTGAACCTTCCAACCCTGGAAATAGACAAATAAACAATGAAAAGATGAAAGAATAACGCGTGGAATATAAAACAAAGACATAATTAGCGGGCATATCACGCAAAAGAGGTTACAGAGAATGAGTGGTAACCGTAGACATGCATGTTTCTGGCTCATTAGCCTCCATCGGTACAGCATAACCAAGAAATGATGTACAACTTGGGAGCAAGGATGTTAATTGAAACATGAGAAAACACAAACAACGGATTTCAACAAGATAACCAAACGCACATTTGTGCCTTCAAATGGAAGATCCCGAGTTTTCAGGACAACAACCAACAGAGACACGGAGGCGTCTATAGCTCTCCTGTCTGAACCTTCCAACCCTGGAAATAGACAAATAACCAATGAAAAGATGAAAGAATAACGCGTGGAATATAAAACAAAGACAGAATTAGCGGGCATATCACGCAAAAGAGGTTACAGAGAATGAGTGGTAACCGTAGACATGCATGTTTCTGGCTCATTAGCCTTCATCGGTACGGCATAACCAAGAAATGATGTACAACTTGGGAGCAAGGATGTTAATTGAAACATGAGAAAACACAAACAACGGATTTCAACAAGATAACCAAACGCACATTTGTGCCTTCAAATGGAAGATCCCGAGTTTACAGGACAACAACCAACAGAGACACGGAGGCTTCTATAGCTCTCCTGTCTGAACCTTCCAACCCTGGAAATAGACAAATAACCAATGAAAAGATGGAAGAATAACGCGTGGAATATAAAACAAAGACAGAATTAGCGGGCATATCACGCAAAAGAGGTTACAGAGAATGAGTGGTAACCGTAGACATGCATGTTTCTGGCTCATTAGCCTTCATCGGTACGGCATAACCAAGAAATGATGTACAACTTGGGAGCAAGGATGTTAATTGAAACATGAGAAAACACAAACAACGGATTTCAACAAGATAACCAAACGCACATTTGTGCCTTCAAATGGAAGATCCCGAGTTTTCAGGACAACAACCAACAGAGACACGGAGGCGTCTATAGCTCTCCTGTCTGAACCTTCCAACCCTGGAAATAGACAAATAACCAATGAAAAGATGAAAGAATAACGCGTGGAATATAAAACAAAGACAGAATTAGCGGGCATATCACGCAAAAGAGGTTACAGAGAATGAGTGGTAACCGTAGACATGCATGTTTCTGGCTCATTAGCCTTCATCGGTACGGCATAACCAAGAAATGATGTACAACTTGGGAGCAAGGATGTTAATTGAAACATGAGAAAACACAAACAACGGATTTCAACAAGATAACCAAACGCACATTTGTGCCTTCAAATGGAAGATCCCGAGTTTACAGGACAACAACCAACAGAGACACGGAGGCTTCTATAGCTCTCCTGTCTGAACTTTCCAACCCTGGAAATAGACAAATAACCAATGAAAAGATGAAAGAATAACGCGTGGAATATAAAACAAAGACAGAATTAGCGGGCATATCACGCAAAAGAGGTTACAGAGAATGAGTGGTAACCGTAGACATGCATGTTTCTGGCTCATTAGCCTTCATCGGTACGGCATAACCAAGAAATGATGTACAACTTGGGAGCAAGGATGTTAATTGAAACATGAGAAAACACAAACAACGGATTTCAACAAGATAACCAAACGCACATTTGTGCCTTCAAATGGAAGATCCCGAGTTTTCAGGACCACAACCAACAGAGACACGGAGGCGTCTATAGCTCTCCTGTCTGAACCTTCCAACCCTGGAAATAGACAAATAACCAATGAAAAGATGGAAGAATAACGCGTGGAATATAAAACAAAGACAGAATTAGCGGGCATATCACGCAAAAGAGGTTACAGAGAACGAGTGGTAACCGTAGACATGCATGTTTCTGGCTCATTAGCCTTCATCGGTACGGCATAACCAAGAAATGATGTACAACTTGGGAGCAAGGATGTTAATTGAAACATGAGAAAACACAAACAACGGAAAACTCGGGATCTTCCATTTGAAGGCACAAATGTGCGTTTGGTTATCTTGTTGAAATCCGTTGTTTGTGTTTTCTCATGTTTCAATTAACATCCTCGCTCCCAAGTTGTACATCATTTCTTGGTTATGCCGTACCGATGAAGGCTAATGAGCCAGAAACATGCATGTCTACGGTTACCACTCATTCTCTGTAACCTCTTTTGCGTGATATGCCCGCTAATTCTGTCTTTGTTTTATATTCCACGCGTTATTCTTTCATCTTTTCATTGGTTATTTGTCTATTTCCAGGGTTGGAAGGTTCAGACAGGAGAGCTATAGATGCCTCCGTGTCTCTGTTGGTTGTTGTCCTGAAAACTCGGGATCTTCCATTTGAAGGCACAAATGTGCGTTTGGTTATCTTGTTGAAATCCGTTGTTTGTGTTTTCTCATGTTTCAATTAACATCCTTGCTCCCAAGTTGTACATCATTTCTTGGTTATGCCGTACCGATGAAGGCTAATGAGCCAGAAACATGCATGTCTACGGTTACCACTCATTCTCTGTAACCTCTTTTGCGTGATATGCCCGCTAATTCTGTCTTTGTTTCATATTCCACGCGTTATTCTTCTATCTTTTCATTGGTTATTTGTATATATATATATATATATATATATATATATATAAGATGTACGAATAGTGCGTGACATATGAACAATAAGCAACGAATAGATTAGTGGGTATTGCACGCAAATAGAAGAAGGGGCTACTGAAAAGAGTGGTAACCGCAGACATGCATGTTTCTAGCTCATTAGCCGTCATCGGTACGGTACAACCAAGAAAAGATGTGAAACATGAGAGCAAAGGTGTTGAATGAAATATGAGAAAATATAACAGAATTCAGCAGGATAGTCAAACACAACATTTGTGTCAGTAATATTAGAAGATCTCGAATATTCGAGACAACAACCAACACAGACACGGAGGTGCATATAACACTCCCGTCTGAAACTTCCGACCCAGATTAATGAAATAATAACAAGATGTACGAATAGTGCGTGACATATGAACAATAAGCAACGAATAGATTAGTGGGTATTGCACGCAAATAGAAGAAGGGGCTACTGAAAAGAGTGGTAACCGTAGACATGCATGTTTCTAGCTCATTAGCCGTCATCGGTACGGTACAACCAAGAAAAGATGTGAAACATGAGAGCAAAGGTGTTGAATGAAACATGAGAAAATATAACAGAATTCAGCAGGATAGTCAAACACAACATTTGTGTCAGTAATATTAGAAGATCTCGAATATTCGAGACAACAACCAACACAGACACGGAGGTGCATATAACACTCCCGTCTGAAACTTCCGACCCAGATTAATGAAATAATAACAAGTTGTACGAATAGTGCATGACATATGAACAATACCCACTAATCTATTCGTTGCTTATTATATATATATATATATATATATATAACAACAACAAAGAGAATCATGGGTAATTCACGCAAAGTAAAGGGCTACTGAAATAGAGTGGTAACCGTGGACATGCATGTTTCTGGCTCATTTCAGTAGCCCTTTACTTTGCGTGAATTACCCATGATTCTCTTTGTTGTTGTTGTTAACATATCACGCGATATTCCTACATCTTCTTTGTTATATATATATATATATATATATATATATATGATAATTTGCTCTAGTATTTACGATATATGTTTTCCTAATGCAAGAACAGAAATCTTTGACAAAGAAAGTCTTAATTTTGATAGTTTTTTAAGTGTCGGATAAACTCGACATCCGCCCCTGGGCCAGAGTCAAAACGTCCGTACAGTGGGCACATTTTCAAAACTACGGTGCCGTCGCGAAGGGGCTAACCAACATAGAAATTACAAGGTTATTTATGTCTTAAGAGCGAAAAGTGCTACATTATTAATTGAGAGTAACAGTAACCGGTAATTACTTGAAAGCATAATGACACTTTTTGCTTGAAATACTCGTACATACAACATTTTTGCTAAAATCACTCAACAGAAGAAAAATATTTTAAATCATTACCTTTAAAATATGTCAGTTTTAATATGTGAATTCAAATATGTTTGCTGATTGCTACAAACAGCGCGACTTATTATAAAGTGAAACTATTTTAAATCAATAACTTTATTATAACTATTAGAACAAATATAAATAGTAATTCACTCTGGAATTTGGTAATTGAAAGTGCAGTGTGTACAGCCCTTAATTATAATTCTAGACCTCGAAGGAATACTAGATCTATATTCTGTTTCGCGGTATATTCTGTATCATTATGATTAGCATAATTCTGTATTTGTAAATTCGATGGCCGAGGCAAAATTTACTTTGCAGCCTCAATTTTTTCATCAATATTACCTTCGACAACTATAAAACTCTTCCAATCCCCGTGTTACTTTAATAGTATGATGTCACCTCCACCGTTTACCAGTAAAGTTGCAGATGATTGCCAGAAGCAGTCTCCTCTCTATATATTGTAATGTTTTTCTTACTTATTTAATTACACGACGGGTGGTATAAATTTATACACACGGTATATCTACTTAACTATTGACTTATACTTAATTTATGTACACACGTAATTTCAAATTTATACTAAATGCACTGTATATTCACCTAATTTATATCAAAACTTCACTACCAATTTATATTTCAAATATACTGTTCACTATTATTCACTATTGGTATATTCACCTCTGTTCACTACCAGAATAAATTGTAGACTGAACTGCGGTTGGTAGGTAGTCGCTTATATATTAAAACGTTTTTTTGGAACACTTGAATACCTGACATTTCTAGATTTCGGCTCGCAACAAACAATCGACTTTCTTAGGAATGACTATATAAACAATCCTTCCCCGAAGTCGGTGCACCACCGCCACAATTTTAACTTTAGATATCGAACTAGAACCGGGTCGGCTTCAAGGTTTCGCTACAATGTGCGTATTCGTAATAATATGTCAGTCTTGTAGATTTCGATATTTAGTAATTTCGTTCTATATTTTGGCAATAGTGTTCATTCTCACAACTTGATTAAAACAACCTCCTTTGGAATATTTTAAGAAAAATCGTAGCATTGTATTTTCATTCCTAGGTCTTAAGGCAAAGTATTTTCTGCAAAAACTAAAATAGTCATTAGAATTTTCTTTATGACAGTGAAAAGTCGGGACCTTCGTGTCTTTAAATCAGGAATGGTAACTATTAAAAGTGAGTATGTGTCTTCAATATCTTTACAAGTAATTTTTACCAATACGACACGCCTACTTTTTGGGTTTATATCAAATGCCTTATTATTAAAAAATTCAGTCAACTTTTTCAACTGACTCAAGCCAATACCATGTTTTGTAGATAATGCCGTTTTTAACATCGACTGAATAGACCAGAGTGATGACAATTTTAGTGTCTTGGATTTTTCAGAAAAATAGGCAACAAGTACGTTTTCTAAGTATCTGCAAATATCTTGCTTATTTCCTACACCATGTTACGAAGAAATTATATTGCTTTTCGTATAATATCTTTGATTTTTCTGTCAACAAATTCAAAGTTACCGCATTTACAATACTTTTGATTCCAAGAGGTGTACTCGGGATATTACTGTCACTATTTTCTATAAGTTTCGTTAACCATATCTAAGTTAGACGGGCAAATCTGAAACTATTATTTACCCTTATCTGGTCCGACGTCGTCTAGCAGACTACGCGATTAGAATATCTGTTTCTTATTGGTCACTGTGATAATTCAGAAACCTCCTATTTTATCTAATCGCTCTGCTGTTTGAGCACGGTAGGTGGGTGTAGTTGAGACGTTATTGAGGCATTCTCTTGTCAGATATAATAAGAGGTAGTTCAATTGTCGTCTCTCAGATGACGTCCGACCGTTTGTGTTAGTTATTTGTGTGCATCAGTGTTTGAGAAATATGGCCTGGCCGAGTAAACGAGCACGTTTGGAGGATGAAGAAACTCGTCTAAAGTGGTACAATGATACAAGTGACAGTGATAGTGATGTAGATGATGTATGTATCGGGAGATTATAACATTGAGTCAGAACATGATACAGATTCAGAATTATCTGTTGCTGAGGACTTTGAAGAAAATGATACAGTGGAGGTCACTGACAATGTCAAAACTTATATATGGGGAAAAATCGATACAGAAGGTGTACTTCGGAAGTTAGACCTTCATCTAGAACTCGATAACATAACATTGTAATGAAAGTACCTTTTATGAAAGAGAAAGCCAGAGTGCTAGGCGAAACTGCGGATCCGTTTTCTATTTGGAATTTGCTTTTTAGTAGTAACATTTTGCAACATATTATACAGTACACAAACAAAAAATTAAGTACAAATCATAAGAGGTATTCTATTGATTCTAGACATCATGTAGAAGACATTGATATCATAGATCTAAAGGTATTTTTAGGCATTTTAATATATACAGCAATATTCAATTTCAGCCATGAGAATATAGACAGGTTATTTGCAACCAATGGTACTGGAAGAGAGATATTTAGATCGGTTATGAGCAAGAAGAGGTTTGTTGTTCTATTAGCCGCCATACAATTCGACAATCCTGATGATAGGGAGGAGCGCAAGAAAGGCGATCCAGTTGCATCAATTCAATTTGTATTTAACAACTTTATAGAAAATTGTCAGTGTTTGTGGACTTGGCCAGTCTACTACTGTAGATGAAATGCTTGTAAGTTTCTTTGGACGGTGCCGTTTCAAAATATATATGCCCAATAAATCGGCAAAATACGGCCTCAAAATACAGTGTCTTACGGATGCGCGAAATAGTTATCTATATAACGCGTACATCTACAGTGTAGAAGACTCGGATGGTTTTGGTCTCAGCAATGAAGATAAATACTCCTTACAGCCCACTCAAGCTGTATTACGTCCAGCTGAACCAATTTTTAACAGCAATGGATATATTACATCTGACAATTGGTATACATCAATACAGTTAGTGGATGTTTTGCGAAAAAAGAATTTGACTTTTGTGGGCACAATGAGGAAAAATAAGGCCGAAATACCACCATGATTCCTACAACATAGAAAACGAGCTGAGGAATGAACTCTTTACGAATTTAGGGAAGAATGCATTCTAATTTCCGATGTTGAGAAAGTTGGAAAAGCCACAGTACTAGTATCTTTCATGCACGACAGGCTTTTCACTGATCCTTCTACAAACAAACCCGAAATTATCGCTTACTATAACGAAAAGACAGGCAGAGTAAATTATCTTGACGAGAAATGTTCTAAAAGCACTTCGAGCCGCCGAACTCGAAGATGGCCTTTAGCTATTTTTTCCGTCTCTTGGATGTTCCGTAAAACAAAAAAGTGTTTATAGTTAGCAGTTAGCCATGCAATTAGTGCAAGATCACATGAAAAGAGGATTGTCAATTGCTGCTATTCCACGTGACATTAGGACTACTATACGGAGAATACTTGGTGCTCCAGATAATGAAGAGGAAAAAAACATAAATGTTATGATTCTAGAAAAACGTGAGATTTGTCACTTACGTCCTTCTAAAAAGCGTAGAATGGCAAAATACTTATGTCTCAAGTGCCATAAGCCCATTTGTTTATAATGCACGAAACCAATATGCAATAATTGCGCAGAAAAATAGTTAACTTTCGCTCTTGCTGGAGCTGTATTTTTTTGTTATATATTGTGTTTCTCATAATTTTTTGCTGACTGGCTATTCCAAGAACGTAATTAATACTGTGAACCTAGATTTTTTCACCTTTACTATTTTCTGTAACTCTCAGTTTACAAGTAATTGTTTTTTTTTTAATTTTGCTTTATGGTATTTTATTTTTATTACAATTTTGGTATGCTTTTTTTTAAATGCGTTGATTTTCACACATCTTACTTTTCAATGTATATTATACCCATACCGAATAAAATATTTAGTTTATTTACACCCATGTTTTTTTTCTTGGCCTATCAAAAAAGTAGTCTCCGAGACTACGCCGGACCTTCAACGTAACTAATATGGCTTCGGACCCGTTAAGGGTTAAATATTCTAATTTGTTTGTATTGTATGTACTCACTGGTTGCTAAAGACGACGCGCGTCAATCTAACTGTTTCTATTTTGCGTCTCAAATATAGCCATAAACGAACTTAAAACAGTACGTTTATGGCTATAAAAGCATTGTTATGGGACGATTTAAGGCAGATTGTAGTTTACTGTTGGAGGCATTATATCAGAGGTCATTCCCAGAACACTATGACTTTCAGTATCCGCTAGCATTCTGCTTTGCTCTGTATAAGCCTGTTTTGAGCATTTAGAAATACGAGTATGCACACTTCTATATGCTGTCTATTTGGCCTCCTTTTCCAGAAATATATGGAGAGAATTATTTCCATGGCTGCTGACGATGTGGTACTGATGGTACCAGTAATAGCCATACAAGCCTGTCTCTGTATACTACAGAGCTTTGCTTGTGCCGTTTTGTGTAAAACTTTTGACCATCAAGCAATGGCTCCATATGTGATCATTGGTCTAGCAATCATCACATATATCCAATAAATTTGTTTCGGACCCAAGCCTGAAGATTTTCCACAGATCCTGCAACTTTTTCCAAGTGAGGGATCCACGTAACTTTTTAATCTAGGATAATTCCCACATATTTACATCCGCTGCAAATGGAATAATCTCCTAGTGAAGGGAACTATTACAGTTTTATCATGGTTAACAGACATCTGTTCCCTCTGGCACCAACTGTCCAGACTTGGTCCTTGCCAGAATGACAAGGTCATCTGCATACGCTTGCAGTTCTACCTCTCTTCCTACGAAAGTACCAAGCAGGTCATCCATCAAGAGTGACCACAGTAGGGGAGATAGCACTCCACCCTACGGGCAGCACCTGGAAACCTTAAAGCTAATGTCCTCATCTTGAAGAAATGTAGTGGCTGTTCTATTAGTGAGCACGGCATATATCCAGCCGATAATCGTTGGTTTAATTTCCTTTTCAGCCAAAGCTGGACCAATGGAGGCCGGTAGTGCATGGTCAAATGCTCGTTCGATGCCAAGAAAAATGGCCACCGTAATCTCGTTATTTTTAAGAGATTGTGTGATTTTCCCAACAAGGTTGTGTAACGCTAAATCTGTTGATTTGCCAGTTTGATAAGCGTACTGGTGGATGCTCAAGGGGGAGTTGTATAATGCTACCCGCCTGATGTAGCAATCCAGTACTCTTTCAAGTCCTTTAAGCAGGAGAGATGTTAGGCTAATTGGTCTAACCGATTTAGTGTGTGGGTCTGTGCGGCCTATTTTCGGTATGTATACTACCCTAGCCGCCAACCAACTGGGTGATATATAATTTCAGGCCAGACTAGCTCTATACAGTTTAATGAGGATGGATGAAAGTAATTCCAGTCTGTTTTGCAGCAGAGCTGGAAAAATGCCATCCTCTCCGGGAGATTTTAAGGGCTGAAACTATTTGATTGCCCATTCAATCGCCGGTGCTGTGATAACTTCCTTGGCGACCTCCCAATCGTTCATTTTGGGCCGCCTTGCGCTCTCAAAGTGGGTAGATCGATTGTTATCCAGAGATAAACTTCCGGGAAAGTGGTTTTTAATCAAAAGCTCTAACGTTTCTTTTCTAGAGGTCGTGAAAGTACCATCTGGTCGCTTCATCGACACTATCTCGGCAATCCACTCTTTCGATATAATCTTGTGTATTCTTGTACTGCGAAGTATATCAGATATATTCTCACAAAACTTCTTCCAAGACTCCCGCTTCGCTTTTCTAATTTCTTTATTTCTTTGTTGTAGATTATTAGAGCAGTTCTATAAGGCTCCCAGTTGCCTGACTCTTTAGCTCGGATAAATAGTCGTCGAAATTCTATATATATATATATATATATATATATATATATATATATATACATACATTTTCAATAACTTCAGCCAAATCTAGTTTTTGATGCAGCTTTGTTTTCAAATGATATTAGAGATTAATGTCGCAGCCTTTTTTCTAAGAAATGGGTATCTCTGTCACATTTTTTCGCAGTTTCACAAGCTTTGCACTTGATAGGTTTGAAGTCATTTCTATAAATTTTCATCTTTGCATTCGACTCTGCTAATGCTCTACATACGTCATCCAAATTGATATCGCATTTTTGTAAAGCTTTAGATGTATAATTGATGACATTCTGTATGCAGTGTATAATATCGCGAAGAAAAGTGAATTCAAAATTGTACATTTTTGTTTTAATCATTTCTGCATTACTTCGCCTCTCTTTACTGAAATTCTTGAGAACTATTTCAGGAAATGCTTTAAATGCGAAATAATAAGGAAATTTTATTGCATAAATTGTATTGACTCTACTGGATAATCTAAACGTTTTATGCTATTCCCAAAAATATTATACAAATCTTGTAACGTTGTGAAAAAAAAGTGTAGTTCGATACAACAGCTAACAGCACCATTAACTACCAAATTCAAATTATGAGTAGTGCAACGTACGTGCTCCACATTAGACTGAATATCCTTAATCTGTTTCTGTACACCATTATACATACCGCTCATCACACTGGCTTCATCATAACCTTGACCCACACATTTTTTTGAATATATATTTTGGTCAATAAGAAATGAAGTCACCTGTTTTACTAGATCTGCCGCGTTATGTTTGAATGCTGCATAAAAGCCCAGAAACCCATCTCTCACTTCTATATCGATTGGCTGTCCATTTTCCGATCTAGTTATTACAGCATACCTCACAACAATTCTTAGCTTTGGCGTTTTTCATTCGCAGTTAACATTTTCAACAGATATGCGTTTTTATTTAAGGGGGTTCCTATATAGGAGCATGTAGTTTTGCTGTTGTAGCGTTCTCAAAATAAGTCGATGCTAAACAAACAAACAATTTCTCTGAAAGGTTTAATTAAGATGTAAAATGTTCAAATCAATGAGAAAGCCAAATATTAACCCTTCCTCTTTATAAAAAAAATTGCATTCGATTATTCTACATTTAATGAGCAAGTATTTTGTTTTGTATCGGATAATTCTGATAACGCCAAAATAATATTGACAATAAAATTTTCATGTGGGATTTTAAATTTTGGCGATTTTGTTGGTTTTGACTACAACCATGCAGATGTAATAAAATTTTAATATTGAGATGACTATCTATTCGTAGATAAAGGTTATCTATGTTAGTTTATTTTTATGGACAATCGTAGATATAGACTAATTTTCTAAGTTCAGTGGATGTCTACATTATCTTCAGTTAGTTTAATACATTTTTCCTTTTCTGTACAATTGATTATATTTACTTTTAATGTATAATTTGGTTCAAAAGCTTAATTATAAATAGATTTTCTGTGTTGTTATTGACAGCATACAATATATATATATAAATATATATATATATATATATATATATATATATATATATATATATATATATATATGTATATATATATATATATATATATAGCCAGCATAACACTAAGACTCTCCAAAAGATATACTATTCAGATTATTCAGGTATACGCCCCAACAATCAGCCTTAGTGACGACGAAATAGAAGAATTCTATAATGAAATAACCCAAGCGCTCAGCAACTACAATAGTCACTTCGAATACATAATGCCAAAGTAGGACACAGGAAAGACCAAGAAAAAGAAATGGGGAAATATGGATTTGGAGAAAGGCATGAACGAGGAGAGAGATTAACACAATTCGCACACCTTCAGAACATGTATGTGGCAAACTCCCTCTTCAAGAAGAATCCTAACAGGAAATGGACGTGCGAAGGCACCGGTGCAACTATCAAAAACGAAATAGGCTTTATCCCCACCTATAAAATCAACACAGTAAAAGATCTAAGCACACTCAACAAGTTCACCACAGGAAGCGACCATCGACTAATTAGAGCTCGACTGGTATTAGATATAAAACTAGAAAGGTCAAGACTAATCAAAATCGACACAACTAAAAACATGAACAACGAAAGGCTGAAAGAGAACTCTCACCAATATGAAGCATTACTAGAAGAAAGACTACAAAAAGTGGAATATGACAACCCTGAACTGATAGACACAATTCGAAACTGCGCCGTAGAAGTGTGAGGTCTGCAACAACGAGGTGAACACAAAAAACTAACTGCGGAAACAAAAGCACTATTACAAAAACGGAGAGAAATGAAAAAGAGAACAAACATTCAAAGAATTGAATACACCGAACTGTGCAAGACGATACGAAAGAAAATCGCAGAAGATATCAAGAACTACAACGAGAAACTGGTACAAACAACAATAGAAAACCGTAAAAGCTATAAACATGCAAAAAAAGACACTGATAAAAGGGAAAAGACAGATAGTTGCATTAACTGATGGAAACACAAGAACCACAGACAGGAAAGAAATAAAAGACCTAGTAGAAAAATTCTATGGAGACCTATACAACGCCCCTGAAAATTTGAAAGATATAATAGAACACTAAGAAGAGGCCATACCAGAAGTATTGGTCGAGGAAGTAGAAATGGCACTGAATAGCATGAAAAATGGCAAAGCATCGGGAAATGACGGCATCACGACCGAAATACTCAAATATGCAGGAGCTAAAACATGGAAGTACCTTGCCAAACTATACACGAGCTGTCTGATGTCCAGGAGCATACCTAAAGAGTGGAACAACGCCCTTATAGTGTTCATCCACAAGAAAGGCAGCAATGAAGACATTAAGAACTAGAGACACAATTTAACGAACAATTCAATAAATTATCTCGACTTACCTGCTATACAAATAATAGAGTTTGTTTCCACGAGTTGAAGAGAGTCCAGCTTCATTCCAGGGGAAAACAGGAGCAGAGTGAACAAAGAAACTTTCAAGTGTTGTGAACAGGTTAGTGTATAAATAATTTTATATGCTCAACCATTTTAAAAAAATTCAGACACACACAACTAATTTGGCCAAATTTCACCACGAATAATTTTCTAGGTATAAGAATATTCAATTTAAGTAAGTTAGTTTGTAGTAATAATTTTGTTTAACAGAAGTTTTTCCTTCATAATTATAATGTTTTTCAATTTGATGTCTATCCGTAATTATATGAACTAAATTTTGACTCTTCTGAATTTTATTTACATGTCATCTGATAAATATAGGAAAAGGAGTGATATCATAGAGGTCGAATGGGTATGTTACACATAACTACTCACAGCTTTTGGAGGAGATCATGTTAATGCAATATTCAGAAAATACAAATTTCATATATTTCAATTTAATCTCTAATCCCACGGGAGTAGAGTGTTCTCATGTTCTCCATTAATTAATAAGAAATAAAAAAAATATTAATAAATTATCCTGAGCTAGCTATTTAATTTAAACCATAGACAAACAAACAATGATTAAATAAAAACATAGACAAAATATATACATAGATAAATTAAATTTAATAAATAAATCAATAATTAAAGTAAAACTGTAATAATATATTATAAATATATTATAATATATATATATATATATATATATATATATATATATATATATATATATTATACTATGTATATGATAAATACTTACTTACTTTTGATTATATACTTATTTATTTTTGATTATGAAATTTAAATGATGATGTTTATTATTTAGAATTTTTGTTTAGTTTGGCTAGCTCAGTTGGTTATTGTTATTTTGTTTAGTAATTTATTTTAATTTGATTATTCGGCAGCATGAAATCCTTTTTCTCTTTGAGTCCTGGCATTTTATATTGTTGTAATTGTTTAAATAAAAAGAAAACACATTATTTTGAAATCAATTTAATTTTAAATTTAATATTTTATATATTTGATAAAAATAATATGAGACGCCACTGGTTGTATTATATCTACTTATTTATTTTAATCATTTCATCAATGCGCATGCGTGAAAAACTAGTCATGCGCTTTAGCATAAAAAGAACAATTCTTACACTAAAGAAGCATCTATATTTATACAAACATAGTTTGTTTGACGATGCAGACAAGTAAATGGTTCAAACACATAGAAGAATTTATTTATAAATCATACATATATATGATACAAATTGCTGTGGGAAGAAAATAGTTATATACATAGATAGAAATATAGGAATTATATACAGATGGACATAGTTATTACATTATGAAATTTCAATCACCAGATTTATGCAATTACAAGATGGCGTAAGTACATATTTCAATTTATTTAAAATTCGGCCTTTTATTAATTTTAACGATTTATGCGATTAATTCACTATATAAAGTCTGTTTCTTTCTTTTTTAGATCGATCATATGTGCAAAAGTTTATCAATTTATGAAATTAAGTACTTATTTGAGTATTTTGAGTTTTTACTCTGATTATTGGCCAATAATGATTTAAAAACACTGACCTGTTGCTCTTGAATTGGGATGAAAGTCTCTGGATCCCAGGAACACTCCGCTGAAGCTCCAAAAAACCAAAATTTATGAAAATTTCGTAGATTCTTGCCGAAAAACTTGATACAATTGACTGTGAGTATTACTAAGATTGTATTTAATAGTACTTTATAGGTTTAAATGTCTTAAACCGGGAATTTCTTGAATTTTCAGGAACACCATCACACACTCCTCGCTTCTTGACACCAGCTTCCCTAATTCTTTCAAGCGTCCCCTCGATTCTCTACTTTTTTCAACAAACAGTCTTTTGTTCTTTTTCAGGTCACTATTTCAAAGTTTATTTGTTGATTCACAATTTGTTCTGTCATATTTTATAACCAATAAAATATTGTCTTTTGCAATCAGATTAATTGAAACTTCTTTCACTTATTAAAGAATTTCATACATACACTCTTTTACATTATTAGTTCATTTATAGAGTTTCTATGAGATTTTTCATCATACAAATAAATTAAAATTGGTTATACATAGATACATTTACATGGTACAACATTCAATATTATTATTGATAATATATCACTGTTACACTCTTATTATTCATAAATATAAATTCTCTTATGTTATTTGTCTAAACTCTTTGCAATATATTATTTATAATAAACTTTAACAAATTACTATTTATTGATTCAATGTTTATTTTATTTACCATATATCATTTGTCTATATGTCATTATTTGTTTATCTATGAAAATCTATTGAATTCTATTCTATTCAATATTTGTATTTGTTTTTATTCTTAAATTAATGATTATAATGAATTATCTATAATAATATTTGTATTCTAATGTAACTACTTATATCTAAAATTCTCTTGACTTGACTATATAATTATTTCTTTTTAGGTGAACAGCTGGTTATGGTATGGAAATTATTCTTCGTCTTAGGCAACTTTATTTACATCATTACATTGGTTAGGCAATCTCTATATTTTGTATTATTATTGAGGTAATTCCTTATTTATTATATTGTTATAGGCTATTATTTAATATATCTTTATTTGATATGTTGTTTAAATTAAGAAAAGTGTTTCCTTTTTACCTGTTTTCTTAAATTATATTATTTTCATATATTTTAATACTAGCAACATATTTTTATAATACTTATTCTCTTATTATCTATGATATCTGGTTCAATTCCCCTCAAATTTAAATTTAAATGATATCCATACCCTGGATATTTATTTAAATTTCAATTTTCTTATTATAAATGATTGATTTTATTTTATTCAAAAAAAAAATTAACAATTTTATGGCATAATCTTACTTTCTTTAACTTTGTTTCTCAAATATTTGTTCACATATTTCCTACTACAAAATCTATTTCTTTCAATAACTGTCTCCTAATTCTTTCCTTAAAATACACTTGATTGAGATCAATGTCAATTTATATTTATAATATTACTTCATATAATACTTCTCTATTATCATTTCTTCCTAACATCCACTTATATATCAACTCATTTCTTTGTAATTACAATATAATTCTATATACTCCTCATATCATATTTCTTTTCAATATTCATTATTCAATATAATTAATTATTTCTTAAATTCATATATATATATCAATATCAACTTCCTTATTCCTTCCTGTATTTTCAAGTAATCTATAAGATTCTAATTGACATTAAACATTACCTCCTATATTTTTAATCAATATCATTCATTATTATCCTTTCCTATCCTTTATTACTTACATCTTATTTCCTTATTTGAAAAATGTGAACTTCTATTTGATACTTGAGTTATTCTTATTTTATCCCCTCTATCCTATATTCTTTAATAGTTTCATTCTATGTAAAACCAGTATCTCTTATAAATTGTTTCCTTTATTTACTATATATATTGATTTGCCATACTCACAAATTTTTAAAATGTTTTAATTATAAGTTTTACCTAATAAATTTTTCTTTATATCATATTATATTTTATTTTTTAGGTTCTGAAGAAACAAACGAGATGAATTTAATTGGATCACCAGCTGCCAAATGAAAAACAAAACTCTGTCTAATATCTACTTTATCTTTGTACACTACCTAATATTAAATTTTGAATCTATCCTTATGACTATCATTTCCTTTTTTTTTAAGTATTATTCGTAACATAACATCATCTATTCATAATATCTATATACATGTTCTACATTGAACACTCCCCTTTCTAATTGTGTACCTGGATAGAATAAGCGATAACTATTTTGAGCATCACTATTGTCGACTACATATGGCCCTTCAAATGGTGATAATAACTTTTTACATTGATTTTCACCTTTCTTTGGTGTTCTCAAAGATCTTACTAGGACTAAATCTCCTTTTTCAAATCTAATCTTCTTATTATTTTTGTTTCCTTTTCTTTTAATAAATCTTATAGCACTTCTCTCCAAATTCTTGCTCACTTTATCCAAAACTTGAGACATATCCCATTCTCTCTGTATTATCCATTCACGTTCTGGAGGTATTCCTTTCAAAATAAATTGTGGACATTCTTCAGTAACTCCATTAGGTAATTGATTTAAAAATTTCTCGACCTGATTTAGATTTTCTTCCCATAAATTGTGTCTATTATTACATAAAATCCTTAAATACTTAACAACTTCTTTGATATACCTCTCAGCTGGATTAGATGAAGGTCTTCTTATGAAATTCATTTTAATATTATGATTTCCACACAAGCGTTTGACTTTTTCACTCACAAAGTAAGTAGCATGATCCAATATTAAGTTTTCCGGAGTTCCTATTTCTTCTATAAAATTTTTTAGACAAGATATTACTGTGTTTGCATTGGTACGTTGACAAGGAAAAGTTCTTACAAATTTTGAAAATATATCCACCATAACTAAAATATGTTTATTGCCTTGCTTGCTAGGTATTAATTGTGATATGAAATCAATAGCTACTATATGTAAAGGCTTGAGTGCTATTATAGGTTTTGGTCCACTAATATGATGATAGTTTCTTTCCTTTGCCAACTGACAAATTTTACAAATTTTACAGATTTCTTTAACCAATGATATGTCCTTCTTTGCAGTGTAATTTTCTCTAAACAACATCCATAGTTTTCGAGATCCTATATGTCCATACTCCTCATGTAATTGTTTGAGAATTTCCTTAGCATATTCAGGTGTTATTAAATAAATTTCCCTATCTTCCATCTTCTTATACCAAATTCCCTCGTTTTGAAATGCTCCTCTTTTACAAGATTCTTGTAAATTTCTCTGATCCTCCATTATTTTTTCCAAAGTAAACAAACCTTCAGTTTTTTGTAATCTATTTATGCCAATTTGGAATTGTTGATCCTTCTTCTTCATTTCTGTTTCACGGCTAAGAGCATCCGATACTATATTAGTTTTCCCAGGAATAAATTTTATTTCAAATTCATATTCCTGTAATAGAAGTATCCATCGATGTATCCTATTGTTTGCATAACGATTTTTAAACATTGCTGTTAAAGCTGAATGGTCTGTTTCCAAATAAAATTTTGCTCCTAATAGATAAAAACGTAATTTAGTTATGCAAAATACAATGCTTGCCATCTCCAATCCAGTAACTGAGTATTTTCATTCATAGTTTTTCGTTACTCGGGAAATAAAACTGATTGGTACTTCTCCTTCCTCTTGTTCTTGCAATAAAACTCCTGCTAATCTATCTATGGATGCATCTGTTCTTAAAATAAATGGCTTGTCATATTGAGGATGATAAACCTGCAAATTTTGTAAAAATATTTCCTTGAGTTCTTGGAAAGCTTGTTCTCTTCTAGCATCCCATTTCCATTTTGTTTCCTTCTTGAGTAATTCAATTAATGGAATTTCCTTATTACTGAGGTCTGGTATGAGTCGTTTGAAGTAGTTGAGAATTCCCAAAAATCCTCGAAGAGTTTTGAGATTAGTCGGTGTCTCATATTCCCTTATGGTTCTAATTCGTTCAGGGTTCATTCTCACTCCAGTAGAATTTAAAATATATCCCAAATACTGCACTTCTTTTTGGTAAAATTGACATTTTTCCATGTTCAATTTTAATCCTGCTTTTTCCAATTCTGCCAATATAGTCTTCAAATGTTCGTGATGTTGTTCTTCATTTTCTGAATATATTAATATATCATCGATATAGTGCAATGTAAAATGTTCATATTGGTTCAGAACAGTGTGAAGTGTTCTTACCAATGCTGCACACGAACTCTGTAAACCAAATGGAACAACACAAAATTGGTATACTACAACATCAATCATAAATGCTGTATATGGACGACCTCTTTTATCTGATGGAATCAACCAGAAACTATGCTTCAAATCCAGTTTCGTGAATATGTTAGCTCTTGTAATCCTACCAAATACCCCCTCTACATTTAAAGGACTCTCATATTGTTTTTTAGTATATGAGTTGATATTTCTGGCATCCAGACATAATCTAATCTCACCTGACTTTTTTCGGACACATGTTATCGCACTTATATATGGAGAGTTGGATCTTTCTATAATACCATCTTGTATCATCTTTTATAACTCCTGGTATACTTCATTTTTCAGCTTGTAAGGAATGGGATAGGTTTTTATTTTGAAGTTACTGATATCCTTATTCATTTCCAACTTATGTATATACTTTGCTGCTATGCATACTTCTTTGTTGAAAAGTCTTCCATATTTTGTTAATAACTCATCAATCTCCTTTCTATATTGTATGGGACAAAATTGTTCTTGTAGATCTTCCACAATTTCTATTTCATTTACTTGACATTGTCTTTCCTCTACCTCTTGTTCTTCCTTTTTGTCAAAAGTTATTATATTACCTTCACATACCATGTACCCCTGTTTAAAATCAATAATCATCTTGTGATTGCTCAATTCATCATTTCCCAAAATTACATCATATTTTAAATTCTAAACTACTAATAATTGTATTTTATAAGCTATATTTCCCAAATAAAAATCTGTGATTATGCTACTATTTGTATAATATAAATTTTTATCATTCGCCCCTACTAATGATAGTTTCTTTGTATTTATCATCATAATATCATCTTTATTTAAATTGTGTACTATATCCTGTTTAATTAATGTTACCTCTGAACCCGTATCTATTAAAATTCTACAAATAATATTTTGTAATCTACCCTAGATAAATATTAAATTAGGTTTTTCTACTTTTTTACTATTATTTTCATAATCTATAATAAATTCTCGAGGATGTTCATATCGCGATGAATAGATAATATTATGTACGTAAGGACGGTTTAAGCAAAATTCGCTATGTTATCCTGTCCAGGAATACACTCTTCTACCTGTATCTCCTGTCTAACCATGTTTACCTGTCTCCTATTATCATTCTCCCTATTTCTGTTTTGTTCTGGATTGTTTCGGTTTTCTCTGCCATTTTGCCAATTTCTTCCAAGATTGTTATTATTATTGCTATATTGATTTCTTCTCTCGAAATTGTTATGATTCCTATAGTTCTCAGGATATCTGTTTCCATTATTCCTCTCTCGATTTCTATTTTGTTCCCCATTTCCTTGGTATCGTCTATCATCAAAGTTCCTGTTTCCATAATTTCTATTTCCATTATTTTCATTATAATCTCTTCTTATATTTCCATTATCCCTTCGGGTATCATTTCTGATATTTCCATTTCCATTTTGATATCTAAGAAAACCATTTCCATTTTGGACACTTCTTTCAACTCTCTGCAAATACCTAGATAAATTGTCCATTGTTTTTATGTTGTGTAAGGCTATCGTTTCTAAGACTTCGGAATTGAAATGTCTCCCGACATATAAAACTAATTCCTCCTCCTTCATAACAGGTTCCAAATATTGTGCCATGTTATAGAGTTGCATAGCATATGCATTTAAATTTTTATTCCGATTGTAATCGAATTTCCCAAAATACAATCTTTCCCTAAAATTAGCTTGATGAATTTCACCCCAAAAATAATTCATGAATTGGTTCTCAAATTCTTCCAGCTTGTTTATGCTTTCTTTCTTATTACAGAACCATAATAGGGCATGTCCAGATAACATCCCTCTAATATAAATCTTCTTCTCCATCATATCTCTCATTCCTTTGAGTTTGCTTTTAATTATTTTAATAAACACCTTCGGATAAATGGTATTTATATTCCCATAAAGCTTTACTCCGATATCCATGTTTCCCGTATAGATTACTCCACCTCCATTTCTCCTAACGTTAAATTCAATTTCTTCCATGCTTTCCTGTAATTTTCTGTTCGATTCTTCCAGTTCTTTATGAAATATTTGTCCAATGTGCTCGTTTCTCTCCTCACATGTTCCTGTTTGTTTTTGAAACTTTACATCTAATTCCTTAAATTTATGTTCCGCGTTTTGCTGATAATTTTGCATAATTTCTTCGATTGTTTGTTCCCTGAATTTAATATACTCCATTTCTTTCGTTATATCTTCTGTTTGTTTTATAACTTCCGCTTGGATCGTTTCCGGTAATTTTTCTCTCTATTTCTTGAATTTGTTCTACTACTTGATTTTCTATCTGCTCTCTAATTTTCATACCGTTTTCTTGAATTTCAATCCGTATATGTTTGTTTTGCTCCACCATATCTTCTTTCACCTTATCAATTTTCTTTCCAAATTCTTCATTAGTCTTCTTAAGTTCTTTAATTTGCTTACAATTTTCAAATTTCACTTCTTCTATTTTCTCTTCTAATCTGTTCATATTACCATTGATGTTGATTATATCCCCTCTAATTTCTTCTCTCATTTTGTTCATATCTCCCCCCATTGTGTTCATGTTTCCATTCAAATTATTAATATCTCCTTTTAATTCATCCTTCATTCTGATCAAAAATTGCATCATGTCCATCTGATCATCTCTACTTCTTCTTCTTTGCATTTCCTGTGTCCTATCTTCTTGTTCTTCAGCTTCCCCATATCCTGTCAAACCTTCTTCCTGTGCATCACCTTCCACTTGTTGTCCCTGTTCCAAATATACCGCTTGGTAATCTCCCATACCATGATTTCGTTCCTCCCTTTCCTCTTCTGATCCACTGTCTGCTCCTACCTGCCTTCCATCTCTCAACATCATTCGTTTTGCCATTTTAATTAAGTATTAAATTTTATCAATATAACCAAAATTTTTACAACGCCCCACGTTTTGGGTGACAATTATACTAAGTATAATTAATACTTATTTACTTTTGATTATATACTTATTTATTTTTGATTATGAAATTTAAATGATGATGTTTATTATTTAGAATTTTTGTTTAGTTTGGCTAGCTCAGTTGGTTATTGTTATTTTGTTTAGTAATTTATTTTAATTTGATTATTCGGGAGCATGAAATCCTTTTTCTCTTTGAGTCCTGGCATTTTATATTGTTGTAATTGTTTAAATAAAAAGAAAACACATTATTTTGAAATCAATTTAATTTTAAATTTAATATTTTATATATTTGATAAAAATAATATGAGACGCCACTGGTTGTATTATATCTACTTATTTATTTTAATCATTTCATCAATGCGCATGCGTGAAAAACTAGTCATGCGCTCTAGCATAAAAAGAACAATTCTTACACTAAAGAAGCATCTATATTTATACAAACATAGTTTGTTTGACGATGCAGACAAGTAAATGGTTCAAACACATAAAAGAATTTATATATAAATCATACATATATATGATACAAATTGCTGTGGGAAGAAAATAGTTATATACATAGATAGAAATATAGGAATTATATACAGATGGACATAGTTATTACATTATGAAATTTCAATCACCAGATTTATGCAATTACAAGATGGCGTAAGTACATATTTTAATTTATTTAAAATTCGGCCTTTTATTAATTTTAACGATTTATGCGATTAATTCACTATATGAAGTCTGTTTCTTTCTTTTTTAGATCGATCATATGTGCAAAAGTTTATCAATTTATGAAATTAAGTACTTATTTGAGTATTTTGAGTTTTTACTCTGATTATTGGCCAATAATGATTTAAAAACACTGACCTGTTGCTCTTGAATTGGGATGAAAGTCTCTGGATCCCAGGAACACTCCGCTGAAGCTCCAAAAAACCAAAATTGATGAAAATTTCGTAGATTCTTGCCGAAAAACTTGATACAATTGACTGTGAGTATTACTAAGATTGTATTTAATAGTACTTTATAGGTTTAAATGTCTTAAACCGGGAATTTCTTGAATTTTCAGGAACACCATCACACACACTCCTCGCTTCTTGACACCAGCTTCCCTAATTCTTTCAAGCGTCCCCTCGATTCCCTACTTTTTTCAACAAACAGTCTTTTGTTCTTTTTCAGGTCACTATTTCAAAGTTTATTTGTTGATTCACAATTTGTTCTGTCATATTTTATAACCAATAAAATATTGTCTTTTGCAATCAGATTAATTGAAACTTCTTTCACTTATTAAAAAAATTCATACATACACTCTTTTACATTATTAGTTCATTTATAGAGTTCCTATGAGTTTTTTCATCATACAAATAAATTAAAATTGGTTATACATAGATACATTTACATGGTACAACATTCAATATTATTATTGATAATATATCACTGTTACACTCTTATTATTCATAAATATAAATTCTCTTATGTTATTTGTCTAAACTCTTTGCATTATATTATTTATAATAAACTTTAACAAATTACTATTTATTGATTCAATGTTTATTTTATTTACCATATATCATTTGTCTATATGTCATTATTTGTTTATCTATGAAAATCTATTGAATTCTATTCTATTCAATATTTGTATTTGTTTTTATTGTTAAATTAATGATTATAATGAATTATCTATAATAATATTTGTATTCTAATGTAACTACTTATATCTAAAATTCTCTTGACTTGACTATATAATTATTTCTTTTTAGGTGAACAGCTGGTTATGGTATGGAAATTATTCTTCGTCTTAGGCAACTTTATTTACATCATTACATTATCTCTATATTTTGTATTATTATTGAGGTAATTCCTTATTTATTATATTGTTATAGGCTATTATTTAATATATCTTTATTTGATATGTTGTTTAAATTAAGAAAAGTGTTTCCTTTTTACCTGTTTTCTTAAATTATATTATTTTCATATATTTTAATACTAGCAACATATTTTTATAATACTAATTCTCTTATTATCTATGATATCTGGTTCAATATATATATATATATATATATATATATATATATATATATATATATATACATATATATATATACATATATATATATATATATATATATATATATATATATATATATATATATATATATATATATATATATATATATATATACATATATATATAACTGAAAAGCGAAAAAACGAAAAGATATTTTTCAATTTGTATGTATATATATATATATATATATATAAATATATATTTATATATATATATATATATATAGGGAAGCCAAAGCGAGAGTTAGGATATATAAGGGCACCCCAGAATTCCTCGCCAGCAGAGGAGTTAGACAAAGGGACGCAATATCACCAAAGTAATTTACAGCAACACTAAAAAGCATCTCCAGAAAACTGGGCGGGAACAACACAGGTCAGAATATAGATGGAGAATACTTGAACCATCTAAGATTCGCTGAAAACATCATCCTGATAGCGAGTAACCCTGGCGAAATGCAACAACAAATTAATGAATTGAATACAACATGCAACAAAATAGGCCTTAAAATAAATCTGAGTAAGACCAAGATAATGTATAACGAACTAATAAACGCACAAGAAATAGAAATTAATGACACTGCCCTGGAAGTAGTAGAGGAATAAATATACCTGGGTCAACTAATACACATATCAGGCTCTCTAGTTCCAGAAATAAACAGAAGAATCAAACTAGCATGGAGAACATTTCGTCCGAACTCTATCATCTTCAAGTCTAGAATCCCACTCCGTTTAAAAAAGAAAGCGTTTGATCAGTACGTACTACCAGTATCAACATACGGCTGTGAAACCAGGACCCTGAAAACTGATATCATTAGAAAACTCCAGGTAACGCAAAGGTCTATGGAACGATGCATGCTTGGAATAACAAGGAGAGATAGGAAAAGGCTTGAATGCATCAGACAAAAAACCCAAGTGATAGATGTCATTAATAGAATCAGATCCCTAAAGTGGCAATGGGCGGGGCATCTCGCTAGGAGGACAGACGATAGATGGACCACAAAGATAACGCAATGGTATGATACTTACAAGGAAACATTCTTCCAAATAATTCTCAATTTATTATTTATTTACTGAAATTTATTCAGATGAAATTTTTGTATATATATATATATATATATATATATATATATATATATATATATATATATATATATATATATATATATATATATATAGAAACAAATATTAGTGGGGGATTTGGCATCTGAGACAAAGAATACTCTGTTTAATTAGTCCGAGCTTTCGAAAATGTTTATTTCCATCCTCAGGGACACTACAATTGATAAAAATAGTCAAATTTTAAAATCAAACAATAAAATTAACACTTACATTAAGTGAGGTTATTTGTCATTGAGTTGGTGTAAATGTGAAAACAACATCAATGTGCTTTTTCTTTCCTTGAAAAATGGTTCTTACTAATTACACTGTACAAAATTGCATGTTAAAATTATCATAGTATCTAGAATTTCTCTAATATATACAATTTTTTGTGATTAAAACAGATCAGCTACCACGTGAAACTTAATAAAATTTTAAGGTTAGGAAACTGTCACTAAAGAATTCTTCTCTTCCATTGACGCCTTGATTGAGACTTATACATTTGGTTATCTAGTTATATAAATCAATGAAAGGAGGCCGCTTGAGTGAAGTTCTCTCAAAACAATACTGTTTATAAATTTATGTTATTGAAGTATGTGACAGTTGTGTATTGAAATTGATTGTTAACAGGTATGAATAAATAGAACTAAGGTTATCAATATCTGTACGTTTGTTCATAATGTTAGGTGTCTGCGAAATATATGTCATTTCCAAGAACGTTCTCTTGGTATTATTAGTTTCGGTGGCTAAAATACGAAAATTGTCATAATCCATTACATGACCCTCACTGCGCACATGTTCCGCCAAAGCGCATCTGTCAGGGTGCAGTCTACTATCACTCTTATGAGATGTTATACGGTCTTGTAGTGTCCCTGAGGATGGAAATAAACATTTTCGAAAGCTCGGACTAATTAAACAGAGTATTCTTTGTCTCAGATGCCAAATCCCCCACTAATATTTGTTTCTAACTAGTTATTGGCAAAATAACTACTTTCTATATATATATATATATATATATATATAGTTATTTTCCAACTAATTTTAATCTGATCTAAAAAATCACTTGGCAAGAAAAAATTTATAAGGCCAATTTTTGCAGCCTTATTCAAAAAAAATTTCTACAACTGCTATGAAAAGTACCGTATTTCTCATAGCTTACTTTATTTCAAAACCATATATGGCTCACACTGTCAGAAATTTTATTTCCGACGGCCACACTACATACATTTATATGGAGAATCCAGTAGGGGACGCTCGATGCCCAGCTGATTTCAGCAGGGTGTACTCGATGACCAGCCGTTTTCGCTGGGTTGTCCTCGATGCTTAGACTTTTTCTACAAAACAATTTAGTTGTATTCTTTAAATTTGTGCAATTGTAGAAAAAGTATAGTGTGCAACATGTGGGAAAAGCACTTTTCTCACTCGTGTGTTTGCGGCTCGTACCACAAACTTCCATAGTCGTGAGACAAGTTGAAGTTCCCCACTTGTTGCACAATATTTCCACATGGTCCACCCTATACGTTATCTACAACGGCACAAATTTAAAGAATACAAGTGAATAGTTTTGTAGAAAAACTCTAGGCACCGATGATCCCCGCCTAAAATGTCTAGGCATCGAGGATTCCCATACTGGAAAACGTATGGGCATCGAGGATCCCTCTACTGGATTCTCCATATGTATGTGGTGTGGGCAAAATGCCGTGATAAATGATATTTTTCACAGTATGAGCATAATTTGGTTTTGAAATTAAGTAAGTTATTAGAAATACGCTACTTTTCATAGCAGTTGTAGAAAAAATAATTATGGACACAAAATAACTATTGGATGACTACTACTTGATCGTTTCAAGAACTTCTCAAATTATTCAACTCTATGTTAAGACATTGGGACAGTCTTAATATAAAGTTTGACACAGTATATAGCATTGAATCACAGGTTCCGCATATGTGATAATACAATTTAAATATTGTAGAGAAAACTTAACTTCAAGCGATTGTTCTAGAAAATACATCTATAGGGATTATGAAAGTTTTGAATGTATGTCACCCGGTATAAGGGAACCAGCAAGAGCGTCATCTTCTTTTTTGTTCTGCCTCATCAGCCATCGCTTAGGGGGACGCCGTTTCATTTATACTACGGAATAAAGAAAAAAGTTTAACCGGGTAATGCGACAGACGCACACGGAATTGGTTGCTCAAACAAACCAGCTAAAGGAATTATGAAACATACATTCTCCTCTTCTCTTCTCCAAGTTTCAACGGGAAAAGGGGATCAACAAGAATACAGCGATGCAGTTAATTATTTGGAAAAAATGTAGAAACCATGGCAATTGAACAAATTGTACATGAAAGTGTACAGTTCCAAAGAGTAAAATTAATTGTAGAATTTTTTTTTAATAACCCCACACTAATTTGATGACAGATGGTTTTCTGTGATAATTATACTACCAAAACAGCCATCTACGAACGTCAGTAAAACTTTGCGCTATGTACAAGTCTCAAGTTACACTAGAAAGAATAAATTATCCATTTAATAAACAATTAAAATACCTAATCAAATTTAAATGGTAAAATTTTTTGTAATCACGTAAAATACCATGTCTTATATTAAATTTATCCACCTTTTTCTCTATTTTCAATTGATACTTACAAAGAAACATTCTTCCAAATAAATCTCAATTTATTGACTGGAATTTATTAAGATAATTTTTTTATATATTCATGTTATTCTCCAACGAATTTTAAGCTGATCTAAAAAATCATTTGGCAATAAAAAATATTTATGCAAAAATTGGGCCAAGTATTATAAATTTTTTTCTTGACGAATGATTTTTTAGTTCGGCTTAAAATTAGTTGGAACATATATAAAAAATTTATCTGAGTAAATTTCAGTCAATAAATTAAGAATTATTTGGAAGAATGTTTCTTTGTAAGTATCAACTGAAAATAGAAAAAGGTGGATAAATTTAATATACGACATGGTATTTTACGTGATTTCAAAATTTTTTGTTATTTAAATTTGATTAGGTACTTTAAATGGAAACTTTATTTTTTCTAGAGTAACTTGAGACGAGTGCATGGCGCAAAGTTTTACTGACATCCGTAGATGGCAGTTTTGGTTTAGTGATTCGTTTTTTCTACATGTGACAAGAATATACTCCTCAATCAAACATATTTTTATCTAAGACTAGACTATTTACAAAATATTTTCTTCAATTTTTCGAATGATGTTTACGCCAACTAGATAAAGAAGTGTGGCCAAACTAAAAACAAAAAGTTGGCAGTTAGTCACGGCTGACTAGTTAAAAAATAAAACTTCAAAGAGTGGTCTTTGTTGAAAAACCCTCAAACTCGTGGGGATAGCAGCCAAAAACTCTACAGGTTAGAGATAAAGTGAATCAATTAGTACGTTACCTAAGCTTTTGAAAAGCATTGTCTCCACTTTCAAAGGCTATAATAAACCAGAAAGAAAAAACCGGTTAATTTAATAATGAAAATAATTTTTTTTGAGGTAGTAAGTGGTAATGATTTGAAAAATTATTTTCATTATTAAATTAACCGGTTTTTTTTTCTGGTTTATTATAGCCTTTGAAAATGGAGACAATGCTCTTCAAAAGCTTAGGTAACGTACTAATTGATTCACTTTATCTCTAACCTGTAGAGTTTTTTTGGCTGCTATCCCCACGAGTTTGAGGGTTTTTCATCAAAGACCACTCTTTGAAGTTTTATATATATATATATATATATATATATATATATATATATATATATATATATATATATATATATATGTATATATGTATATATATATATATATAAATATATATTGTATAGGATTCAATAATTATTTATTATTTATTATTTGAAAAATAATTAAACATGTATACCTTCTGGCAACACTGCTGGTTATTTTCTTTTGAAAGAAAAATTATATGGTGTACGTGTACAGGCATTCATGATAGGGACATTTTTCAGAAACAATTAAATATCACGGTTTTGTGAGTGGTCATATGAATGCATGTATTGTGTATGAACTTTGGTGAAAAAAATGATATTCCTGACAAGTAACCTGAATATGAAATTTATAAAGAACCGTCATTTTGGAAAACGGTCCTTCGAAGATTATTCAATGTCATACCATAGCAAAGAATTCTTTGGCTTTTAGAACACATCGAGAGAACTTAAGTGAGTAAGGGCACAACTTCTTGCCCAATATGATCAAATATTGCAGCAAGTTTTGAATATGTCCAAAGGTATTTTTGTTTATTTGTCAAATTTTGTTTTCAGTTCATTTCACTTATTCTTTTATTTTATTCGATTAACTGTTACATTTTATATATTTAACAATAATTTTCATTAAAAATCATGCTTTTTTGTTTCTAGGATCCACAAGATATCTGAGACCAACAATTCAAAATGAAATTATTGAATGCTTGGGAAATACACTTGAAAATCATCTGTTAAAATAAATTAGAGCATAACCATTTTTCGCGACACGGGATATATCGATGGTAGAGGAGCTAAGCATTGTTGTGAGGTATGCTGTAATAACTAGATCGGAAAATGTACAGCCAGTTGATATAGAAGTTAGAGAAGGGTTTGTGGGTTTTATGCAGCATTCAACCATAATGCGGCAGATTTAGTGAAACAGGTGACTTATTGACCAAAATATTTATTTAAAAAAATGTGTAGGTCAAGGTTATCATGGAGCCAGTGTGATGAGCGGTATGTATATTGGTGTACAGAAACAAATTTAGAATATTCAGTCTAATGCGGAGTACGTACATTGCACTACTCATAATTTGAAATTGGTAGTTAGTGATGCTGTTAGCAGTTGTATCGAACTACAATTTTTTCGTAACGTTACAATATTTGTACAATTTTTTTGGAAATAGCATGAAACGTTGGAATTGTCCAGTAGAGTCAACACAATTTCTTCAATAATACTTCCTTTTTTCGATATCATTGAAGCATTTTCAGAAATAGTTTTCAAGAATTCCAGTGAAGAGAAGCGACGTAAAGCAGAAATTATTAAAACAAAAATGTTTAATTTTGAATTCACTTTCCGTTGCGACTTTATGCACAGCATACTGAATGACATCAATTATGCATCTTAAGCTTTACAAAAATGCGATATTAATTTGGATGACGTATGTAGAGACGAATTCAAAGATGAAAATTTATTGAAATAACATCTAACCTTTCAAGTGCAAAACTAGTGAAATTGCAATAAAATTTGGTATAGATTCCCATTTTGCAGAAAAAAGGCTGCGACATTTATCTCTAATATCATTCGAAAACAAAGCTGCATCAAAAACATTGATTCTTGCGCAGAAAATAAGGCTTGTAAACAAAACTGGTTAATTATTTTAATGCATAAGTTAACCTTGGTACATGAGTAATATACTTGGTAATATATATCCAATGTTTCCAATGTTTTATTTTTATCCACAATTGAATATTTTATATGAATACATAAATGAACCTATCGATTCATGTTGTTCCATTACCTAATAACATTATTCATTCAAGTATATTCCTGAACTGCTGAACTGTAGAACTATGCTCAGGTAAGACACTCGTGAACATACTTGCAGTAAGTAGCATTGCTGTGCCCTGCGTTGCGGTGCATGATAAAGAAATTATGATAATATAGCTTTGCTTCTTTGAAATATTTATATTTCGACTTGATATAAACTGTACAATTTATTAGGGGGCCCCACCTATTTTTCGCACCCGGGCCTCTGATTTTCTAGCTATACCACTGATTACTGGAGCAATAGTTACTATTGTTGGGGTAGTTATGGGTATTCATGGATCAGTACTGGGCATTACTAGGCAATGGTATACAAAATTTTGCTAGTGGTTCACCTCTCGGGTATCACCTTATGTTGAATTATCTGAAACAATTATTTTTCATTGATAAAATGGGTAGAGAGGTAATTATAGTGTTTTTATTTTTTCAATACAAATATATATATGAGCAGTTTAACATTATCTCAGTAAAAAATGTTTCACAGTTTTCTGTCTCCAGTTAGCAGCTTTTCTCTGAAGTGGAACATGTTTTGATGTACTTGATCCAAGTTTATTATTAAGCATCACTTTCATCAAAATTATGTTCAACTACAAATAGTAATTTTTATTAGTTACAGAGTTTTGTTTTTCGACTACTAATTATTTAACGGATGCTACGTTTATAATAACAATAAAAAAATTTAATGTATTGAATATCACATAAGTTGTCAAATGTTATTAACATTGATATGTCATAATAACAATTTATTTCACTTACATTAAACTGTAACATAGGCTATTGATGACGATGTATTAAAAAAAAGCAATTATAGTCAGCAAAGAGATGCTTTGTTTCAATAAGTAGACAATAACATGTATAATAACAATTTTAGGTGAAAAGATTAAAGTGGTTAATATAATTTATTAGATTGTTATACTAGTAAACGTTATCATCTTTCATTCTTAAACAAATGTAACTACTCTAACCTTGCCTGCTAAATTGTGTATTGTTAATGAACCTAATTTTAAACATCCTTTGCTAAATACACCCTTCATAAAAATGTTCCAAATGAATAAATTATTATTATTATTTAAATTATTATTATTATTTGCGTACCTCTTCAATTTAGGTTTAATATTGATTGTAGAATTCATTTTTATACAATAAATTGATAAACATATTTGAATAATTTCTTTACATTTGACATAACAAAATGGCAAATGACATTTGTATTGTAACGTCAACGACGCTGTTGTGAGGACGGTATAATTCGATGATTTTAGGAACAGTGCTCGAAAATATCATTTTTAGGAACTATTCGCAAATACAGCATTCACAGGATTGCGTATATTTGACGTTAGGAACGATGTCAAGAATAGCGCCCCGGTTCGAGATTCAGGGCGGATGAAACTCAATCATCGACCACCACACCTGCAAGAAATGAATCACCGGTGGCGACAGTGATTTTCTTACCGAAATATCGAAACCACTCCTGCCAAATGTTCAACTTTAGAAATATTTTTAAAAAGTTACAACTTTTATTTTTTAGATCTGAATATCTTTTTTTTAAGATTTATAAAGAAAATTTTAACTTTTTCCAATATCATTTTATCTAAATTAATATTCATTTATGATATATATGAATTTCTACTTGATTTTTGTTAATTTTTTCCAACTCAATATATCGTGTGAAAATTAGAGAAGTTTATCACCCAAAATATGTTTAGTGATGCGCCCATGCCAAAACGAAAAGAAGAAGAAAATCGGGGTCACTCGTGTCTTTGCCAGATTTACTAGGATGCGAAATGTAGGTCGTTCACACAAGAGGGGTTGTTTACCGTTAGAATTTTGCTCTAGAAATTTATGAAAAGAAATTATTTTAGCGTTTTATTTGGGAAATTGAATGAGTCAGAAAAAGGTTCAGACACGTGGCAAAACTTAATAAAAAAGTAATCCCCTTTGTGTACTTCAATTATTTCAGCATTGGGAACCTTTCTCTGTCGAATTTAATTGAAAGTAATCCTGGAGATCATATAAAAAATTTCAATCCCAAAGATTATTCGACTTAAATCTAACTTAATTGCCTTATTCAGAAAAAAATATCGATTATGCTTTGCAAAAGACATTTTCATTCATATAATGATTTTTACAATGTATGGAACAAAAAACAGTAGATCAAAAAATGCGTGCGTTTACATTGTCGACCATTAACGTAATCTGTTGACCTGAACACTGCTTAAGTGAAGGAAATAGTAACCGAAAATCGTTGTTTATCTCTCAGAGAGGTAGCCAGTGAAATTTATGTTTCTCAGGAATCAATTCGTACCATTTAAATAATTTTTTGGCACCACCATAACGCACCATCTAAAAAGGCTATGTGGACGGATTGGCTTATTGGCTGCAGAAAGTACTTGTGTATTAACAAGAATAACAAATCGGGAAACCAGAAGAACTCATTGGTGGAAAGAAAAAATTAAAAAAGCAGTGGCTGATAACAGAAAAATTGGAAAAATACTTACAGGGAAAATGAAAAGCACTAAGAGGATCATAAACTACAAAGATATCAAGTCAAAATATTTATTAAACAAGCTAAAGGCAAATAATGGCAAGGTTTTGGGGAAAGATTAAATCAACATATAAGGATAACCAAAAATTATTCTTTGGAAGGCTAAACCATATGAGACAAGGGAAAAAACGACATGAAGCATAAAAGACAAAATGGAAACCTTATAAGTAATGAGGGTAAACTCATAGAAAGATGAAGGGAATACTTTTTAGAACGAAGATAAAAATAAACATGATACAAATACACAAACTAGACAAGAGACTGAATTATAGCACAACGGAAAAATAAAGCAAAAAGGAGGTCAAAAAAGCTATATAAGAACTTAAAAAAGGGAAAGTACCGGGACATGGCAAAATAACTGCGGACTAGTCGTAATGCCAGAAAAAGCACTGAGTTATCTAACAGAGCTACAAGCCTTTAGTAAAATACCACATCCATTCACACAGCGGTCAGACTTCAACAAAAAGACATACCGGGGAACATAGGATTATGGTACACCCGCTTTTCTCCTTTAGTTTCAGAGAGTATTTATTTAAATTTACGACATCCTGTATGCTCACTAAACGACACATGTACATATCAATTATTATTTCCCGGTTCCACCGGGAGTAATACCAACTTCTGATTTTCAAATGGAATATCCTGTATGTTAATACGTGGTCGCTTCGGGATAATCCTAAGGTATCCAAGGGTACCAGCTTTGATGGTAATATCTTCAAATACTACGGAGAGATATCGCCAATTAGTTTTTCCATAATCTCGATAAGTGTGAGAGAGAAGCTTTCCCTGGAAGGTAATTCTATGCTCACTCCCACTAATTGAGCTTATGGATAAAATAATTGGCGATATCGAACTAAAGTTGGTATAAATCCCAGTGGAGCAAGAAATTGAAAAAAAAAATATATATACAATATTGTTGTTCATTAAGTGTACAGGATTATAATCATAATATACAACAAAATGCTGCGGTCAATCAAGCGGATGATAGAACAGGTGCGCAGTCAAACATGTCGTGATTACTGACATAATAAAATCAATTTCTTAAGGCTGAAACTCTATCAACTTTTTTTGTTGGTTTATGTAAAGATGATTGCTACTGAAAACAGATACAAAAGAAAAAACAAAGGAAAAGGTATTACGAATAGAAATAAAGAAAACGAGAGGATGTGGAATGTAAGAGGACTATTAGGAAAGGAAGACGAATCAATACAAGAATTTGCAAAGGAAAATAAATTTGGATATATTAGGAATTGCAGAGACCAAAAAGAAAGGTCAAGGCGGAATTGAATTAGAAAAGGGACATTTATTAATATATAATGGGGTAGACGCAAAAAGTAGAGCAAAAGAAGGAATCGGATGTATAATAAAGAAAGAACACAAGAAACATATCAAAAACTGGACAGGAATTACAGAAAGAATACGTAAAATTGAATTGAATTTAAGAGAAAGTACAACGATAATTATAGTGTACGGACCAAATGAAGATGCACGAGTGAGCGAAAAAGAGGAATTCTGGGAAACATTAGGTGAAACAATAGAGGATGCTGAAGACAGACTAATAATAATGGGAGATGTTATTGGAAGAGTTGGAAAGAAAGACGAAGAAAGCAACTATGTAATTGGCATATATGGAGAGAACGAGAGAAATTACAATGGAGTAAGGCTAATAAATTTTTGTATATTAAACCAACTAATAGTAACTAATACGTTTTATCCACATAAAGAGTCACATACATGTGAACAGTCCATCACTGATTACGTTCTCATAAACAAAGGAAACAGAAAAGATGTGAAGGATATCAAGGTCATGCAAAGTGCAGAAATATACAGAGATCACTACTTATTAAGAGCAAAATTGAAGATGGCAACTGAGAACCAGAAAGGAAGTTCGGACAATGGGAAAAATGGACAAAAATTAAAAAAACAAATAAAATCATATAAGTTAAGAGAAATAGAGGTATCCAAAAAATTTACAGAATATACTGAAAAAGAAATGGAAATATAAAATACAAAGTATATCAATAGAGGAAATGTTAGAGACAGCAACAGAAGTGTGTGGCATTACTAGAACAGGTAGCAACAAATAACAAACGAGATGGTGGAATAAAGATATACAAGAACATACCAAACTAAAAAAGCAAAAATGGTAAGAATATCTACGAAATAAAACGACTGAAATCTACGAAAATTATAAAATTCAAAGAAAAAGAGTTAAAGACATGGTAATCACAGCTAAAAAAGAGAGGTGGGAAGAATTTGGCAAAAAGATGGAAGAAGACAGTGAAGGAAATCAGAAACTCTTCTTCAAGGTACTAAAAACACTAAGAAAGGGAAAGTCAAGCAATGTGAAACAGATAAAAATAAAAATGGAGTTATGATACGACAAGATAAGGAAATTATAGAGAGATGGAGAGAATACTTTGAGGAATTACTAAATGTAGAGAAAGAAGAATAGATGGAACTACAAGACGAAAGACATGAGGAACTGGAAAATGAGCCACTGATACAAATAGAAGGAGTGAAACAAGCAATACAAAAGTTAAAAAGAAGTAAAGAAGCGGGTTACGACAGTATTACCGCAGAAATGTTACAAAGTCTAGGAGAAAGAGGGATACAAATGCTAACTAAATTGTTTCAAAGAATATGGAACAAAGAAAAAATTCCGAAAGATTGGGAAGTAGGTATCATATTGCCAATTTTCAAAAAAAGGAGACAAAACTAATTGTAACAATTATAGAGGTATAACATTGCTGCGCGCGGAATTGAAAGTTTACGAAAGTATCTTAGAGACTCGACTTAGGAAAATAATAGAAAAACAGGTGGAAGAATCTCAAAGCGGCTATAGGACAGGAAGAAGTAGCCAAGACCACATATTTACATTGGAACAAGTAATATACAAAAAACTGAGAACAAATTAAAGAGTGTACCTCGGTTTTATAGATATTCAAAAAGCCTTTGACAGCGTTCCCAGAAATCAAATATGGAAAAGTCTACAACAAAGAGGAGTTGCATCAAAACTAAGTAATAACATTAAATGCATTTACTAAACAACCAGAAACCGGGTAAGGAAAGATAATGAACAGTCCGATGATTTCATAACAAAAGAAGGATTAAGACAGGTAGGAGTACTGAGCCCGGCATTATTCATAATGATATTGGATGATATTTTGAAGGAAGTGAAAACAAAAGTTAAACAAATTCAAATAGGTTATAGAAATATGGAAGTAGTTGGAATATCTGAGTGCGTTTTTGCCGACGACTTAGTATTGTTCGCTAGAAACGAAAAATGCCTGAAACATAATTTAATAACCTATAAGCATATATTGAAACTACGAAACATGAATATGAAAAAGACAAAAATAATGGTGGTTGGACAAGAAGAAGAGCACCTTAATATCGAAGTTGATGAAATGCCGATAAAACCAGTGAAGAGTTTCAAATATCTGGGAGTAGATATACAAAACAATGGAAAACAGGAAGCAGAAGTGAACGAAAGAATAAGTGCAGCAGTCAAAGTATACTAGTCATTAAATCGAAATTTCCTGGGAAGAGAAGAAATTACAACTAAAACCAAATTGAACGTATACAAGTCAATCTTTCGACCAATCCTTGTGCATGGTAGTGAAAGCTGGGTACTTACAAACTCACTCAAAAGCAGAATACAAGCAACAGAGATGAAGTATTTACGCAGGGTCAAAGGTGTCACCAGAAAAGATCGAATGCGGAAGGAAATAATAAGGGAAAACCTAAACATAGAACCAATACTTGTGGAATGGAGAACAGCAGACCAGCAAAAATGATTGGCAAGCTAGAGAAGTAAGTAAAATTTTAAAAGAAAAAGGAATTACATGGACAGAGGCGGCGAAAAAAGCTAGAAATAAAAAGGAATAGCGGAAGTTTGTCCACGAATAAGCGACACACTCGACACCCACAGCGGGTACAAACGGGTTTATGATTATATATATACGAGTATATATATATATATATATATATATATATATATTATGTAATTCAAAATTATGATAGTCAGTCAACGTCCTATGGGGAAACAGCTGGTCAGTCACCTGTAATGTACGTAGCGAGGTTTATAAGGGTGCAATTCGTTTATTAACCCATTAGTGCATGAAGTTATAAAGTATTCGATTTTTTGGATTTTTTCAATGCAATATTTTAAAATACATATAAAAGTAGGTGAAAAAATGTAAGAATAAATTTAGTATTTTTTATTACCCCAATTTTAAATGTCCCTCTAAAGGGACTCCATGCAAACTGAACATAAAACAAGTGCAAACTGAAAAGTATTAAAACACAAATTATAAATAATTTTAATTAGTATGATAACCTTCAAAGCAAAATTTAGGATGAAGTCCACAATCACATTTTACACAAACAAAATTTGATTTTTTCTTGCACACTTGGCACCTTCTGTCCGTTTCATTATAGCGAACCATGTGGCCTATGTTGTCAAATCTAGAAGCAACGGGATGTGGTAGTGTAGTTTTTCCTCGGCTTGGTTTTTTGCCATATGTTTGAAGGAAACTAAGTGCTATATATCTGCGAAACACTAGTAGTGAGGCACAGTTAGGATTACTTGGCATCATTTTTTTCATCAAAATCCATGAATTTGACACACTGGCATCTAACAAGTACGACACTATTGGCCAATACCATTTTCTTTGTCGCATTCTGGTTCTATATACTGCAATAAGTCCATCCATTATATCGACCCCACCCATATTTTTATTATAATTTGCAATAATTTGCGGTTGTGTAATCTGCTTTTCACTTTTGGAGTCCTTGCACCACCTAGAAGTTGTTACAATATCATTAGATTCGAAATTTGTTGCTACATTGACAACTTTATTATCCTTCCCTTGCACAAAAGTGACATTTTCGCATGACATAAAGTAACATGTTCCCCTTGGTTTGTCTTTCCAAAATTTTACATCAGGAAATGGGAATTTTTCTGTTCGGTCCTGTCTCACAGTTCCAGTGGCGCATATATTGTTTTCAGACAAGTGCTGTAATAAGCGTAAGCTCGTAAAATAATTATCGAAAAAAAATTTATGTCCATTATCGGCAGGAACTTCTGCTTTCTGAAGCAGTGACATCACCACATCTCCTCCAGGTCCAAAACCCTTTTTTGAGTTTGATTTTCCAGTGTAAATCTCAAAGTTAATCATATACCCATTACTATTACAAATTGCCCAATTTTTGTAACCAAAACGTATAGATTTTCCCTTTATATACTGTTTGGCGTAATGTTTGCCATAATATGGAATCATGCTTTCGTCAATTGATAAAGCTTCTTCTAATCCACCATGTCGTTTAAAATTTTCATTGAGTGCATCTATTAGTGGACGAATTTTGTAAAGTCTGTCACTTGTATCAATTTTAGTATTGTCATTGAAGTGCATATGACGTAACAAAGTTTCAAATCTATTCAAGCGCATACTGTTAGATAACATTTTTGGCACATCTTCTGTTGAATGCCAGTACATTCTTTTGTGAGGGTATTTGCCATATCCAGATAACAGCATTCCACCCAATAAAACGAAAAACTCATCCTTTTTGAACTCCAAATCCCTATTTTTTTGTTGTGCAAATATATTTGTTTCTTCTACAATTTTAGATGTAAGATTTTCATCAAAAAATAAAAGAAAAAAATCTACAGGTGTCTGGGCAGATTTAGCTTCTGAAGAAGACTCTTTAGGTACAAAAATTCAATTTGCTGAAAAATCAGGAGCAGCGCCTGTCCAACTATGAAGCTTCTTTTTTGGACCTGACTGACTGACTGATATATATGTATATATATATATATATATATATATATATATATATATATATATATATATATATATATATATATATATGATATATATATATATATATATATGATATATATATATATATATATATATATATATATAACCAAACAACTTAGTAGGGATGCGGTCAGAGGAGGGCTGAATCAGAAGACTCCTTTTTGACTAGTTAAGCTTTCGAAAATGTTTATTTTCATCATCAGAACATCTACAATGAGTGATAAATATCATTAGTGACTTATAAACCATTATAAAAAACGATTTGACTTACCAAAGTAAGTTGAAAAAGAAAGACATCGTAAAAAACTTTAAAATTTCCAATGGACATACATATATGTATTTAAAATTTTCATTGATCAGGAGAGCAAAACACAAAAAACTCCAACAAAAGGCCGATCATAAAACAGCCCTGAGGTAAAATCTCTCACATTAGGTATACCAACAAGGTTAGATATAAATTAACATTACTCAACAATTACAACTCTCACTAATAACTATTGCTCTACTGACAAAACTGAATAGGAAAGCGAAACGTTTTAAATTATTTTGTATAGTTCAGGTTCTTATTAAAGTAAAAAAGTGGATATGTTATTATCATGCATTAGACCAACAAACAAACAATTTTGATTTTATTCGAAGATTTAGAAAACAAATAATGGATCTCTAACACACAGAGAGAGTCAAAAAATTAAAATAGAAAACAGTTCTCCATCCAAATTGAAATGATAGAAAACAAATGGCTGGATCAAAAAATATTTAAAAGGATTCATGAATACAGGGTGGAAACCAAATGTTTATTAAATTGAGTCAAGGTGTGAAATTGTGTCACTTTTAGTAATAGATAAAAGATAGGTGTAAATCTTACTCAAACCATCCAAATCGGATTTTTTATTCAAACAATTGTCCCTGTTTTTGTAAATATGGCACATTTCAAGAAAAAGCCTCTTTCCGTAGTTTCTTTCTTTATCCAGAATTTTAGCGTCTTCAAAATTCATTATATGATTATCATTGATTAGATAGGTGTAGATAAGGTTCAAGTTACTTTGGATTTGTTCAACTCGTATAACGAGCACTTACAGTTTACTGCTGAAATCGAAGAAAATGGTTTTTTACCTTTTCTAGATATGAAAGTTCATAGAGGTAATGACAATATTATAAAAACTTCATGGTATAGAAA
Source organism: Galeruca laticollis (assembly GCA_963921935.1). Lineage (NCBI taxonomy): Eukaryota > Metazoa > Arthropoda > Insecta > Coleoptera > Chrysomelidae > Galeruca > Galeruca laticollis. The sequence continues at coordinate 86,946,516 of OY998180.1, forward strand.
ACCTATGTGTAGTGATAGGTTCATTAGCTACTGGTCTTGTCACCCTCCAAGGATGAAGACAAATTTGATTCTTGCCCTTAAGGATAGAGTTAGTAGATTGTCCCATCCTGACTTTCAGAGGAACGATTTCATGATTCTGAGGGATATTTTGATCGAAAATTCTTACCCTGCTAAAATGCTTAATAAGATTCTTTTCTGCACGCCTGCCGTTATTAACGATGATTCATCTCAACGTCTTAACAATGTGGATGTGTGTTTTGATTCTTTACCTTACATACCTAACCTAACTCCTAATTTGTTGAAAATTTTAAGGGGTGTAAGCAACGTCAGAGTAGCAACTTATAATATTTTAACTATTAATAGTTTATACACTAAAACTAAAACTAAATTGAATAGGGATGAAAATTCAAATTTGATTTACAGCATTCCTTGTAATTCCTGTGAAAAAATATATGTGGGTCAGACTTCTAGATGTCTGTCTGGAAGGTTGACTTCTCATAAGAGCGATTGTCGAAATTTAAAGTTGTCTTGCTCTTTGGCGGAACATGTAATCAATGATAATCATATAATGAATTTTGAAGACGCTAAAATTCTGGATAAAGAAAGAAACTACGGAAAGAGGCTTTTTCTTGAAATGTGCCATATTTACAAAAACAGGGACAATTGTTTGAATAAAAAATCCGATTTGGATGGTTTGAGTAAGATTTACACCTATCTTTTATCTATTACTAAAAGTGAGACAATTTCACACCTTGACTCAATTTAATAAACATTTGGTTTCCACCCTGTATTCATGAATCCTTTTAAATATTTTTTGATACAGCAATTTGTTTTCTATCATTTCAATTTGGATGGAGAACTGTTTTCTATTTTAATTTTTTGACTCTCTCTGTGTGTTAGAGATCCATTATTTGTTTTCTAAATCTTCGAATAAAATCAAAATTGTTTGTTTGTTGGTCTAATGCATGATAATAACATATCCACTTTTTTACTTTAATAAGAACCTGAACTATACAAAATAATTTAAAACGTTTCGCTTTCCTATTCAGTTTTGTCAGTAGAGCAATAGTTATTAGTGAGAGTTGTAATTGTTGAGTAATTTTAATTTTTATCTAACCTTGTTGGTATAATGTGAGAGATTTTACCTCAGGGCTGTTTTATGATCGGCCTTTTGTTGGAGTTTTTTGTGTTTTGCTCTCCTGATCAATGTAAATTTTAAATACATATATGTATGTCCATTGGAAATTTTAAAGTTTTTTACGATGTCTTTCTTTTTCAACTCACTTTGGTGAGTCAAATCGTTTTTTATAATGGTTTATAAGTCACTAATGATATTTATCACTCATTGTAGATGTTCTGATGATGAAAATAAACATTTTCGAAAGCTTACTACTAAGTTGTTTGGTTTTTTTTTCTACGGTAACTACCCGAGGTTCTCTTATATATATATATATATATATATATATATATATATATATATATATATATATATATATATATATATATATATATATATGTTTGCATTTCGTTGATCCGCATCTTCTTCCAGTAAAGATATACGCTTGTAAAGGGGCAAACTGCAAAAAAATATATTTATCAATAAGGTCCAGAGCGCATAGAGTCCCTTATAGGGGACGACAAAAAAAACAAGGCTGTCTCAAATAAAAAATATTTTGTTCGCAAAAAAATACAGTTATGATACTAAACCTTATAATTATGCACAGTTAAAAAATTTAAAAAAGTAGCTCTACCATAATCCAAGATAAACAATAAAAACTTACCCGCCCTTCCGCGTAGAGTAAAGCGCGGGATCCATTATCACATAAAATAGACAAACAACCTCACACCTCTGCTAATTTATAAAGACTGACTGTATGTGGTCTTTAATCGAGTAACAAGCGCGATCACACTTCGAAAGTAAGGTTAGGAAGATGTAGACTTCGTAAAATAATAGCGTCCCTTTAGAGGGACTCGACGCACTAATGGGTTAAGCGTAAAATTTGTTTTGTAACTATTACTGACTATATTATTAATAAATAAAATGGTCAGTCAACCATTCTGTAGAATAACGCCCGTCAGTCAGTGAATAAAAAATTAAATTTTTTCACTATCTATAGATATTACATGCGGCAGCTCGTCTTTTATTTATAATCAACTTAAAATAAAATAACAGTATCAGAATCATTTGAAGTACGACATTTATTTTAATAAAGAACTTCCGTGTCGCAGTTGTGTCTGAAAATCTGAGAAATAAAATTCGTTCGAATACAACAGTGAACTTAATGAATGCAGGTATATACACAGGTAAGAACTCATTGATTTTATCATTGATGTTTAATTCAGATAAAGATATTTGTATACCTATATTTTCTTTTAAAGGTTGAATAATGACATCCTGTACAAGTTCTGGTAATTGTTCGCCTTTGAACCAATCAAATTCATATTTCTCATCAACTAATTTCCAGCCGTAGTCAGTAGGAGCATTACGCCAAATATTGGCAATGAAGCTCGCTCTTAGGAACTGCTGCATCAATTCTGATTGGCATGGTGGCATACTCGAGCCATTTACATTCTTAATTTTAATTTGAAAAGAATCGTTTGCAGCGCTAGAACATTTATACGTCTTTGAAAATAAAACAATTCTTGTCTCGTCTATTGATTATATTTTTTTCAAACCGTATAGATGGCAAACAAACTCTTGAATCTTATTGAACATATCATCCTGGTGGCTTTCATCTGCAAGTCCAAGGTCAGCGAATGTTTTTTGAAAATCTTCGCATTGCTTCATTACCTGCCGAGGTTTTTTTTACCTTTCTAGTGAAAAGCCGGATTAAAATCACATCCGGTGAAAGCGTGCAGTCCTGGAAGAGCATTGCAAACGGGATTTCCCAATTTTTGATGCATTCTGCTGACATTGATCATCCTTTGATGATTTCCAGTTCAAACTTCTATCCAAACTGTTGATGAACTTGACACATTTTCCATGCTTCCTAACATAATAATAAGATTGTCTGTGTCCGAGCACCTGATTAAAATGTTTGAATCTTGCACGATTTTGCAAACATGGAATAGTATATTACGTAACGAGTGCGGAAAGTGACATTTTTCACACGAGTGTGAAAAATCACTTTCGCACAAGTTATGTACATTGTTTTTCCTACGACCACGCGATATACTTTTACTGAATCAGGCATGTACAATCTTGCGATTTTATGTAGATGTGAGAGGTTTTATATATGTGTATTAGTAATTACTTTATATAGTCCAAGAAATGTCGATATAAACACACTTTATTATTAAGAATAAATAAACTGTTGTGTATATTTTCTTATCGCTATGAGTATCTTTTATAAGAACACAACGTAACAGCGATGGAATTGCCGAGTGGGCTAAGCGTCCGAACACTCGATTTCTGACAAACAGTAAGGTGGTTCGAACCCGGGCTCGGTGGGTGGCTCAAATGAAATATATTGGCAACCTCTTTTCAGATGAAAGACCACGGTTAGGAGACATCTTGGAAGAGGATTTGTCTGGACCGCCATTCACAATAGAAGAGATTACTAGAGCAATAAAAAGCTCGAAGGATAAGGGAACGGTTGGGCCAGATCTAGTTCCTGTTGAACTGCTTAAATTATTAGACAGCGAAGGTATTAAGATATTTCATAGGCTTTTCAAACAAATTCACAACAAAGGAAAGTTCCCAACTAAATGGCTTACGTCTCTTTTCATCCCACTTCCGAAAAAGAACAACGCAACAAGATGTGAAGACCACAGATTGATCAGCTTGATGAGTCACACCCTTAAAATATTTCTGAAGGTCATTCACTACAGAATTCCCACAAAATGCGAAAGCGTTATTTGATCCTCTCAATTCGGTTTTAGAAGGGGTCTAGGTACAGGAGAGGCACTAGTCGCAACCCATGTATTAATTCAGAACTGCTACGATCAGAGAAAAGATGTAGTGATGTGTTTTATAGACTATGAAAAGGCGTTAGACAGAGTGCAACATCACAAACTCGTTCAAATACTAAGGCGACTCGCCATAGATCAGAAAGAAATACGCTGTATTGAAAACTTGTACTGGAACCAAACAGTTGCAGTTAGAGTTGACAACGAGGCCACAAAAGCACAGGAAATCCTTAGAGGTATAAGGCAGGGTTGTGTCCTCTCCCTACTCCTGTTTAACGTATACTCTAAAAATATCTTTCTAGAAGCTCTCGAAGGACAACAATTGGGCATCAAAGTAAAAGGCATATCAACAATACACGGTATGCAGATGACACAGTCCTGATAGCAGATAACATGAATGACCTCCAAAGACTTCTGGACATGGTAGGATCACGTAGCCGGTTGATGGGGATTAACATCAATACAAAAAAGACAAAATTCCCAATAATCACCCGTAAATTAGATGATTTCCAGAATGCAAAGCTATAATACAATAGTGAAGAGATAGAACGGGTAAAATAGTATAAATACCTAGGAACCTGGCTATGTGAAGACTGGTCGTCAGACGTGGAAATCAAGTGCCGGATAGAAAAAGCGAGGAGCTCATTCATTAGATTCAAAAACGTCTTCACGAACTTTGACTTTGACCTCAATCTCAGAATACGATTCACAAAATGCTATGTATGGTCCGTCCTATTGTATGGCAGGGAAGGCTGGACTCTTAAGGTGAATACCATCAACAGACTAGAAGCATTTGAAATGTGGATCTATCGAATAATCTTGAAAGTTCAATGGACGGCAAGAAAAACCTACGACGAAATTCAGAGGAGGGCAGGAAAAGAACGTGAATTGCTGAACAAGATAAAACGTAGGAAAACAGCGTGTCTGGGACATGTGATACGCAACGAGAGATACCAGTTGCTCCAACTATTAATAGAAGGAAAGATAGAGGGAAAAAAAGGAGTGAGTAGAGTGGACAGATATGAGAACCACAGGAGAATTAATCCACACCATCAGAGACAGAACGAAATGGTCAGAAGTAGTCGCAAACATCCATTAATGGATAGCAGAAGAAGAAGAAGACGTTTAAAAGAAATACAAAACACGGTTACATAGATGTATTTTGAGTTACGAATCATTATGAACCTCGGATTAAAATCCGTATAATAAGTAGAAACAGTCCTAGTAGACGGTGTTGGTAGACTATGTAATTGGTAATGATTTTTTCTTGTTGGTGGGTACCAATTACTAGATTTCGGTTGAATATTTGTTGCATCTGGGGAGGAATTGTAGTGTTTTCCGATATAACTTCTGTATACTGAGACTTAGCCTCTCTTGGTAATCGACCTAGCTTGAATGCTATGTTTTTCCAATGATCGTAAATTCATCCTCTGGATTATGTAGTCGTTCACCCACAATGCCCGGTATTTCAAATGCTTTGTCCGAGGAAGGAGTTTTTCTTTTATTACTTCTCTTATTTGTTATGGGTGGTACTTCTGCGCCACTCCTTTTTGAATTGCGTATTGAACAGTTCTTAATTTGTTTACTAATAAATTGTATGCTTATTATTTGTATTTCATTCTGAATATTCCCGAAATTTTGTTTGCTACTGGCAATAATGTGCCCTCTATAGTTCAGTAAATTCCTTTAAAAATCTCAGGACATTCTTCTGCAATCGCTCATTATTGAACATATAAAACTTATTGTAGCCTAAAATAAATAATTATAAATTGCTTTTAAAAAGTTATCAACATGTAGAGTCTAATCAATCCACTTACCTACGGACGCTCTTGTTGAATTCACGCGCTCTTCTCTCCCCACGTTAAAATTTGCTAAAAATGTGATGCACGTGCACTCAAAATATCTAGTGGAACTTCATAAATAAGCACGACTTTATTCATGCCAGTGCATTCAACAACGCGACGTTACTTCGCCTACACACTGACATTGATACATGCACGTTGATGAATGTGCGTATATGTCGTACGACATGTACGTCCCTCTGTAGGGGCCTAATGTAATTAAAAAAGTCACATTGTTGCTTTGGAAATAATCGAATACATTCAAAGGGATTATCCTAATTCATAATTTGTGTCCTTAATCATTAAAAAGTTGATTTTTCTATTGGTAATTTTAGATCCATACTCAAAAATACATTTTTTGTTCCTAAATAAACTACATAAAAATTTGAAAATTAAAGCTGAACAAAATAATTGAGTAGAATCAACGAAGTGCCTAAAAACATAAACAAAAGAAAATAGACCTAACCAAACAACCTCACAAATTTTAAAGCGAATACGGATGCGAGCTAAAATACGGCGCTTTCGCTTTGACTTCGGTTACCACGTTGGGCTCAACGACTTCTGCCGAACTTGTTTATAGAATACGAATTACACTAAAGCGTCAGAAATCGATTACGATTTTTTCGCTTTGCAGTTAAAGAATCCACAAAAAACTAAAACTAAAGAATTGATTACCTAGGATCCGAATAGTTGCAATTAAACATAAGGTATGTAAACAATTCATCGACGTTGACAAATTGTCCTAAATAACAATAGTTTATCTATAAAATTTGTGTGAAAGCTGCAGAAATAAAGAAATATGATAAGGTGATTTTTTTAAACATTTATACCCATGCAATAATTTTTATCTTAAAATTTAAATTTAGCCATTTGAATATTTACTCGGACAAAACAATCACAAAAGTTCCTAATTAGTGCATATTTAAGAGTTAAATTGTTCACAACGTAAGAAGGCATGTTAATTCTGAAGCGGCATAAGCATATATTATTATATGCTAGTAAAAAGTGAATGTAATTTCTAGATTTATCCTAAAAAAATAATCGTCAACGTGATAATCCTGCAAAACTCTCGTAAGCAAACCTTACATCGATGTGGAGGCTAGTGCAGCGTTGCTAAATCAATGTTAAATCAGTTTCTCCCCAAACCTAACGATTAATCGCCTTTTCCATGGATTTATGAATGACTTGGTTGGTCTATTCTTCAGTTAAATGTTTTTGGAATCTACCCACAGATCTCACACCTCTACATCTGGTGATAGAAAGATCAGCCCAAAAGGCAATCCTTAGAATATTTAAGGAAGGTTCAGGCTATGAGGGTATTAAAAATCAGGGAGCCTGGTCGTCTCTAAGAAAGTACAACCAATCAGCGAATTTTCTCAGTGACGAAATGATCAAGAAAGTAAGCATAAAGTAACTACGAGTTATGTGAGATACATTCTCATAGTCAAGCAGCATTGAGCTTCCATGTCGTTAACTCAAACTTGGTATGGAAGTACCGAAGTAAATTAGATGAAATAGTCAAGAAAAGCAGGGTCTCCTTAGCCTGACCACTTCGAAATCCAAAGAAATGACCAGAAAAGGAGCACGAACGCCTTTTATTGGCCCGCAATATTTCTGTGGTCTAGGAAAATGCTCATATAAGAAGAAGTTTCGGAAGAAGGAAGAAACCGAAGTTCTAGAATGCCTCGCCATTGCGATCCAATGCAAAAAATGATTCGGACAAGAAACTTAAAGGAGCGAGGATCTATCCTCCTTGAAGCCGTCCCAAATGCTAGAGTTCACTAGAACCCTGAAACTGGAAGGTGGAAGGTGAGCTGTAGTAGTAGCGAGAACAGCTCTGATGGGGAGGGGGAGCACAATAAACCTTAAGGTTGATGGCTGTGCAATGTAACCCTATTTCAAATATAATCTAATTTATCTAACAGAACTCATGAAAGAAGTACTTGAAGTCAAAACACTTGAGCACTGGATTACTGGAATCATTACCCCAATCTACAAAAAAGGAGATAACAAATAATGGCGAAATTACAGAGGCATCACATTGACTAGTACAGTGAAGTGTACGCCAGACTTTTGGAGAAAATACTAAGAGGTAACAAGTGGAACATACATTAGAAGAATTGCAATTTGTATTCGAACCAAATAGGGGCACAACCGAAGCGATGTTAATTATGAGACAATTAGGAGAAAAGCCATGAGAGGAAACCGAAATCTACACTGCTGCTTCATAATTCTGACAAAAGCCTTTACCCAATAGAGGATATATGGAAAACTCAAAGGAATACAAGAGTGTCTGAAACTGTAATAAAAGAAATACAAAATCAATATAAACATACATATACTTATGCAGGGGTAGTCGGGGCAAAGCGGTCTCTTGGGGCAAAGTGGTTTTTTTCGTTATCCCTTCTACGTGTCAGCATGTATGTTTTAATCGTTCCTCGAACATCATTTACATATTTATAGGTAAGTGTATAAGCAATGTAGAGACAAATTATATAGTGTTATATTTTCTTATAAACTTTCAAGTGCTTCACTTATTGTAGTAACAGCTAAAATTGATTGAGAAATGTCTATTGGATTTAGAATTAATAATATTTATTGATCGATTTGTAGGACAAAGTGATGTTTTTATTGTTGGATAAAATGGTCACTTTGCTCAGATCGTAAAAATAAGTTGTAGCTGGCAATAAATTTCAAAATCATAAGTGGCAAATTACTAAAATCTCTTTTCTTTGCATAAAAACCATGCTTCTTAACTATAAACGCAAAATGGAACAATAGACTTTTTGGACTCACTATTACATAATTAAAACGGCTCGCTTTCGAATACGCTGAAAAAAAATGGTATTCTTCATAAATTTAATACTACCGAAGGTTTAGCTGGTCGTGATTCGGTGTACGGATTTTTAAAAATACACAAAAATATTTCACTTAGACTTCCAGAATACACATCACAAGTGAGAGCTTCCGCATTCAATAAATATAATGTTTCATCGTTCTTATTAAATTTATTGAAGGAGATTCTTGAAAAATACAAGTCTCCTGCTAGCAGAATCTTTAATTGTTATAAAACAAGGATCTATAGCGTACTAAATAAACCTTCTAAAATACTTTCGTTAAAGGGTAAAAGCAAGTTGGAAGTATTTCCTCAGCGGAACATGGAACGTTGCTGGAAAGTTATATAACCCTGGAAAGGTTGGACATTATATTAGACTGAAGATCTATTTGGAGCCGCATTTCTACGTGCTGCAACGACCCAAACTGCTGTCAATGAATTTTTAGGGCAACTGGAATGTATTCCTTCAATCCAGATATATTTCCGAAAAATGTATTCAAATCAGTAGAAACACAGACCGTCCAATAGAATAAAACCCTTCAATTTGTCCACTACAAACAGTAGTTAACAACAACCAAAACAGTGAAAGAAATATATCTCTACAACCACGGACATACAGCGTGAAAACCCCATCTCTAGGATTATTAGAAAAAGCAAATTCACTGGCTGTAAAGGAATAGAAAAACTGTGTTATTCACCAAGTTACCTATGTCCCATACCCAATACAAAAGTGAAAAAGCAAGTAAAATGAAATGTTAAAAAGGGGAAAACTATGGTTTTAACCGCAACTCGAAATTATGATGCAAAAAAATAAAAGAAAGAACAGGAATTGTGCAAATCATAAAATAAAATTGTTAAAAGGAAAATCATGTTACAAAATGAAAAAAGAAAATTAGATGAATCTTCTTCTGAGAGTTCTGCTGAAGTAGACCTTGATGACACATCTGATGATATGGACAATGAATTTGGTTTTTATCCACAACCATCGGAGTTTACAATTGAGAAAACTGATCAAAGAACCGAAGGCAGGCGATTTTATATTGGTGGTATAATTATCATAGAAACACTCGAAAAAAAATGTGTAGCCAAAGTAACAAGCGCTGAAAGCGGTACGTAAACTACGTGGTTTGCGATTAATGTATCGTTTCTGAGACAATATAGACAAACAAAAGACATCTATGTCTTTCCTGATATTCAGGACCTAAGTGAAGTCTCAGAATCCGAAATTATAGGAAGAAAAAAATCAAAATTTTGAAGTATGTTTTAATAAAGAATCGTAAATATATTTCTCCTATGTTAACGCCAATTTTATGTGCAATAAATGATTATTTTAATATATTAAGTTCGTATTATTTATTTATTGTAATATGTTCACTTTGCCAAACCCACAAATCCACTTTGCCCCTTATATGGGGCAAAATGGTTATTTGGTAATGTACATACAAAACATTGTAACTGGCTCTTCTCAACCCTAGCAATACAACTAGATTTAAAAAAAAATTGGTTATTATCTTCTTGAACTTGAGTTACAAAAGCTAACGGCAGCTTTTCATCGGAGAGCATTGATGGAAGTGAATCAGGAACACATCACATAACCCGTGGCGCCATGCAATTTTGTCTTAAATAATAAAAAATGAATAAAATAAGTAATTTTAAGATTATAGATTTTACAATGGGAATAATACTTAATAGGTTCTTGATCTCTCTCTTTCTCTTATCATTATGCCTTCTTAGGCGTCGGATTGGAGTTCTTCATGTACCCATTTTTTCCACTTTTTTCTGTCCCTGGCCAATGCCTTCATCTCTCCTAATGTTTTTCCCTTGCTTTTTCCAATTTCTTCAATCTGATCTATCCATTTCCTCCTGGGTCTTCCTCTTTGTCTTTTTCTCGATATTCCTATTTCCATAACTTTTCTCGCAATTCTATCTGGCTTCATTCTTACTAAGTGGCCATACCAGTTTAATTGTTTCTTTTTAATCTTTGATATTATTGGTTCTTGATTAGTTATGCTTTTGATTTCTTCGTTCCTTACTTTATCCCATTTTGTTTTACCTGCTATTTTCCTTGAATATTTCATTTCCATTGCATTCATTTTTGTTTCCTGTTTTTTTTGCAATACCCAGTTCTCACTAGCATAAGTTATAGTTGGGACTGTAATTTTGTTGTAGATTTCCAGCTTTGTGTCCATATCAATGTGTTTATGGCTTAATATTCGATTTAAGGAATAATATAATCTTGTTGATTTATTTGCTCTGTTATTAAGTTCTACATCTATTTTCCCTTCTTCTGTTATGATACTTCCTAGGTAATTATAAGTTGTTACTCTTTCTAATGTTTTGTAATTACATTTCAATTCCTTGCAGATACTCCCCTCTCGCTGTTTTTCATTTACTATCATTACTTTGTTTTTTTCTGTATTTATTATCATTTTCAAATTTTCTATTTCTCTTGCCAATAAGTTGATTAGTTTCTGCATTTTATATTTTGATTTTGCTATAAGTACAATACTGTCTGCATACAGTAAATTACTTAATCTGACCGGCACCATGTTTCTGTACCCTATTATCATGTCCAGATTTCCTCCTTGTCTTTTTATTTCCTTCACTATTCTGTCCATCATAATGACAAACAACAGTGGGCTTAAGCTATCGCCTTGTTTTATACCTTTTTTCATTAGAAACTCTTCCGATCTTTGACCTCCTATCCGCACTCTTAATTTGACTGTCTCGTATGTGCTTTTAATTATATTAATTAGAGCTTTCGGTACTTCTAAATCTTCCAACACCTCCCAAATTTTATTCTCTCCACTGTGTCAAAAGCTGCCTTCAAGTCAATAAATGTTAAATACATTTCTTCTCCCGCTTCTATGGTATTATCAATTAGCCTTCTTAATATATATATATATATATATATATATATATATATATATAAATTATTTGATTTTCTTTAACCTTTATATATAAATTTTTTTTTTCCATTTTTCGTGGGCATCAGGTTAATAGTAAACACAGTATCAGTTTATGTTTTAATTTGACGTTTCGCTCCTTCAATTTGGAGCATTTTCAAAAACTTCACATATCGATGTTTTACAATAAAATGAACAAGTTTAAACGATTAAAATTGAATGTAGACATACAGGCGATAAAAACTGGTAGTTAATAAAATAATTTCAAAAACAAATAAAATCGAAAGTACATGCTTCAGAAACAATTCATTTACAGTATACAGGGGACAGTCAAATGGTTGATGTTATTATTATAATAAATTATAATATATCTGGCTCTGGCTTAGATTTTTGATATCTTGTTTATCGTTTACTACATTGTTCTCCTTTTTTATATGTATCATTTCTTTTATTGTTAGTTTTTTGTAATTAGAGTCTTGGTTTATTATTTTAGTATTATGAAAAACATAAATTTGACTTTAATAATACTAAAATAATAAACCAAGACTCTGATTACAAAAAACTAACAATAAAAGAAATGATACATATAAAAAAGGAGAACAATGTAGTAAACGATAAACAAGATATCAAAAATCTAAGCCAGATATATTATAATTTATTATAATAATAACATCAACCATTTGACTGTCCCCTGTATACTGTAAATGAATTGTTTCTGAAGCATGTACTTTCGATTTTATTTGTTTTTGAAATTATTTTATTAACTACCAGTTTTTATCGCCTGTATGTCTACATTCAATTTTAATCGTTTAAACTTGTTCATTTTATTGTAAAACATCGATATGTGAAGTTTTTGAAAATGCTCCAAATTGAAGGAGCGAAACGTCAAATTAAAACATAAACTGATACTGTGTTTACTATTAACCTGATGCCCACGAAAAATGGAAAAAAAAAATATATATATATATATATATATATATATATATATATATATATATATATATATATATATATATTATCATTTGCTAGTCGTCCTGGTCTAAAAGCTGCTTGTTCCTCTTCTAATCTTGCTTCTACATAACGTCTTAATCGGATCTCTATTATTCTCGTGTAGATTTTGAAACTGGTTTGGGCTAAGCATATTGGTCTATAATTATTGCACAGTGTCTGTTCCCCTTTTTTATGTATTGGCAGTATAAGGTTATTTTCCCAGCCTTTGGGGATTTTTTGAGTATCCCATGCTTCCCTACATATGAGAAACAGCCAGTCTTTTCCTTTTTCTCCTAACCATTTTATCAGCTCTGGCTTTTCCTATTTTAAGTTTATGTATAGCCACTTCCATTTCTTCTCTTTGGATTGCATGGTATTCATGTTCATTCCATTCCTCCACCGCTATCTTCGTTGTTTTCTTCTTCGACCTATTACTAAATTTGTCTTCGTAGTGTTCTTTCCAAGTCTTTAGTATTTGATTTATTTCGGTCTCCAATTCGTTATTTTTATTTTTTATTGCTCTTATATCTTTTCCTTTACTTCCTCGTAATCTTTTTATTGTTGTCCAAAATTTTCTGTTATCTGGTGCATGTGTCTCTGACATCTCCCTTCCAAATTCTTTCCATGATTCCCTTTTGGCTTTCTTAACCGCTTCCTTGACGATGTTTCTTTTTCCGTTATATATTTCCTTATCATCCTGTGTTTTTGTTTGGAGGTATTTTTTCCATGAGGTTTTCTTTTCTTTCACTAATGTTTGTATTTCTTTGTTCCACCACTTAGTCCTCTTTAAATGTTTGTTGAATTTATTTCTTCCACATATATCCTCTGCTTTTTCAAGTAATATTTGTTTGAATACTGTCCACCGTTTTTCGAGTGTCCATTCGTTGTTTTCATTAATCAATCTTTCGAATTCCCTGTCAGTTTCTTCCTGATATTTAGATTTTTTTTTGTGTTTCTTAATTTACTTATTGCAATTCTACTGAATCTTACTTCTTCTGTCTTCATTATTTTTTTTTCATATTCCATTACTACTAATCTATGCTTTGTACTCAACTCAGCCTCTTTTCTTGTCTCTACTTTGTTTACAATATTTGATAGGTTCTGTGTATAAACTATGTAATCGATTAAACTTTTTGCATTTCTTCCTTCCGCTACAAAGGTATATTTATCCTCTAGTTTTTGTTTTCACATCGTATTTCCTATTATTAAATCATTAGTTTGACAAAAACCTATCATCTTAAGACCATTTCTGTTCGTTGTTTCCTCAGCATAAACTCCCATACAACCCATTCCTCGATTGTTATCTCTACCTACTCTTGCGTTCCAATCCCCCATAATGATTATGTTTTCGTTTTGCTCTCTTATATCATCCACTACTTCCTGTAATTGTATGTAAAATTCTGAAACCTGTTCCTCTCCTGTTCCTTCAACCGGTGCATATATTTGTATTATATTCAATATTTCTTTTAGTCGTATACTTAGAACTAGTATTCTTGAATTTATATCCTTCATATTTATTACCTTTTTGTTTATTTCCTCCGTTAAAATTATGCCTACTCCCTATTTTGCTCTTTGTTCTACTTTTACCCCTGAGTAATAGAATTTGTGATTATTTGTTAAATTTATTTGTCCTGATCCTTTTTTCTTAGTTTCACTTATTCCTAGAATATGTACTTTGTTGTTTTCCATTTCCTCCGTTATTTCGATTTCCTTTCCTGTTAATGTATTAATATTCCATTTACCTATATTTATATGTTCTTGGTCTGCACTATTCATATATTGTCTATGATTATTTTTCCCCATTGACTACTCTGATCATTTTTTTTAAATTGTGCCCTACCATAATTATTTTTGTGTTTAGATTTCCTATTAGTTTCTTCTTTATCCCTATTGCTAAAACTACTTCTATTCTTACTGCTATACTTATTACTATTCTTAATACTATTATTTTTATTTAATTTATCTCCGTGTATGTCGTCTAGTTTTTTGGGTACCTTGTTTGTATCATTTTCCGAGTTGGTGCTATATCTTCATCGTCTTCCATGCTGGGTGACCACTGGCTAGCCGTTCTTCTTTTTTCGTTGTTTGCATTTGTTTTTGTCTCTTCTTCTCGATTGTATTCCAGCTGATATAAGGTATATATTGTGTCTTCCACTCTTAATTTATCATATATTATACTAGCTCTACATCCTTTTTCTCTAGCCGATTTTAGATAGGGGATGAGTGTTTTCCGTTTATCTTGGATTGCTTTTGGTAGATCCTCTGATATCCATATTTTTGTACCTTTCAAGTTTTTGGCTTCTCGTATTATTTTTATTTTTTTATCTTCTCTTGATAGCTCTAGCCATAGTGGTCTATTTCTGTTATTATCTGTCTCTTTCTTACCGATTCTTCTTATTTGTATTATATCTGCTTCCATGTTTATTTTAACCTTTATTTTATCTAACATTTGATTAATTTTGTTGTTTCTTATTTCGCACGTTTCGTTCTCAGTTTCTTCCATTCCATATACTACAAGGTTCTTTCTCTTGCTTTCTTTTTCTAATTGTAGTATTCTCTTATCCTGAATTCCGATTTTTTGTTCCATTTGGGTGACTTTGTTCTTTAATTCCGTATTTTCGTCAGTTATTTTCTTCATTTGTTCTTGATAATTGTCCATTTTTTATTCCATTTTGTTTAGTTTTTCGATTATTTCCTTCATCATATCCTCCACCGTATCTGACACTGTGTCTCCCTGCAGGTTAAATACCAGAACCCTACTATATTCATATCCCAGCCCTACCTGAAGCTGACAATTATCAGTCTAGGAGTAATTTATTCTTTTTATATTTATAATCTCTATTCGCTAATTTATAACGTTCAATCTAGTCAGTTCGTCTCTGTTCTTTTTAATAACAAGTTTAATGAAGACAGGTTCTTATTGTTTTGCTGATAACTCTAATAGCTAGTTTTCATGATAATGTTTTATATGTTTATTAGGTTAGAAATATTCACTTATTATGTATAAGAAAACTGATCTTACCTCTATTTGCAGTGTTTATTTCCACTTATTTGCAATTTGTGCTCTTTTTAAATCACTTATATGTAAACTAACTGAATTATTTTAAAGTATTTCCTCTAAATTTATAATTATTTATAACACTAACTCTTAACGCACTTTTCAGTAACCCAGCCAGGACCGAACCATAGGTTCTTGATAAAATATTCAAATAAGAAATTGGAGTCACCTAATTCTTAATTGTTAAGTTATTCAAGACCTTAGATATGTTTAAAAAAATTAAATACAGTGACCTTTCGGCACTATAGTACAATAGTTTACCTTTTAAAAAAATTGTGAATTTACATATTGTATTTTATGAACGTAACTTATTTCTGTAGGGATTTTAATTAATGACCGTTACTAAAAATTAAAAACTATCACAATAAATTTCTCCGGAATTTGACAATTAATAGTTGGAGTATTGAAATTAAAATTAAAGAAAGATCTGGCCTGATTGTTTCTATAAGTAGGTCCCCCGACGCTCTGGAAAACTCTGTACACTTTTCTACAAGCTTTCTAGGTCTCGCGAATAGCTTCGCGTGCCTTGCAAAGATCAACCGGCGATCATCCCGAATAAATTTCCTTTTCGGGATTGGGCGTGGAGTGTAGAGCCGTATTCAACTCAAGTTCTCAAAACAACACATAAAAAATCGTATCTTGCCCAACAAAGGTTAACCTAAGCTACCTTAAAACCCTAAAAAGAAATTTTTTTTTAATATACAAAAAAACATTACTGATTGGGAGAAGACAAAAAAAAGTATGGATAAATCTACTTTGAAAAATGAAATTTTAAGGAGGCCACTCACCTTATTAGAAGGGTTTTCCACACAAATCACTAATTGGGAATGCCAAGGGTTTTTAATCGGCCACCAAAAAAATGTCACCAGGTACAGGTAACACCTCTCGCTTCTTCGATTCTACTCTGGCCACTCCAAAAATATCCTATCCAAAGAAATTGAAAATCACTTTGTCTCACTCCCACTAACTAATATATACCCTGTCCTTAACCAGTATTATTGGTGGCCTAACTACTAGGTACCAATAATTCAAACTAATAAGATTTGCCAAAAGACAGTGGCGTATCCCAAAACCAAAACGTTACAACATTGACGATATTTAATTGTTTAAGGCCACTTACTTTTAGGAAGTATAAAAACTAAAATGTAGGAGACCTATTTGTTGGTATTAGAAAACCAACCATATGTATTTAGTATGTTTTCCAACTTCTTCCATTTAACCTTGTGCAGCATAGTGGTTATATGGTGGTCTGGGCACTCTGATCGGCGAAATAAAATTCGTTTTCTAACGTCATCTAGATTCACGCCTGGAAACTAAAAGTTAACTTCAAACTGGGATTTTTATTCCTTATTGTTGGCCAATATGTAGCAAAGCAGGTTGCAATCACGCACCAACAGGATAACGAGCAAATATAATATAAACAACGTCCATCATGCAGTGTTGTATGTTAGTTTCTTCATCTAAACCTAATTCGAAGATTATTCACTCATCTAATTGTATATTCAGTCCTAAGAGCTTAATATGAATGGAACACTTAAAAAATGCTGTGTGCTAGAGTGTACTAATAAACAGGCGACAAAGTGAGTGTATAATATTTATTATTACAATATATATCCAAATGTAAACTGCCATTAACTATTAATAATTAATAGCAGTTCAGGGATTAGAATGTATACATTCCCAGTTATTAATTAAAACCAAGTTGTTAAACGAGGATGGAGGTTTTTTCAAACATGAATAATATGTATCGAGGGAATAATTTTATTCAACTTGAGAATTATTGGGTAATAATCATAAATTAGCATGCATACATGAAATAAATAAGTTAAAATCTAAGGCATTGAATGCGGTTTATATATAACTTGTTTTTTTAAATATTCCGTAACTACCAATAAAGATGTTTGGGGAAGTTGGTTGCCGACCGTCTAACAGCTAGGTTACAAATAATTAACTATCCTTAAGTTAACACTTGAATGTACATTATTACCGTCATGTAAAAAACGTGATATCCAATTTGAAGAAACTTCCAAAGACCCTAATGACAGATTAATGAAGTTGTTACTGCCAATGTTATATTTGCCTAGTAAGTACTAGTCTCTATGTTTACTGTGGCAATCATACTTGTTGGAGCTACAATAAACCTATGGGGAATCATTGTGAAAAGTTATGCAGATAAAAAGAATTGTTATTTTTGTTTTTAGGTTACCAAAAAGGTGTCATTTATATTTTTTGGGTACCGCAGCAACAACCATCATATTCGACTCCCAAACAGATGAAAGGTATAGTATGTTACGTATTATTGAATATGTCATTTTTATAGATCAGTTATCAATATAATATTTGTCTAGTGACGGAAATAAGTGGTTGCAATTTCAGATATTGAATTTCTGACAGCACGATAATTTTAAATAACTGTGCCAATATAACTATCAATCAATGTGTGAATCAAAAAAATTTTTTAATTAAGTTTGTAAATTAATAATACTACCAAAACTACTATCTACGGGCGTCAGTAAAACTTTGCGCGATGTACACGTCTCAAGTTACTCTTGAAAGAATAAAATTTCCATTTAATAAACAATTAAAGTACTTTATCAAATTTAAATCACAAAATATTTTGAAGTCACGTAAAATACCATGTCGTATATTAAATTTATCCACCTTTTTCTTTTTTCAATTGATACTTACAAAGAAACATTCTTCCACATAATGCTCAATTTTTTGACTATTAAGATAAAATTTTTATGTATACATAGTTATTTTTCAACTAATTATAAGCTGATCTAAGAAATCATTTGCCAAGAAAAAAAATTATAAGACTTACCCCAATTTTTGGTATAAGGCATTAAAAATGTTTGTGATTTAAATTTGGTTAGTTACTTTAATTGATTATTGTATGGAAACTTTATTCATTCTAGAGTAACTTGAGACGTGTACATGGCGCAAAGTTTTACTGATAACCGTAGATGGCAGTTTTGGTAGTATTTCCATTATTTCTGTAGTTTAATATTTTAATTCGTTCTATTGTTCATTCAGTAACTCGTTTTTTCTACAGGTGACAAGAATGTACTCCTTAATCGAACATATTTTTTCCTAAGACTAGACTATCTACAAAATATTTTCTTCTATTTTTCGAATATTGTTTAAGCCAACTAGATAAAGTGTGGCCAGTCTTTTTATGTAGTATATATATATATATATATATATATATATATATATATATATATATATATATATATATATATATATATATATATATATATATATATATATATACACTTTTTCTATGCTGTCAATACCAGCACAGAACTTAATTTAAAGAAATTCTATTTATAATTAAGCTTTTCAACTAAATTATACATTAACAGTAAATATATTTAATTGTACAGAAAAAGAAATATGTATCAAACCAGCTAAAGATAATGTAGACTTACACTGAATTTAGAAACTTAGTCTATACCATTGCACATAAAAATAAACTGAACATAGATAACCTTTATATAGGGATAGATAGTCATCTGAATAGTAAAATGTTAGTACATCTGCGTGGTTGTATTCAAAACTAACAAAACCACCAAAATTTGAAATCCCACATGAAAATTTTATTGTTAATATAATTTTGGCATTCTCAGAATTATCGGATACAAAACAAAATACTTGTTCATTAAATATAGAATAAGATAGGGGTTAATATTTTGCTTTCTTATTCATTTGAACATAACAATACAACTTAATTAAACCTTTCAGAGAAATTATACATTCTATACTTGTTTGTTTAGCATAGAATTATGCCAAAACAGCAAAAACTACATACTCCTATATAGGGTGCCAATTAATTAAAAACGCACCTATTGGAAATGTCAAATTCCTAATATAGAGTCTCTACAGCCTTAAGGCTCTTTCTGAATATCGCCCTCCAAAGCATACTACTTTTCAATTTCAAAATATAGATCAGTTCATAAGTTTTGGCTCTGTTATTCTAAAATACTAGATGCTGCCTACTGTCAACACTGCTGGTTATTTTCTTTTCAAAGAAAATATTTATGGTGGACAGGCGTTCGTGATAGGGGAAATCTATCAGAAAGAATTAAATAACACACTTCTGTGAATGGTCATGTAAATGCATGTGTTGTGTATGTACTTTGGTAAAAAAATTATACTATTGACAAGGAACCTGAAGATGACATTCATAAAGAACAGTCATTGGTTCTTCGAAAATTATTTATTGTCATACTTACCGTAGCAAAGAATTCTTAGGCTTTTAGAACACATCGATACAACTTGGGTGAGCAACTCAAGTAAGGAAGGGCACCTTGGAAGTTCCTGTCAGTTGTACAACTTCTTGCCCTATATGATCAAATATTGCAGCAAGTTTTGGATACGTACAAAGGTATTTTTGTTTATTTATTTTATTCGATTAACTGTTTAAAATTATACATTTAACAATAATTTTCATTGAAAACTATGATTTCTTCGTTCCTAGGATCCACAAGATATCTGAAACCAACAATTCAAAATGAAATTATTGAATGCTTGGGAAATACACTCGAAAATCATCTGCTAAAACCAATTAGAGCATAACAGTTTTTTCGCCATCATATTAGATCCGACACAGGACATATCGAAGGTAGAAGAGCTAAGCATTGTTGTGAGGTATACTGTAACAACTGGATGCGGAGTACGCACATTGTACTACTCATAATTTAAATTTGGTGTTAATGATGCTGTTAGCAGTTGTATTGAACTACATTTTTTTTTCGCAACGTTACAAGATTTGTATAATTTTTTTTGGAAATAGCATGGAACATACGGATTATCCAGTAGAGTCAATACAATTTCTGCTTCTTCCTTTTTTCGATATCATTAAAGCATTTTCAGAAATAGTTCTCAAAAATTCCAGTAAAGAGGAGCGAGGGAAAACAAAAATGATTAAAACAAAAATGTTTAATTTTGAATTCACTTTCCGTTGCGACTTTATGCACCGCATACTGAATGACAACAATTATGCATCTGAAGCTAACATGTATAATAACAATTTTAGGTGAAAAGATTAAAGTGGTTAATATAATTAATTAGATTGTAATACTAGTAATTGTTATTATCTTTCATTCTAAACCACATATAACTACTCTAACCTTGCTAACCTGCTAAATTGTGTATCGGTAATGAACCTAATTTTTAATAACTTTTGCTGTTGGGCTAAATACACCATTCATGAAAATTTTCCAAATGAATAAAATATTATTATTTGTGTGCCTCTTCAATTTGGGTTTAATACCGATTGTAGAATTCATTTTTATAGAAGAAATTGATAAACATATTTGAATCGCTTCTTTACATTTGACATAAGAAAATGACAAATGATATTTGTATTGTAACGTCAACTGACGTGACGTGACAGTGATCCAATTGGTATTGGGGTTGTGATTCACTGGATTGGACCAGATTGATTGCCAGAAGTTGGTAATTTGCTCTCTTGTTGGTATGTTATAGTCTTTCATTTCGGTGTTGTCCAGTTGGGCGTAAAATTTGTTCTCGTTTTGGTTGAACATTATATTTTGGGTTTTCCTTAGGTTGCTGTCTTTGTATCGTTTTATGGGCCCTGCGTATACGGCTAGTCGTTGTTTAAAGGCGTCAAGTTTGGAGATCAGTTCTTGTTGGTCGAGTTGTCCTATATTGTATCTATTTTGTTGAGTTTATTCAAAATTTTTGATGTTCGGTTTTCAGATGAGAGTTGAGTTAATAATCCAAGTGTTCGTCGAATTTTTTTTATCTTTTGTTCAAGTATGCGTTACGTTGTTGTTTATTTCGGTTGTTCGTAGTTTCGGTTATGGGTTCTTGGTCATGTAGTTTGAGTGTTACTGTTGCTGCGCAGTATAGAAGAGTATGAAGTTCCGTCATGTTGTTAACTTCGGGAATAAGATGGGAATGTGCGTTACTGACTTGGGCTATGATGGGGGGGGGTAGTTTTATTTGTTTTGAGGCGTGGAAGTCTGGGACGAGTGCTTGGGTTTGTGTCAGTCCATTTAATTTTAATAGCAGTGAGATTATCTATGATATTGTTATCTGTGTTTTGGGGTGTAGTGACGGCTCCATTCTGGTTTGTATTTTGTGGGGTCCGAGGTTTGTTGTTATTGTTGGCATTGGATCAGTAACGTGGTCTGTTACTGTGGTTTCTGTAGGTACTTGTGGTAGTGTTTGTCTTTGGTTGGGGGGTTTGGTTTAATTCTGTAGCAACTTCATTTCTTATAATTTCAAAATCTGAAAGTCGATTATTTCTGATTATAGCTCGGTATTGGTCGCTTATTCTTTGTTCTGTGAGATGCTGTATTTGTGGGAATTTTTCTGTAAAGTATTGGTATCGGAGTGTACGGTATCCTGTAAGGTCTTCGTATAATCGTGTAGCTTTGAATTAACAGCGTATGACGTGGTTGTTCATTTCCGGTGTCCATACCATACGCTGTCGCTGTTTTCCAGCTTTGGTGGTCGTTGGTAAATCCAGTTAATCACTATCAGCTGGTTTAGTAAATCCTTTAGGTGATTACGTTTGTCCAATTTCTTGCATAGAGTCGGAGTCTATAGGGGCGGGCGTACGATTCCCGCGACGTCCCCGTCCTGGACGTCGCTCGTCCGAGGCTTCATATATTGTTCTATTCTCCACTGTTATATGGGTGGGTTTGAGCGAAGCTCACAAGGTGGATGGGTGATCCCTCTTCAGCAGAGCCCTGCCGTACCATTAATCGTAAAACTTTCATGGTATACTGAAGAGGGCGATATTTCTGTTCATTAGTTGGCTCCGTTCGCGACATCTGATAACCCCCAAATGCCTTTCAGCTCTCGCAACGGGTCGCTTGACAGCTTAGCATAGGAGAGCTAGGGTCCGCGTGTTCGCCAGTCACGTGAATTACCACAGAATGATACCATAAAGTGATAATTCCCCCAAGTGGGACTCTTCTGTCTGGGTTACCATACCATAGTCAAGGGTCCCGGTTTTTCGGCGCCGGAAACTCGCCGTTCGTCCTCCATATCTGGTCAGGACCTGCCAGTGTGTTCGGATGTAATTTGGGCATGTTAGATCTTCTACTGGCATTTGTTGGTGCTATCATATCGGCAAAGATATGTGCCAGTGCCCCACTGACCATTTCAGAGCTGTTTTTTAGTTTCACTTCTCCCTTCCCGTCCTTGTGGCTCGAGGAGGGAGAAAGTTACTGAGCCACTCCACCAACGACAAGGTATTACAGCTCCTAGGAGTATTATTATTATTATTATTATTATTATTATTTTTTTATTCACGTTAACCGGATGTTTAGCGTGAGAACCGGCAAGGTTAGTTGCAAGGTTTCCAGCATTTCCTATGTATTTTTGTTCAACACTTTTCTGATTATATTGCACGTGCTCAAAATGACCGCTTTTTGTAGCTCGTAGAAAAGATTTTTCTGGAGTCCTAGGCTATCCAGGTTCTTTTTCAGGTCTTTCGGTATTTCTCCAGTGGCTCCAATAATAATTGGGATGGTTTTAACCGTTTTCGCCTGCCATGTCTCTTTCAGGTCCTCGCACAATGGTAAGTATTTTTCTATTTTTTCCATGCCCTTTTTTTGTATGTTAGCAGCCGCTGGAACCGAAACATCCACCAAGAGTATTTCTTTTTCAGTTTTATTGAAAACCAGTATGTCGGGTCTGTTGTGTTGTACAGTCCTGTCTGTTTGGATATCTCTGTCCCAGTATAGCAAAAACTTGTCGCTTTCTAACACATGTTGGGGTGTGTACTTGTAGTATGGCGTTTTCGCCTCAGTTAAATCTAGTTTGCGGGCAAGTTCTGTATGTATGATTTTAGCGACGTTATTATGTCGAGTAGTGTATTCTCTAGGAGCAAGTGTTTTGCAACCGCTAAGGAGGTGTTCAACATTTTCATGTTTGTCTCCACACATTCTGCACTGTGTTGATATAATGCTTTGGTCTTTGACTATATATTTAAGATATGAACGAGTAGGGATGACCTGGTCTTGGACGGCGCACATGAATCCTTCTGTCTCTGGGAAAAGATTACCACTATTGAGCCATGCTATAGAAGCAGCTTTGTGTAAGGAAGTATTACTTAGTGTATTTGGATATCGTCCATGCAGCTCTTTTTCTTTCCATTGTGATTCCAGTGCTAAGACGGAGTGCTGCGGGTCGCATGCGTATTCTGTATCAGTTAGGTTTAGCGGGGTTATATTTTTATCGACATTTATGATTGCATGGTGGAGGGGGGAATCTGTTGCTCGTTTGTAAAAGTAGTTGCGCATGAGTTCTATTTATTTTTTGTGCATAATGCGCATGTCAGCTATACCTCTGCCCCCTTTATTCCGAGGTAGGTGGAACCTCTCCTTGCATGCTTTGGGGTGATGTTTCCGATGTTTAGTAAAGCATACTCTAGTTGCTCTATTTAGGTCTTCGAGTTCCGTAATAGTCCAGTTTATGACACCAAAGCTATATGTTACTACAGGAATAGCATAAGCATTTATTGCCGTCGTGATGTTTTGTGCGGATAATTGTGTTTTGAGAATGTGTTTGGTTCGCTCTTTCAATTTATTTTTAAGCTGATTTTTTACTTCCGGCTCTTGGATGCCTAGCGATTGAGCAAATCCCAGATATTTGTAAGTATCACTTTTTTCCATGCGAGAGATGATTCCACCACCTGATGCTAGTGTGAGCGTGTAATCCTCTGTTTCGTGCCATTTTCCTTTCCGAATACTGTTGATATTGCACTTCTCTAATCCAAATTTCATTCGTATATCATTCGAAAAGTTCTCAATGCATCGAAGCTCTTTTTGTAATCCATTTTGAGTTGCCGAGAATACTTTGATGTCATCCATGTACATTAAGTGTGAGAGTTGAACATTTTCATTTATCTCATAGCCATTTTTTAGATCATTAAGAGCAGTAGAGAGTGGGTTGATGGCTATGCAGAACCAGAGCGCACTTGGGGCGTCACCTTGAAAGATTCCACGCATGATTTTTATATTGATTGCATCGCTGTCTGCGGCTCCATCAATTAGTCTGGTTTCCCATTGTGCCATCATCACTTTCAGAAGCTCAATTATGTTGGGGTTCACTTTGTACATAGATAAACATTCAATAAGCCAAGAGTGTGGAACGCTATCAAACGCTTTCTGGTAGTCGATGAATGCCATATACATATTGTTCTTTTTCTTTATTGCATGTTTTGTTACAGTGTTGTCTATTATAAGTTGTTCCCGACATCCTTGCGCTTTCTTCCTGCATCCCTTCTGTTCCTCAGCAAGAAGTTTATGGTCTGTGAGGTGTTCGTAGATTTTGTTACATATAATACCACTTAGAATCTTATAGAGGGTGGGAAGGCAGGTGATTGGTCTGTATTTCGAAGGGTCTTCTGAGGGCTGATCTGTTTTGGGGATAAGGTATGTCACACCCTTCATCATTATTATTATTATTATTATTATTATTATTATCTTTTGTTATTATTTGTATGTTCCTTTTTAGCGATAGTCGGCCTCAGCGGCAAGACTTTCGTTGTGTGTAATTATTCCAGAAAAGATCTCACGATGTTTGTCGCATATAAGACTACAGATTTTTGCATTGTTTGATATGCTGACTCAGGAATGTTTTTGAGGGAACTAGTTAGTTTCTTTGGAATAAGTCCCATACAAGACAAAACGATTGGAATGATTTTAACTTCCTCAAGGTTCCACATTTCTTTTATTTCTGTTTTTAGCTCAGCATACTTGTTCAATTTTTCATTGTACTTATCTTCTATGTTGGAATTACTTGGGACCGATATGTCAAGTATCAGAGCTTCCTGGGATTGTTTTTTAATAACTATCATATCGGGTCTGTTGTGTCTTATTGTTAAGTCCGTCATGATTGTCTTATACCAGTAGATTTTAACATACTTGTTTTCTATAACTAGCGGAGGTTTGAACTTATAGTATGGCTCGTTATTTTGAGGATTAATATCAATTTTTTTCATTATTTCCAAATAAACTATCATAGCAATCCTGTTGTGTCTGTCCAGATATTTGGTTTTAGCTAGATTCTCACAACAAGATAGAATGTGTTCTACGGTTTCTTGATTTTTGTTGCACTTTCTGCATCTATCTGTTGGTATTTCTTCCTTGAGAATGTATTTTTGATAATTTTTTGGTTTTTATCACCTGGTCTTGTATACCAATCATAAAACCATCAGATTCTGGAAAAAGCGTTCCAGTTTTAAGCCACTCAACGGATTTAATTTCATCTACTGTAGTTTTCTGCAGGTCATTAATAAATCTTCCGTGCAATTCTTTTGAACGCCAGTTTTCAACTTTCTCATCGTCGGTTTTGGTATTGAATGGTTTAAAATTTAGTACCCTTGAGTTTAGTGGTATGTATCCCATATCTGCTCTCACCACAGCTTGATGAAGTTCTTTATTTTGGTGATGGAAACATTTTCTCTTAAGTTTGTAATCTGCTGAGAGCAGGCTTCCACGACATATATTATTCCTCTGCCTCCCTTTCCTTTAGGTAGAGTTATTCTTTCCACGGACGCCTTTAGATGGTGCTTTCTGTACTTTGTGAACTGTGTTCTGATCTTTCTGTTTAATGCTTCCAAGTCCATTTAACTACCGAAGGAGTACTGAAGAGCGGATATGGCATATGTATTTATGGCGGTGATAAGATTTCTTGACTTAAGCTTGCTTTTTAATATGTTATTAAGGCGTTTTTCGAATTCTTTGATTGCAATGAGTTTTATTTCTTTGTGTTCTATTTTATGAGTCTGCAGGATTCCTAGGTATTTGTATAGATGATTGGTCATCGCTTCAATCAATTTTCTTGGTTCTAGCTCTATAGTATCTCCTTCCTTTAGAATTCTTTTTACGACAGACACAGTTTTACATTTTTTCATGCCAAACGACATTCTTATGTCTGTGCTCCACTGATGTATAAGTTTTAGTTTTAACTCTAGATAGTTTTTACATGCGGCGTATATTTTTAGATCATCCATAAAAAGTAAATGGCTAATGGTTTTCGGGTTTCCATTTGTTTTGATAGTAGCTCCATATCCGGTGTGAGCTAGGCCGCGTGATAGAGGGTTCAAACATGGACAGAACCACAAAGCTTAGAGAGAGTCTCCTTGGAAAATTCCTCTGTTGATGTTTATAAAGTCAGTTTCTACTTCTACTTCATTCAGGTTAATTCTTAGTTTCGTTTTCCATTTACTCATAATACTTTTCAAAAACTCTACCATCACAAGATGCACATTGTATATTTCCAGGGTTTTTATTAACCAACTGTGGGTCACTGAGTCGAAAGCTTTCTGGTAGTCTCTATATAAGCCATGTATAAGTTCCTCTTTTTGTTTCTTATTTGCTCTAGTATTACATTGTCGATTGTAATTTGTTCCTTGCAGCCCATGTATTTTCTTGTACACCCTTTCTGCTCCTGAGAATGTTGTTTGTTTCTAAATATGTGTACAGTTCCTCACATATTGCTGCTGTAAAGATTTTGTACAATGTGGGGGGGCATGTGATCGGTCTATATTCTGACGGATCTTGAATTCTATCAGATTTTGGAAGAAGATGAATAATACCGTTTGTAAAGAATTCTGGTAGTTTTTCTGATTTTCTGAAAGCGATATTGAATTGATTGGCCAGGTGATGGTGAACAGCCGTGAGTTTTTTGAACCAGAAATTTTGGATACCATCATTCCCTGGTGCTTTTCAGTTGTCCAATTTCTTTATTACGTTTTATAAATCTTCTTCTGTGAATGTTATTTCTTCCATGTGTAGATGATTGTTGTTCTGTCTTGATCCAAGGCGTATATTTTCCTTGTGACTGGTTCCATCGGACCATATACTTTCCCAAAATGTTTGCAAATCTCTTCTTTTTGGTGGTTCCCCTTTTGGATTGTGGTGTTCATTAAGTGATCTCTAGAAGCTTTTCTGGTTTTTTAAGAAGAAGTTGTTTTGCGTTTTTCGTTGGTAGCTTTCCTTGTATCTTCTTAATCTTTTGGATGGAACAGCAAGTTTTTGTTTTAAGGTGTCCAAGGAGTCATCAACAATTGTTTTAGTTCCATTAATTGGTCTACCCTCTAGCTTTTGTTTGACTTCGACTGGGATTCTATTTAGCAGCTTATTTGACTTATTGCTATTCGCTAATTGTTGCAGTCTACCAATATTTTTTCTTAGATCTGTAATTTTCCTGCAAAGTCTTTGCTACCATTTTGGTTTTTGTTGTTAACGTGCCTTGAGTGGTTCTAGTATTTTCTGTTCATTGGCTTTGATCTTTGCTAGAGCTGCACAATAAACATGTAGTTGTATTTCTTCCAGGTCCATATCTGCATCTAGCTGTTTTTGTAAATTTTGGTTAGCAGTTTCTAAGGGAGAACGTGTGTATGGAGTATAAAAAAGTTTTGGCAGCTTCGGTCGTTTAGCAGGATCAGATCCTCTAAATTCGGTGAGGTGTTGTTGGTAGCTTTCTCCCCATATTATTTGATGGTTGATTAAAGAGTACCTACGATTTAATTGGGGTAGGTCAACAATAGGTTCTCTAGTTCCTTCTTCCTGGATCTCCAGGCTTTCATTAATAGGCTGTTGATTGAGGTCCCTATTAACTTCTGCCCTTATTTGTTCGATCGCAGGTGTAGGTATCAGGTTGTTCCTAAATATAGCTCTACGTTGGTCTGCTATTCGTTGTTCTGAGAGGTGATTTAGGTGTGGCATTTTCTCAATGAAATGATTCCGTAGTCTTATGCGGTATATCGTCATATCAGTCTCTAGTGAAGTAACTGTGAAATACGAACGTATTACTTGTTTGTTACTTTCATTGTCCCATTTCATACGTCGTCTTTCTCGTTGTGCCTGATTCGGTTCAGTGGGTGTGACAGGATGTCGCACAACACGTTTCTCAGGCGCCGTTAGTTCATGCGGTCGTTGGGGTACGTTTCGATGACTGGTGCCCCCACCATTATCATCTACATGCTGAGCAATTATTTGCAACAAAATAAAATTAAAGCATGTGGAACTACTAGAGCAAACAGAATTGACTTTCCCAAAAAATTTCCTATTGACAGGGATATGAGTCGGGGAGCTTCAAAGTGGAATTCTACTCGAATAGGGATTATAACCGTAAAATAGAAGGCCCGCAACGGTATTCACTTCCTTTCAAATTTCCACGATTCTACTCAAGTGTCGACGGTGAATAGAAGAGAAAAGGACGGATACGTCAATGCTGTAGTCTATAGACTGTCCGCAATTAGTGAAAAACTATAATGCACATATGGGATATGCAGATAAAGCTGACATGCTCAAGACCATTTACGCCATTGATCGAAAGTCAAGAAAATTGTGGCATCGAATTTTTTTTCATATGCTGGATACTACAGTAGTAAACGCATTCGTAATCTACTCTCACCTTTCACAAGGTAAAAAATTATCTCTAAAGAAATTTCAGGTAGCTGTTGCTGGAAGTCTTATCGGCATTCCTATTAGGGAACAACGAGGAGGCAAACCCACCCCACAAATTAATCTCTACAAGTTAAATGTACCTCAAGAAATTAGGTACTCCGAAGCAGAGGACATACCTATGAGAAATACCTCCAGAAAATGTCAGGTCTGCTCTGCCAGGACTGAAGTCCACAGATCCAAATGGGCATGTTCCACATGTAATGTAGCATTATGCCTGAATGAGGTGAATAATTGTTTCATGAACTGTCATAAGAAATAATGGACACATAAAAAATTTATAAAAATGTTTTTTCTTGATATGGCATACTGGTTTTTATGTATAACTACACCCAGCCCACCCCAAAACAAAACATCCCAAAATTTTGAAAAAATCATGAGTCATTATTTAAGTATAATATAAAGCACTATTAAAACAAAAACACTATTTTCCCCATTTTTCATAATTCGTGCTGCAAAGCGTATTACAGAAAGGGCCTACATTGAAAACAATACAGTAAATAATTATACATACGTATTTTGTGTTTTATTGACAGATTCCCAACAATTGACAGAGCATGATATTCTTTACCAGTATTTCGAATATTCTGTGAATTTTCATATTTTCATGTGAATGATCAAACCAAAAGGTAGGTCATAACATTCTGTAGAAAATGTTGTGTTTATTATTTCTAACATTAAGCCGCTTGAAATCTTGAATGGTAAACGTGAGAATATTATTCTAACAGTATTTTGCACTCATTGACCACGTGTCCAGTACTTTGTTTATATTTGTCTATATGTTAACTGTGTGAATTTCATAAATTTTGACAAAATCTTGACAAACTCAATTATTATCCCTGGAAATAATTGTTTACAACTTTCAAGGCATATCAGTGATTTTTCAATTGAAATTTATGAGACCAGAGGTTTGCTTTTTCAATGATTCTAGAATATTTCTATTTTATTTTATAAAAAGGATCGGTGTAAGTCCTGTCTTTGGCAGAATTGTTGAATCGCACAAAATAGGTCATTGAACAGTTCTTTAAAATTCACAGGAAGACGTAAGTCTTCGTTCGCCATCATTAATTTTGTCAGGAGTGTTGAATAGCTGCTTGGAGAAAACTTATATTTCTTTATTATATTTTTGGATGATTTATGAAATAAATTTGAATTTTTAGTAGAAGCCATTTTGAAAACTGTTGAACCATAAGTAAAATGAGAACCGTATTGAGTTATTTAGCTCGATAACTACCCAGCAGATATTAATGGATAGAGAATATTGGTGAAAAAAGTGTTTTTCTGTACTTTATGTGTCAAATTTGTCAGAACAAATTTTATGCAATATAATTTGAAGGAATTCAATTTACCAATAACCAATAGTTATTTACTAATAAGGATGTTTATAAATAATAGTTTTTTAGAAACATTTTCCAGAATAGTGCATAGCTACATTTTTTTAACTGGTCTAAATGTTTCCTCGCTTCGGCTTCATCAAAGGTTTACGCCACAATGAAGGGTGGAAAAATTCTACAAAATGTTATGATTTGAGGTTTTTTCAAATTAACATGTTACAGAAAAAACACGGCAGAGAAACCGGAAAGCTCAAAGCCAAGTAATTATCACATAATTTGAATTTGAACGGATTAAAATAGTGAGAATGTATAAAAGTTGTGATAATGGCTGGAATGAAATGGAACACAAAATAAAAACCAGTTCCATTGTATTCTTGAGGTATGTATTAGAATATCTAGTAAAGTTCATTTTTATTAAATTTTGCAACAGCATGGAACGGAACAATACTAATGTATAGTATAAATTTTCTACTGAATAAACTCAGTACAGAGTTAGTTCAGATAGACAAAGTTCTGTATATACTAACATGGAAAATATGAACTCATTCAACTAAACAAAAATAAATTTCTGGATGATATAATATTTTCAATTTTAAGGGCAGCAAATAATGCAAAACCAAAAATTATAGGATAAAAAATGTACAAAATCCGGCAGGCAACTAACATGTCGTAACTGATTCGATTGTAATCTCCTAAAATCTGGAAAAATGAAATATTTCCCTGCATGCACCAAACATTACTTGAATAATGAATGAAACAACATCAAAATAATCTACTCGAAAAAAATATAACTCACGTAAACAATCCATTAGGTAGATGGTTACTTTTTCCATTCCGAGTGGTTGTTCTTTAGGCCAGTCCGTCGCCGCTATATCGCTAAGAATGGTGCCTTCAATTAAATTTGTATGAAAAATCTGAATAACTGGAAAAAGCTGTTTTTCTCAAAGATTCACACCAGAATATTGAATTCGAAGAAATCTTTGTTATACCAAATCTTACGAGCACTATAAAGATCAAGTTCAAATTTCTTCTACTATTTGAGATAATCAGACGTAATATTAGCTGCTGCAGAGTTTGGTAATGAAACCAACTCAGTTGGTACAGTAATTGTGGCAATATTACATTGTACAAGCACAGGATAAAAAGTAACTCCAGATTATTAATTTAAGCTCACTGTCATTGATCATCTTCATTCATGTAATCCTATGTATTTATAATAATTGTTCGATCCGTGTGTCTTGATTCTATAATGTAATCCTATTTGTTGCAAACATTATGCGACACAAAATACACTAAAATTCATAAGTGTAAAGTTCATATTCTAGATGTCGTCTGCGGCAAGCATCTGACGTTGAATCATGCGCAGAGCAAAAATATAGCCTGCAGCAGTGTAACCCACTGAAATATAACCTAAACTGAAATAACCACGACACAGTGTACAAATGAAACCATGTAGTTAGACAAGAACAACTGCCGAGGAAGGGACAGCTATCTTTCTTACACACGTGTAGTTAAATAGCAGAAATGTGATAATATATCTTTAGATTTAAAATAAAAATATTTAAGAATGCTAAATACGTTAAAATTCCTTTTTATTATATGTAATACAAGGTAACTAGCAATTTAGAAAGAAGATTCAATATGCTTTGATTTAAAAAAATAAATAAAAACGAGTAATAAGATGAGCGCACTTTGTTATATACCTTTTTTTCATTATTGCTTATTTGCTCTGAGTCAGTGTTATTTTGATCAATTGCTTATTTGTTTTGATTCAGTGTTATTTTAACCAATTTAGAGCTGTTAAATCATAACTTTGTACAATTAGAAATTTTCCTAAAGTGCGCAATGAATAAATTTAAATAAAGTTATTCAAAATACCTAGTATGTGACGAAAAAATTATTGTCGTCATGAATATTTGTTACAGGATATTTAATATAATAAAATAAGTAATATAGGGTCACTGTTAAAATAATACGACACAGTTAGTTTAATAATATATATTTAGTAACACAGAGTTAAATAATAAAAAGACATGTAGGGCAAAAATATGAATGTCAAAAATCAATGACATTGTATAAAAGCTAACTACCTATTAACAACAAAAAAATAAATAAAAATATTATATATGGTAAAATAAAATAGTTTTATTTAATGTATGACGAAGAGTCGCTTTGTCTCCTAATAACTGTAATGATCTCTTTTTTGCATGTGTCTGTATACCTACTTGCTACATATTTAATCATTTGAATTTCATGTAGTCCATGACTCATATCTACAGCAGGATGTTTTATTGTAAAAGGTGTATTAACTTTTGAAAGAAAATGATGAACAACACATAAGATAATTCTTTTTTTAAAATTATACTTTCCCAAGTAGCCAATACTTATTTCAGCCCTAAATGCTCTTTCTGTATAAGAGATAATCTGAAAAATGCCATGTGAAGCAAAATACAGTTTACCATTTGAAACAAATGTGGTAAAACTACGATAATTATCAATGTTCACACAATAATTATGGTCGCTCCTACATTGCTCTTCTACGACCATTGCTTGACAACTTTTACAGGAATTTTTCTTCAAAATTTCTCTAGTTATGACTCCTCCAATATAATACAGAACATTGTCTTGGAAGGAAGAAAGAGTTGCGCTCTCAATTATGACAGCAAGATAGTTCAAATCATTTTCTTCATCCTCATCGTCAAGACTGCTTTCAACAACAGTGCGGCTGATATTTTGAAAATAAAACACTGGTGCTAAATCTGAATTATAATTGACACAGCAATTTCCATTAATACTTGGCTGAACACTGTTTCGAAATAGCAATTTTCGCAAAGCCCATTTGAATTGTAATGCATTAGAGTTGTTGTTCCATCCACCTCTAGATCTTATACAACATAAATATAGCTCTAAATGATCTTGAGAGCATTTATATGTAAAAAAAAAATTTTGTGGATTTTCTGGTCGATTAAGAAGAAGTAAAGCTAATTTTTCAAAACTATAGATATTAATAAGAAAGCCAAGTGCAAATGTTTTTCTTGAACTTTGCAAAATACTGCAGCCATTTATTTTTAGATGTTTTATATAATCTGATGTTTCAATAAAAATATTTTTCCAGTAATTATAATTTTTTAAGAACAGGGGAGACTTGTAACCTTTCCCAAACAATGATCGAGAATTCATGACATGAAAAATTCTATCAAACATCCGTATAAATTCAGTGGTAGCCTCATTATCTATAAAATCTTCATTGACAGATGCTCTTAGAAAGTCTATTGCATCAGCTACACTAGCACCAACTGTCTGGGCAGCAAGACGAACACTCATTTTCTTCTGTTTAAAATTTATATGAGAGCCTGTCAACGAAATTAGCTAATTTTAGATCTTCTTTTTCTTGGAATTTATGTAATCTTTCGATAAATTTAAAATTAATTATTCCAGAAGAAGTTATTGAAGTCTCTGCAAATGCATTTCTAACCAGTTTTATTAAGTGGCTTGGGTCTAAGATACAAAATACTTCAGAAAATTGTTGGGACGTATCCACTAAAAAAGGATTCAACACATTAAATTTTGACTCAATATTAAGTGGATTTAAGTTACATCCTAAAAGAGAGAATGTTTTGATATTAGAAATGCAACCATCACAAGTTATTGAATGGACATTAATTTTAATTTGAAGCAATTGTTGAATAGCGACTAATACAAATTGTTTTAGTAAAACAGCTGTGATTTTGTTTACATACATATATGCAATAGGACATTTGAAGTTTTTCGTGTAGGACACAATCATGAAAACTAAGACCTCTGTAGCCAGTTCTTGAGAATTTATAGGTCTTACATTCCCTAAATTTACATAGCCACAGTGTTTGTCTAATTTTTTGTCATAAACAAGCTGTGATTGATTGCCATTGAGTCAAAAATTAAACCGACATCCTTTAAATAATCAAATTTTTCTACCTGTATTTGAAGCATGAGGCAAACATATTTTTTTCCTCAAAAACTCGTAAGCCTTAGGTAAATAAAAATATAATGTTAAGGCAAATTCCTTCATTTCTGCGCAATACCTTCTTTAAGTTGCTTTAGCTTTGGAGTTTTTTAGCTCGTTGAGGAATACCTTCAAAGAAAATCCCTCAAAATTGTTTATCAAAGCCTCTTCTAAATCACAGTCGTACTTGGAATTTTTTTTCTGATGATTTATCAAGTCTTTCATTGAATGAATTTTCTTTGATTTTCTTCTTACTTTTTGCTGGAGAATTTTAACTATCTTTTTGTACATTCTTAGTTTCCGTAAAGATTTTTGTGAGTGAGTCTGAACCTCAACATCCTTTTTTGACATAAAACTGGCCTAAAAGGTAATGCAGACATTACAAACTTTTGTTTTTGATTAAAAAAAATATGCTTAATTTATTAAACTTACAAGGATTAAACAATTTTGTATTTTATTGTTTCTGTTCCTTGCAACAATTATCAATTAATTCCACAATATATTGAAAATATTTTAAAAATTCTAAGAAAATTGACAATTATTTCAATGAAATTGACTGTCTCGACCCTTACTTCGTGGAATATGCTCATATTAGTGTTTTTAAATGAAACTCACGGTCTCTAGTTAATTCCACAATATAATACAAGTTATTGAAAATTCTAAAAAATTGACTATTGTTTCGATAAATCAATATCATCGTCAGAATGATATCGATTTATCGAAACAATTGTCAATTTTTTAGAATTTTCAATAACTTGTATTATATTGTGAAATTAACTAGAGACCGTGAGTTTCCTTTAAAAACACTAATTATTTCAATAATAAATATCATCGAAACAATTGTCAATTTTTTTAGAGTTTTAAAAATTTTTTTTCAATATATTGTGGAATTAACTGGAAACAGTGAGTTTCATTTAAAACAGTAAAATGAGTAGATTCCACAAAGTAAGGGTCGAGAGAGTTAATTTAATTTTGTATTTGTTTACCTCAGATACCTCCATAGCTGTTGATGTTGATTCTAGACAAGCACGTTTTAATTGTCTCTGTGGCACAGATGGTGGTACTTTTAAATGTTTAGGAAAATCAAAAATGGAGGATACAGCATCCTTTTTCATTAACTTCCTATTCAATAAACGTTCCAAGTAACTACTTTCAGTAAAATGGTCACTGCAGATGACAGTATTAGCTGTTGGTTGGAAATTTTCCAGACGAACTGCTTTAATCCACAGTGAAAGAACATCAGGGCGTGATAATGGAAACCTAAAAAATACCAATAATTAATTTTTCATTTTATTTAAACTGGTTACCTACGTAATTAAAAAATAAAGGTATAAATTATTGAAAATTAAGGTTTACTTATAGGTTGGGTAAATAATAAACTTACTTGTGAAAACATATCGTCGTTCGCGGTGTTCCTTCGTTGGTGCATCCATAAGCACAACAATACACAACCATTTTAAAAGTTTTTTATGGATTAAAATCAATAATAAACCAAATGAACAAAACTCAACAACAATAACTTCTCAAAATGCAATCAGCCAAAACAAGATAGAAAGAGAAAGTGTTCCCTTCCGCGGCATCTGTCCTTGTCTACATTCTGGCTTCAAATTTGAAAGACATTCGACTTTTACGTGCGCGTTCCAGTGGTTTATTCATTTCAGTGGTGTAACCATACCCTGGAAACTTAAAGAGAATGACAGTTCTTTCTAAAATAGTTGATCATCCAGCTGTAAGTGGCGCTGACTCAAATTGGCAAGTGACAAGTTTGTGTATTTGTCATAACTTGCTCTAATCTATGATATCTATGATATTTGTTTACATAGACTTCCAATATATTTTTATATGTGTTATTTGCATTGAATAAATTTCCAATAAAAATGGTGGTTGTGTGCTGTGTTAAAGACTGTTTTAACTCTACTAAAAAAGGATTTGAGATGCATCGTTTCCCGAATCATCAGGAAGTAAGTTAACCTCAAAAATTTCCCTAATGTTAATTATTTTGAATATAAAAATACACATATTTCAAACTAAATTTGTATATCTCTAGCTAAAAACGTTGGTTTTATAGAAAAGCTTTGCATTGTGTACTGGTTTTGAGGATATTTTGTTACAATATTTCAATACAAGTAATTGAATACGCTTGAGTAAACTGCATTTATTTTATAATTTTAGATTTGCAATATTTGGTTATCTGCAATTGGACGTTTGGATATGAAGGAAAAACCTCTTGGAAGAATTCGTGCATCCTATAGAGTTTGTGGCATACAGTTTGGATCAGAAGCTGTTTATGTTGGTAGCAGATATGGATCAACAATAAAAGCTGATGCTGTGGCCACTCAATTCGGCAATTCCATTGAATTTGTAAGTGTTTTTAATGAAATACCAAAGATGAATGATTAACTAATTTTTGTATTATTTTGTGGACATGAAGGAAAGGTAATTATACATTTATGTTTTAATTCAAGAACACAATTTAAACCATGTTCATGAGCAACATAATATAAATGCTGTTCCTATTGAAAATCCTGACCTTGTGGGAGATCAATCTACATCAAAAGAAGGGGAAAGGTCCATGACACCTTCAATAACTGAGAGATCTCCTAATCAGCATATGTCAACTCCAGCTAAAATATCAAGTAGGTGCTATACTATTAAAATTACATGTTAGTATACAGGGCTTTTCGCTATAACCAGCTATTAGAATTTTTCCAGAAAATACGTAAGATAGAATTATACACTAATGAATGTATCGTTATTTGTTGAAAAAATATTCTAAAAAGCTCAATATCTCCAAAGCGATGAGTTATTGAGATATGACTTGTTGTAGAAAACTGCCCTAATATAAAGCGCATTACCAAAAATTGAAAAAATACAAAAGGTGCTTCATTCAAAATAACAAAGTTGATGTCAATTTCCAGTGTAACTGGAATACAAAGCAAAATAAATAAGATGGCGGAATGTTTGAACTCACCCAATTTCTTAAAAGCTAATCTTAACAAGCCCACTTACGATTTTGTCATGTCCCAATTAAGATGTCAAAAACAACATTCCAAGGATAGACGTTTTTCATTAGATAAAAAGATACTGTTTTCATCTTTCCTGAAACAAAGTCCCAAAGAATATGAGCTTTTTCGCAGAATGTTTGCAGTGCCATCCAGAAAGACATTAACTG
Source organism: Galeruca laticollis (assembly GCA_963921935.1). Classification (NCBI taxonomy): domain Eukaryota; kingdom Metazoa; phylum Arthropoda; class Insecta; order Coleoptera; family Chrysomelidae; genus Galeruca; species Galeruca laticollis. The sequence goes on from OY998180.1 coordinate 86,984,004, forward strand.
CCCTTCTTCGTAAAGTTCCTTTCCATATAGGCATAAATCAACAAATCATGGATTCATTAGAATCCAAAGTAACCAAGATGAAAGAGAATGACAAGTTTTGCAGCATTGTTTTTGATGAAATGACTATAGATCCTACATTGCAATTTCATGAAAACAAAGATTTGATTGAGGGTTTTCAAGATAATGGAGAGTCTACCAGAAGTTCTCGTTTAGCTGAAAAGATCATGGTTTTTATGGCCTGTGGAATTTGTCATAAATGGAAGCAGCCTATTTGCTATTACTTTATTGAAGGAGGCATGAAAACTGACGATTCAGTGAAAACAATTAAGGAAGTCGTTACAGCATGCCAAGATGTAGGAATGAATGTGAAAAGCCTTATGTGTGATCAAGGTTCATCTAATATTGCAGCAATAAGGTTATATAATGAAACATGAAATTTTTTCTCCGCAGAGATGAGGAAAACAGATTGTTTGGGGTGCTCATTAGTGGAGAAGAAATAGTACCTCTTTATGATCCTCCGCGTTTACTAAAATGCATTAGAAATAGTTTTTTCAAGTACAATGTGCAATTCTGTTGGAGGAAAAAATAAAAGGAAGTTGCCAAATGACAACACATTGTCCAGCTCTTTGAAATCGAAGAAAATGAAGAGGCTGCTTATAAAATCTGCAAAAACTTGACAATTAATCATATTAAAACTACAAAAAAAAATGAAAGTTTCTGTGGCCGCCCAAGTTTTTAGTAACACTGTTGCAGCTGTTATTAAGAGGATGGCAATACATTCTATTCAGCCAAGTGGCATTCCAAAAGAAGCTGAAAGCACCGCAGAATTTCTACTTTTTATGGACAAAGAGTTTGACAGTGTGAATGGACCATCTTTATCCATAAGAAGTGGAAAGGCATTAAGGTCTGCAGTCACAGAAAAGTCAGGGCATAAACAGTTCTGGACTGATGAAATTGAAGTTTTTAATGAAATATATTTTTTAAACATTGAAAATAAAAGAATTAGGTCTCCTTCTTCTGTACCAAATTGGATTCACACGTTAAAGGGCTTTTCATGTTTAGGGGGGAAATTGTCTAATGAAGGTATCAATTTTTTATGTCCAAGACATTTGAACCAGGACCCCTTGGAAAATTTTTTTGGAAAAATTAGGAGTCATGGAGTAAGAAACATAAATCCTAATCCGGCATTTAAATCCTTAATTCTGAATAACTTTATGTTCAATCATACTAACTCTTTCAATTATGAGTCAGATAAACTTGAATGTTTAGACGATCTGAAGTTGATTTTAACTTCTGAATCGCTTCCAAATAAAAGTAATATCCGATTTCCAGAAGTTTCAGTTCCAGAAGTTTCAGTTCCAGAATTTAAACCAGAGTATAGTAGTCTATTAAAGTAAGGGAAATTAACTTATGTAGCAGGATTTGTGCAAAAAAAGTTTTAAAGAAAATTAAAGTTTGCTCTAGATGTAGATCAGAATTGGTAGGTAAGGACAGATTTGGACCTGAATATTTTGTGGTTGATTCAAGGGCCTACTCCCCAAATGAACTATTAGCTCCATCAACAAACTTTAATTTTCTTTCTCAAAAATGCATTGATATTTTGAGCAGTGTATTGCCACAAATTTGCTATTGTTCCATAATACATAACTGCTGTTTGAAAATTAATATTAAGAAATGAATGTGAAAATCAAATTCTTACTTGTAATATTCATAATCTACAAGATTTGGTATTGGATTACACTACAAAATTCCATATGTTGGTGTGGATAGAAAATGTTAACTCCATTTTGAAAGGGAAACAGAATATTGGTGCAACTAAGGACCCCATCAAAATGTATGCATTTAAAAAATTTGAAACGCATAAAAAAATATCATTGAAAATCAGGAACCAGAAAAATTTAACAACTTTATCAGAACTTCCCGCCCTTCCTTATCCATTCAATCGATTTCAAGACATATTGCCCAAATACATTTGTTCATATCTTTTACTTTTCCGCCCAACCTATCTAATATGCGAGAAAAGTATTGGTTTACCCCAAAAAAAGTTGGAATTTAGAAAAAAAAATTGAGCTATTTTGCTTTTCATCAATAACACGAAAAAAACGGTTTTTAGAGAAAAAAGTATTTCGTCGTTGTCGTCGGCCACTTTTCGTTACATGTCTTGTTAGCACGATACAGCATCCGGAGTGCAAAATGTAACCAATTTTATGATAGAATATTGATAAGGATATCTCACATATGAACCCTGTTGATTTTTAGCTCTTCAGAGCCAGTACAACGTGTGCTATAGAACTTGAAGTACGACATTTTTGTCATTTTTTGAGAAATTTCAGTTTGTTAGCACGATACAGCCTCCGGAGTGCAACAAGTCACCAATTTTATGATTGAATACTATTCAGAACATCACACAGGTGACCCTATTGATAATCAGCTCACCAGTGCCAGTACAATAGGTGCTATAGTACTTTAAGTACGATGTTTTTGTCATTTTTGAAGCAATTTCAGTTTGTTAGCACAATACAGCCTCCGGAATATATACAATTGACCAATTTTATTATTGGATATTATTCAGAGCGTCTCAAAGATGAACCCTATTGATATTCAGCTCAATAAAGTTGGAAACACGGGTGCTATGGTACTTGAAGTACCAATTTTTTGTCATTTTTGGAGAATTTTCAGTTTTTTAGCACGATACAGCCTCCAGTGTGTATACAAGTGACCAATTTTATGATTGAATATTGTTCAAGGTATCTCACAGATGTAACCTATTGATTTTCAGCTGACTAGAGCGAGTACAACAGGTCCTATAAATCCACATATACTATATTTTTGGGAAATTTCGGTTTGTTAGCTCGTACATCCCCTGAAGTGTATACAAGTGACAGTTTTATTATTAAATATTGTTCAGGGCATCTCACAGATGCGGAAAAATTAGTTTTAGTCTTTAAAACCGTTTATTTTACATTCTATAAGCACCTTATTATCGGCTACTATAACTTTTGATTTGATTTATTGGAATACAAAATTTTTTTACGAAAGTTCTGATCAAAATATTTGCAATGTTCCACTGTATTTACATAGCTTTTGTCAATATTACACACTTTTGTCGACTCTTCAGATCTTAGGCAATGCATAAAACTTTGTTCTCCTTTTGTAAAAATTGGTAATATACAGTAGAAGCGCTGATTCTTCTCCATCACGTGACTGATACGACATCAACCATATGCATCTTAATCAAAACAATACGACAAACGCTTGTATTGAGTTCCACCCTTTTTCCGTTATTTGAAGAAGACAGTACCAACATAGTGTGTGTTGAATAATATCGTCAACTAAGTCACCTGATGAAAAAGCTTCACCGTTTCTAGAGTATTTCCTTGCGTTAGTTGTTTTTTTTTAATCGTATTTGTAATATTTTTTAATGGATTTTTAATTTTTTTTTAATTTTATAATGTAATATACTTGTTATTGTGTTCCAATTGTGTTTTATTGAAGTTGATTGAAATTGTCGAGTGAGCTCAAATATGGGTAAATTTGATTCGACAATATTCGAGGTCACTCGATAATTTCATTCAATTTTCAATCAATCTAGATTGAAGAATCGGGGCTCTTATTAAATAATTCAAATCGAAAAATTATACATTCAAAAGAACCGCTGCGCGAAATTTAATTGATCCCCCAGCCGTAAGTGGCGCTACCGGTTCTCTGGGATCTCGACTTTTAACATAAGATTCCGATCTATCCGTGTATATAAACTCTCTTATCTATGAGTGTGACATGAAACGTCGTAAGAAAGAGAGCTCTCGCGTACGAACGCGCTGTAACGCTGGACCATAATTTAAATTATTAAATTTATCGAGCAAGTACCCATAAACAACAAACCATTTCAACAGTGTAGTTCCTATGTAAATATGCTAGTGTAAATATAACAGTGTAGATAGCTGCAAATAAATTGTACATAGAAGGAAATTCAGTCCACAAACCCAATGAGTGATATGTGCGTAATCGAATTGTACATATCAAATACTATTCATAACCTTTGTGGTATTAGAAAATCCTATCCGATCCTAGGAGTAAAGTTACTGTAACTTAGTTACCAATTCTCTCAGTGTAAATTACGAGGATTGTCAGATAAAACTGCATAGTTAATATTTGAGAATACCGAATATGTACAAAAATAATGCAATAAGAATACAATTATTAAAGCAATCAATATGAATGAAATAATACATTATAAAATAAACAAGAAGTCTGACAGAACCTTGTCAGAAAGTTAGTTATTGTTTGAGTTACAACACGGCCGTAATAAAAAACAATCTCTAACATTACACGTTGCGGGAATAACTATTAAGATTATCCAAATATAATGACATAAATTGTTGTAACAGCGTTCTAATATTTCCAAATGTAAACATCCTGAATACCGGCCTAATAGCTTGTTTTTCCATTCCAAGTGGTTGCCTATTTTGAATCCTAAAACGAGTGGAAAAAGTAATTTGATATTTGAAACAAACGAAATCGTTTGTCGATATTTGGTAATAAATCGTTGATATATATCGAACTGAAATTACTTTGAAATGATGTAAGTTAAATGTTTTTATACACAAAGGTATTTTTTAAAAACTTTTATTTTACAAAAATACAAAACTTTACTAACTTTGATTGAATATGTTTATAATAAAAGTAACAGGATTAGAATGACAAAAACTGATGCGAACCATACCAAGTAAACTCACTGCTGACAACAGCAATCCTTATTCACGTCAACAGGACGGCTTCAAATTACTCTTACACATACAGGATGTCTTCATATAACTCCTCCCTCCTTAGGCGAAAACAATACCGATGGGGGGTTGTTTTCGGGTTTCTGGTCCTCTTGTAGTGGCTGGCTAAGATCTTCTTGGCCTCTTCTTCTATACCAAATATAGATAATAATTAAACCTACAAATAGCAATGTTAGACTAGGCATATTCCAAATTGCGGGGTGCACTTTTTGTTTCTCTAAAATTTCGTATGAATCTGCTTCCTTTCGAATGTCTTTTATGGATTTGAGATCTACTGATTCTAGTTGTAAAGGTGGATGTCGATTTGTGGTTACTTCAAATTCGGGAGTTAAACTTAATTTTGGTAATAAAAGAGGGTTCCCATTCGTCTTTTCTTCTGTATTTTCATATAAAGACTTCCCAATTTTTACACTACATCCTTGTACTAATTTAATGAGAGTGTTACTCTTGATTATAGCTATTCTATTCTTATCGCAGTTAATTTCGGCTTTCATAGGATTTTCAGTTGGCAATAATAACAAAAATTTGCTATTGATTTGTTCGACTACAGGGTGTTTCAAAGCTGCTGCTTCAAATCTGCAGGTTGGTGTTTCGGCTCGGATCAAAGGAATTACGCAAGTATCGTTGATGGCTTCTTCATGTTGTCGGCAACAGAAGATACTTTCAATAGATGGACACAATTTTTCTTCATATTGATGTGAGTTTGTACCAAGCACAAGGAGGGGGTTGCGTGGAACAATTATTGAATTTTTATATGGTAAAGGGATAATGTGATAGGTTAGAAAATCACTATCTATTAGAATGGTTATATGGATAGCAATTATTATTCTAGAATCTTGAACTTTGACTTGAACTCCGGCCAATTGGTAATAATTGTATGGATTTTTAAATTTGACGATTTTCGATTCACCATATATTATTGAAACACGATTGATCAATTCAGATAAATGGTTCAGAGAAATAATGGAGGTATGTAAACTTCCTAAATGAGCAAATATAATTGAATTTTCTAAGTTATCTATGAAATTTATCAAATTTTGGCAATTCAGAATTATTTGATTTAGAGCATTGGACAATCTAAAATATACAAATACCTGACGGGCTATGTCTTGAGATTTGTTGTAGATTTCATTGACTTGAGACTGGAGTAATAATTGATTTTTATATAAACTAGTGATTGTCTTGTTGTAGTGATCAATAAGACGAGTATTGAGGGAAGACTGTAGTTTCAACTCGTGCGAAATCGAGTTTTGGTTTTGAATTAATTGCTTTATTTCAGAATTATATTTGATTTCGTCATCATGATCTAAAGTTCCAAAAAGCCATTTACTTATAGTTCCAATACCATTAAACAATTCTCGTTTACTTCTGTTATTTATTTCTTTAACATCCTTATATACAAGGTTACTTAATTTTATTCTAGTTGCATTTAGTAAATATTTAGTATGTTCGAACAGACTTTGTATAAGATCTATATCTTTGAGTGATGAAGAGTTTAAATAACTTTCTAATCTACTATGTAAATTTTCAACCTGTTTCAACTGCTCAACTAATAAATCTATTTCAATAAAATGTAAAAAGGTATGCTTTGTTTCAATTAATTTTGTTTTGCCTAATTCTAAAGGTAATAAAGGAGTGTCAAGCACTTGTATTTCGACGTCATTACTTTGAGCTATAGACACTAGGGTTGTGATCAGGGTTAGGAAGATTGTCCCCCGTGTTTTCGTCATTCTGTAAAGAAAGTCGAATGTTAGTAAGTGGATTTTTAACTTTTGATTCATGGATTGTACGGTTTTTTGTTGTTAATATTTTCTTGTTCATATCTAGTTTTACCGTTCTCTTCAAAAATTTTGGTTTTGATTTATTTCTTAAAGCTTCCCTATTTCTTATAAATATTTCCTGACCTTCAACATATTGCTTAGGGTCTTCTCGGGTTAAGATACGTTTACTGATTATCTTTTCTTTTTGTTTCACGGTATTATCATATATATTTTTATAAAGAGTTTCTAACCTAAGTTTTCTATCATTAACATAATCATTAACAATGCGTTCGTCCGTAAGATCTAAGGGATCTAATGCTTTTGTGTCCCCTAAGATAACATCATATGGTCTGTTTTTGGTTACAGAGTGAATAGATGAATTGTAGCCAATAACGGCGAATTGCATAATTTGTTTTATATTCATTCTGGGATGTTTTAACTTTAAAACTCTACAATTTTCTAAAATAGATGAATGGAACCTTTCTACCGGACTGTTACTATTTGAGTTTTGAGGTGTCGTAAAATGTATTCTAATTTTGTGTAATTTACAGAATTCCTTAACTAATTCACTTCTTAATTCTGTTCCACTATCACTAACTATAGAATACGGTATACCAAAGTGCGATATGAAGATACTTAAACATTCTATAACGCTAACAGAATTTAAGCTTGATACTATTCTATAAGCTTGTCCGTATTTTGAAAAAGAGTCCAAAACTGTTAAAAATTTCGTGCTTAAAATTTGAAATATATCGACGTGGATTGTTTCGAATGGTTTTGTTGGAGTGACTGTCAGTGAACATTTCACTTGTGGAGGATGCCGATCATATTTCGCTTGATTACATATCTCACAAAGATTTATATACTTAATTACATCAGCGTTCATGTCGGGCCAGTAGTATTTATTTCTTAAAGCGTTTTGAGTTTCATTAATACCTCTGTGACATGTTTTATATTCATGCTGATATTTGATATTCATTTCACGATCTTCTACGTTTTCAACATCTGTCACAAACGTTCTAGATATAACTAAATTATAACTTTGATTTTTGAACGTATTTTGTAATGTAGTTATAATAAGAGATACTAAATCTGTTATTGTTGAACTTTCTACATGAATACAGTATAATTTTTTCGGTTCTACGTAAGTCTTAAAAAGATTAATAATTTGATTTTTAAGATCACCTACATTATCAGTTAGATAGGCCATTATACGAGATTTATTAATGAAATGTTTGCTATTTTTAATGAAAAAATGTTTACTTTTACCTTGTACTATTATTATTTGCCTATTGTATGAATTTGTCACATTTTCTGTAAATGGGATTTCCAAGGTCGGATTTTCGGCGGCTGTATGGACGGTCTCATCGTCTTCTTCTTGTTGAGGAACTTGTGGTTCATCTGTAGTGCCTATAATTTCTAGTATTTCTTCTTGATTTATATCGTTAACATTAGTTGTATTGATTATGTTGTCCAGTTGATTTTCTAAGGTGTCTTCAGCGGGTTCAATGAGATTCTGAAGAAAGTCTTCGGTTATCTGGTTGATATCACTTGGTTCACCAATTAGGGAGTCAATTTCGTCATACAGTTGTTGATGATCCTCATCTTCAGTTATTGCGTTAATTTCTACTCTACTTAGAGCATCTGCGTTTTTATTTAATGTACCTGGCTTATAATGAATTTCGTAATCGAATTCAGAAATTAATAAACGCCATCTTACAAATTTAGAGTTTGGCTCTTTCATATTAAATAGATATATGAGAGGTTTGTGATCAGATATTATATTAATTTTCCTCCCAAATAAATAACATCTAAATGTTTTTAATGCAAATATAATAGCCAGTAATTCTTTTTCAATAGTACTATAGTTTATTTCAGCAGCGTTAAGGGTTCTAGAAGCATAGGCAATGGGCAAATCATTGCCTATTTTATCTTGACTTAATACGGCTCCTATTGCAAAGTTAGAGGCGTCCGTTGTTACATTGAACGGCCTCGAAAAATCTGGGTATTGCAATATAGGGGAATTAGTCAATACATTCTTACACATTTCAAAGGCGTTCAAGAATTCGGGTGTTTGTTCGATTTTAACACCCTTTTTCAAACATCTTGTCAGAGGTTTTGTTAATTTCGCAAAATCTTTAATAAATTTCCGATAATAACCGACTAATCCTAAAAATGATTTGATTTCCTTGGGAGACTTCGGAAGTGGAAATTCCTTGATAGCTTGAATCTTCTTCGGATTCGGTTTTACGCCGTCAGGGGTGACTACATGCCCCAAGAACTCTACCTCTTTTCGAAAAAATTCACTTTTGTCTAATTGTATTTTCAATTTCATGTCCCGTAAACGTTTAAAAACTACTTTTAGATTTTGAATGTGTTGCTCTAAAGAGGAGCTGAAGATAATTATGTCGTCCATGTACACAAGACAAATTTTACCTTGAATATTTTTCAAAACATTATCCATAACTCTTTGAAACGTTGCCGGTGCATTTTTCAATCCCATTGGCATACGAGTATATTCATAATGACCGTGTTCGACGGAAAATGCTGTCTTTGGTATTGACTTAGGGTCCATTTCGATTTGATGGAATCCTGACGCCAGATCCAAAGTAGTAAAATATTGGCACTTTCCCAGTGCGTCCAAAATAGTATTTATGTTAGGTATAGGGTAGCGATCTTGTATAGTCTTCTCATTCACCTTTCTATAGTCTACAACTATTCTAAACTTTTTCTTCCCACTGGAATCTTCCTTCTTTGGAATAACCCATATTGGACTACTCCACGGACTTTGGCTATGTCGAATAATGCCATCATCTAGCATCTTGTAAATTTGCCTTTCGACTTCATCCTTGTATACGTAGCGGTACCTGTATGATTTAGTATAAACCGAGATCTCGTCAGTTGTTTTTATCTCATGTTTCACTTGATTGGTAAAACTCAATTTTTCATTATCTCTGTAAAATATGTCGCTGAACTCTTCACATAATTTAAAAACAGCCGTTTTTTCTTCTGAATTTAAATGTTCTACTCTAAGTAAATTATGAATATCATCACCTAAATTTATATTAATACTATCTGGGATAATATTTTCTAAATGATAAAATTCAAAATTATTTTTGTGCCACTCTGTAAAAGGAATAACCTCGATCGGCTGTGTTAATGTAATCGTAACCCTTTTATCTGTATTGTTAACTATTTCTGTTTTTGCAAAACCGTCTTTTGAGACTGTCAACGTTTCTGGAAAATATAAATCCTCATATTTCCTTTCGGGTACAATTACCTCGCCATCTGAATGACTAACCGGTACTTGTAATCCGACTACTTCGTTTGCATCGACAGAGATAGTGAACTGTTTCCTATCTACTTTATATGAAAGTGGAATTTCTATATTTTTATTTCTTAATACATTTTTACTAAAATCTACTGAAAATTGCAAAGCACGTAGCTCATTTAACCCTAATAAACCATCAAAATGATTATGAAATTTATATACTATAAAATTATATTTAATTTTAGAATTAAATTCGGCGAATGCTGGGATATTTGCTTTAAATTCGGTTTTTGTTTTACCTACTGCTGAAATTATTGAAGTGGGGTCTTTATACATAGAATTTGGGAAATATTTTTCCACAATATCCGGACTCAACATACTAGACATGCTTCCTGTATCTATTAATAATTTAATCGGTGGATTTTTTATAGTTATATACGGTAAATCTGTAGAATATGAATTAGAAAATATTTCGTTTATATCGGAGGACCTAAGAGGCTCTCTGTCCAAAAATTTCCATCATTATTGTTTGTACGATTTGAGTTACTAGGTAACGGATTTATTTCCTCGTTAATATTAGTTTGCGCGATGGTTTCTTCGAAATAATTGTCGGAAGGGTTTTTTGAGGTTATGTTATCTACTTGAAATAGTTCTTCAGCTATATAATTGGGTTGATTTTGTCTTGGTTTAAAGGTATTTTGGGGAATAGTTGACATTTGCTGTCGAAACTGATTATTTTGTCTAGGTGCGAAAGTATTTCTCGTATTAATTGACATTGGTTCTGGGGTTCCAGAGGGATTTCGACCCGTGGGAGCAAAAACGTTTTTGGGTGGTCCAAAAACTTGACGATTAGACGGATAGTGTCTATTGACAGGACGTGATTGTATGGGAATTGGTTGACTTGGGAATGAATTTCCTTGAGAATTTTGATTAGATGAATTGAAATTTCTCGGTGTGGAAGTACTGGGAGTATTTCCGTGATTTGGGAAAGAAGGTTGAATATGCTGTGCATTAGAATTATTTCGATTAGAAGGATTATTGAAATAAGTTATTTGAGATTTAGGTTTATTAAAAGTATTAGATTTATTATCAAAATATTTAAAATTATTTTGAGAATACGAGAAATTTTCTTCCTCTATTATATACGCGAGAGCTTCTTCAATATTTCTAGGATTTTTAAGTCTAATTATTGTCTGTAAACTACCCGATAAATTTCTTAAAAGAGTTCTTAACGTCATTTGGTCATATTGTCTACGGTACAGATCTTTAGTCTGTAAAGGCATTTCAATATCAGAAAAGTTATTTATTCTACTAACGAGATGTTTTCTTAAAACTTGTAAACGTTTGGCAAAATCAATTGGATGTTCATTTCTTAATGGACGAGCCATTATAAGATCTTGTTCAAGACATTCTAATGATCGTCTATCTCCGAAACATTGTTGCAATGCAGCTTTAACAAGGGCCAAGTATTTAATTCGGTTCTTGAGCCTACCAAAATATTAGCCTTATCAACTAGTTTTAATTGAATAACCTTAATTATATAATTCTGAATCGTTTGGTCATTAACACCTACATATGCGTTCACTACAAAATCACAACTACTTATAAACTTAACTAAATTACTCTCATCTCCATTATATGGAGGAATCATATCAATATATAATTTCAACATTGAAACATTTATTGGGTTTGCATTACCTTCCATTTCTCTCACAGTTATTATTCTATTAAAATCAGAAATCAAACTATCTATATCAAATTGAGCTCCACTCATAGAAAAATCAAAATATCAATTCTTAAAATAATATTTGCTTCGATATTCCCTTTGCTAATTTCAACTTAGTGAATAAAGAAAAGAGGAATTATGATAAAAGGAGTACTTGGTACTTACCCAAAGTTTTTCTCCAGTGATTCCAATTCTGCTACACTTGGAAATGGTAGGTTCCAACGCCAAAGAGTTGACACTCACGTGAAATTCGGAAAATCGGTCTCGATGCCGTGGCTTTTCACGAAAATACTGCGATGAATCCTACTGACTGCGCCAGTTAAATGTTTTTATACACAAAGGTATTTTTTAAAAACTTTTATTTTACAAAAATACAAAACTTTACTAACTTTGATTGAATATGTTTATAATAAAAGTAACAGGATTAGAATGACAAAAACTGATGCGAACCATACCAAGTAAACTCACTGCTGACAACAGCAATCCTTATTCACGTCAACAGGACGGCTTCAAATTACTCTTACACATACAGGATGTCTTCATATAACTTGTACTTTTGATAAAGATATATAGATTAATTCTACGATTAATTTATTTTCATTTGTTTATTTCATAATTTTCCCACAAGAGTATTGAACGATAGTGTATTAATAACTAAACTTGTTTTTCTACTTCCATTACTAAAACCGCATTTAAAACATGGGTTTGACATGTGCTAAACGACTCTTTATACACTACTCTCACAGCCTAATGAACACACAGCCCAGACTCTTAACGTCGGCACTTTGATATTATTTATTGAAAATCTGTTCGACAAAATCTGAAAATATAAATGTAGTAACAATGGGTTATTATTTTCATTCATATGTAACAAACGTCTTAAAATTCTCTCTTGTAAATATGGAAATTTTGTTGTTTTTATTTCACCTATATTCTTATAAAGCTTATTTGAATTCTTCTCTATAATCATACAGTTAGATCCTTTATATGCTTTCTTTATTGAATAGTAAATAGTACAGATTGTCTCCTTTTTAGATCATTTTTAAAAAAAATTCAAATTCCAAAAAATTTTAATTACTTGAAGTATGTAGTCTATTATTCATAATTCTGTATACAGGGTGTTGCAGATTTCACTCTATGTTAACATCCCCTAAATTTTGCGTTTATCAAATTTTTATGTAAAGAAAAATTTTATGAATTCAAATTTTACTTCAAATATTTATAAAATTCCTTTTTTTTCATTTTTCTTAACTTCTACATTAATTATTGTATTTGTATAAATCTTTTATATTAAAAACACCTCTTATTTCATTACTTTCTATGTATCTTAGAACATAACTATTTACTCCATTCTCATTTTCTACAACATATGGTCTCTCGAAAGGTGGTTTCAATTTTGCACATACATGTTTACTTCTATCTGATACCCTTAGAGCACGGACGATTACTAAGTCTCCTTTATTAAATGTAGTTTTAACTTTTCCCTTTTTTTCAATTTTTCTTAGATATTTGTTTGCATTGTTTAGCAGATTTTTATTTACTCTTTACTGTTCGGTTTACTGTGTTCGGTAAATTGTTTGAATAATTTTGAATTTCCTCTATGTGATTTTCCCAATTATTATGATTTTGATTCCACAAAGTTATTCTCAGAAACTTAATCACTTCTCTTATGTACCTTTCAGATGGATTTGAAGATGGATGTCGAATACTAATTGTTCTTAAATTTATTTGATTTTTACTGCAGAATTTTTTAAATCTTTCATTTGTGAAATAGGTAGCATTATCTATTATACAATTTTCAGGTTTTATAATTTCTTTCATGTACTCTGATAGTTTTCCCATTATGACTTTGCTTTTTGTTGTTTTTGTAGGGTATAATTTTACAAATTTTGAAAACAAATCAACCACTATTAAAATATGGCAATTTCCTTGTTTACTGGGTATCAAATTGCTCAGAAAATCTATAGCAATTATTTCCCCACATCTCGTTGTTAATATGGACTTTGCTATGTTCTCATTTCTCCTATGTTTGCTTTTTCCTAATTGACAAATATGGCATGTACTGGTGATCAATTTTGCAATACTTTGGTCCCCTTAACTAATGTAATTTTCTCTGAATAGTAACCATAATTTCCTAGCTCCTATATGTCCATTTCTTCTGTGTAAATTTTCCAAAATTTTCCTAGCTAGATTTTCTGTTATTTTAAATAAATCTGTTTCCCCATTTTTCTTTATCCATATATCTTCTTTCAATTATCCTCTTCGTTTCTGTTTTTCAGTTAATCTCATTTGGTCTTCAATGATGCTATTTAAAGAAAATATTCCATCTAAATCTTTCACGACATTTACCCCAATTTTTACAATTCTTTTATTTTTATTATTATCCCCCTTACTTTCTCTGCTTAACGCATCTGCCACTACATTTGTCTTCCCTGGAATGAATTTAATTTCAAAATCATATTCCTGTAATATTAAACCCCATCTATGAACTCTACTGTTGCCAAATCTGTTTTTCAAAATAGTTGTAAGTGAAGAATGATCGGTTTCTATCGTAAATTTTGCTCCTAATAAATAAAATCTAAATTTAGTCACACAGAAAATTATACTTGCCAATTCTAGTTCTGATACTCCATAATTCCTCTTATAATTTTTCGTTACCCTTGATACAAAGCATATGGGTACTTCCAAGCCATTCTGTATCTGTAATAGCACTCCTGCAAACCTTCCTTTGGATGCGTCCGTTCGTAGTATGAATGGTAGATCATAATTAGGATGATAAACCTTCAATTGTTTAGTAAATGCTTCCTTCAAGTCATTAAAAGCCATTTCTGTTTCCTCAGTCCACTTCCATTTATTTTCCTTCTTTGAAAGCTTTATTAAAGGTATTTGTTTCATGCTCAAATTAGGTATCAGACGTTTGAAATAGTTCATCATTCCTAGAAATCCTCTAAGAGATTTTAGGTTTGATGGTCTCTTATACTCTATTATTGCCTGTATCCTATCTTCATCCATGGACATCCCATTTTGGTCTATCTTATAACCTAGGAAACATATCTCTTCCTGATAAAATTTACATTTATTTTGATTTATTTTTAAACCTGCTCTATCTAATTCTTTTAAAATAATTTCAATGTGTTTTAGGTGTTCTTCTTCATCATTCGAGAAGATTAATATATCGTCAATATAATGAAGTGCAAAGTCTTCAAATTTATTTAGTATTTGGTGTAATGCTCTAACCAAGGCCGAACAAGCACTTTGTATACCATATGGAGATACACAAAATCTGTACAACACACCATCAATAGAGAAGCCTGTGTAATCTCTACTATCTTCATCCAAAGGAATCAGCCAAAAACTGTGTTTTAAATCAATTTTAGAAAATATTTTCGTATTCGTAATGCGCCCAAAAATTGCTTCCACATTCATCGGAGCCTCGTATTGTGGTACAGTGTATTAATTGATATTTCTTGCATCTAGGCATAATCTTAATTCACCATTTGCCTTATTTACGACCACAATAGGGTTTACATAGCTTGTGTTACATCTCTCTATAATACCGTCTTTTAACATATTTTGTATTCCTGAATCAACTTCTTTCCTATATTTATAAGGTATGGGATAAGTTCTTATTCTAAAATTTTCTATTCCTCTAACTTCTATCTTATGTACATTATTATTTGCCATTCTCATCTCCTTTTTAATCAATCCTTCATATTTCATTATTAAATTCTTCACTTTCTCTTCATATTCCTTATTTCCACACACAAATTCTAATTCTTCCATAATTCCGTTCCTTTCTATATTCCATAACTGCCTAATATCCTCTTCAATTTCCAATTCTTCCATATTTCCACTCCTTTTTATATTCCATACCTTCCTATTATCCTCTTCAATTGCCAATACTTCCATATTTCCATTCCTTTCTATATTCCATAACTTCTTATTATCCTCTTCAATATCCAATTCTTCCATATTTTCTTCTTCAAATTCAATCTTATTACCATTTAATTCTATCTCCATCTTTTCAAAATCAATTCTTGCTTTATACTTCGTTAATTCATCTATTCCTATAACTATGTTGTTTCTAAATTATCCACTAGCAATAATTGCATCTCAACTTCTTTCCCATCCTTTAATTCAATACTTTGTATTATAGATCTGCTAACTTCACACAATTTCTTTCCATTTGCTCCTATTAATGTAGTTTTTGGTATTTTGACTAGCTAATTTTCATAATTTTTAATATTTTCTTCTATTAGTTTTGTTTTTATTATGGACGCTTCCGAACCTGTATCTATTAATATTTTTACTTGCCTCCCATTTAATTTTCCTTCAATTTTTATTAATCCCGTTATTTCTTTTAATTCCAAATCTTTCCCAAATTTAATGTATTCCCTTGGATGTTCATATGTTATCACTCTCTCTTCTCCCTTTTGAATACTGTTCTCTGTAATTGTTATTTTTGTTGTTATTATATTTAAAGTTTCTGTTATAGTTGTTTTGGTTGCTATCGTTCTTATTATAGTTATTTTTATTCCCTGAATTGTTGTTATCATTGTTGCTTTTGTTATAATCTCCGTTGGTATTATTCCTGTTAATGTAATTATTTCTGTATTTCATCATTATATCTTTACATATCCTAATTGCTATCTATGTACAAATTTATATTTACATATGTTTTTTTTAAATTATTATTTGTTAATTATAAACTTTTTATTTACATGTGGTTTTTATATCCCTTCTTGACCTTTTACAATTCCTTATTCGTCTTTTAGAATCCGGTCCTATAATACAGCCTTATTATTCAATTTTCTTTTCTTTTCCTAAATTTCGTCTTATCCTCTTCTCTTATTGTTTGATTCTCTTGTATCCTAAGTTTCTTGTTATCCCCTATCTTATCAATTTCTCCCAATAGGTTCATCAAAATTTGCGTTTCCAATTTCTTCATATTATTGTTTCTTCTTTTTATTATTTCATTTCCCATAATACTCTCACTTCCTATCATTTCATTTTTAATTATCCTATTAAAATTTCTTGGATCAATTATCTTTATATTTCTGCCAAGTTTTAATCTCATTTCGAAGTTTTCTGCATAAATTATTGTTTCTATATTCTGTCTTATGGTTTTTTCTATTTCTTCCTTGGTCTCTTGTAATATCCTATTCATTTCCTCTAACTTCCAATTAAGTTGTATCCCCCTATTATTATTATTATTTCTTCTACCATATGTCACTATTCGTTTCAATATATTAACATCTGGGTCTGTTATTTTCCAATAAATCTCTTTTTCATAAATTTTCATGACTTCCTCACTTCCTAAATTCTGTAAACTGCAATCTATCATCTCCTCATTTATTTGTCTTTGTATTTTCACTTCGTCAATTTCCATTTTATTACTTAATTTCTGTTCTATAGTATCATCATTTATATTTTCATTTTGTATCTTTACATCCATTTGAATCTCTTCTTTGAAATCCTTTTCTTTCTCCTCCATTTTGTTAATTCTGTTAATCTGTGAATTGTCTATTTCCGTTATTTCTTTAATCTCCTCTCCTCTTATTTCTTGTTTAGTGGATTCTATTTTATTTTCCATGTATGTGTTTGATTTTTCCAATTTCTTCTCAACATGTCCCAATTTTTCTTCCATCAATTTTATTATTAGGTTCTTAGTTTGTTTTATTTCTTCCTTATTTTGGTCCATCTTAATATTCATTTCTTGTTTTATTTCTTCCTTATTTTTATTCATATTTCCTTCCATTCTGTTCATATCTTCCTTATTTTGATACATTTTTTTCATCATCATTTGGAGCATACTCATTACGTCCATTTCCTTTTTTTCTTTTGATTCTTGTTTTTCCTCTTGTCCTGTTTCTTCTGACAATGGTGCATCTTCTTCTTCCTGTCCTTGTTCTACAATATCTCCCTCTGAATGTTCTCTCCCCTGTTCCAAGTATTGTACCTGAAAATCTCCTTTACCATTACTCCCTTCTTCTCTTTCTTCGTCAGACCTACTTTCAACTCCTACCTGCTTTCCGTCCCTTAATGTCATTTTCCGTTCCATTTTCTGTATTTAATCTTTTTTCAATACAGTCAAAAAAAATTATTTCAATTCTTTTTATTATTATTTACAAAATTTCTATATTAGCCCCACGTTGGGCGTCATTTTATACTGGTTAGAATTGGGTGAGAGAATATTAAAAAAGTTTAAATACTATGAATTATTAATTTTAGTTTAGTTTAGTTGATATTTAGTTTTTGTTTGCCCGGTATATTGTAATATTTAAACTTTATTTGTAAAATAATTATTCCTTTGCATGAGAAACTCTCTGAACTCAGAGTAGGGTTCAGATGTAGAAAAACAAAACAATTTCAATTTCTAATATGAGCGCCGAAATTCAAATGATATTCCTATCTCTCAATAAAAACTTTGTTAATCAAAATATACTTGCTTTATCATTATTTCCAAATAAACTCTAAAGACGGTCCTGTGTTTAATGTTGAACTTCTCCACGATTCATAGATGTCAGTTTAAAACTACCAACTGTTTAAGCTAGATGGAGCAATCACCATAGAGAAATGAAAAATCTCAAGAAAATAATTTCACAATGTTCTTCAAATAGAAAAACGTTATTTAATGCTGTAGAAACAAATACATTATTCTCTTACAGGACATAAATTAGTGAAAACCTATTATCTATTATGATCATTCATTCAAATAAAGTCATCCACTCGAATGAAGTACAATGTCTATATATAATTTAAAATAGGCAACTTTTAACACAAATCTTATTACACGAAATCCGTTATATAAACGTCTATGATAGAAAGATGGCGGAATATAAAACTTATAAGCGTCTGTTTAATATCAAAGCTCAATTCTTTGCACTAAATGGGTAAGTTTACTCTACCTTCTTTATATATAACTAAGTAGTTTTAAATACCTTTTTTCACTGTATAGTTCAATTAATTCACATCAATAAATGATTCTTATTTTGTTTTAGGTTACCTCTTGGAAAGTACCATACCATTTGTCGAGCTTGCATAATATCCAGAAACGGTGCTACATTTCGTCCACATCAATACATTTCAATCAAGTCACATAATCCAAAGCTTTCTAAAAGTAATGGTGGAGACACCGTTCCACCATACAATATTTTACTTAATTACATCTATAAGTTTTATGGTTAGTATTCAAATATAATTAGCAATTTTCCTCTTATAATGTGTACTTCTGCTTGCTTAAATATATTACTGACTAGCTTTCAAGTATAATGTATTTCTTTCTCTAATTTTTAATGCCAAATTGTTGTTTTTTCAAAAGTTTAAAAAATTTTTCTCAAAAGAATTTGCTTCTTAAAAATTTCTACCCAAAAAGAAAAGTACCTAGTCAATAGACTGTATAATCAACAAACTGTTCCCATTCAATTTTTTTATTATTAGCAATCTACTTGTCGCTGATAAAAATATCTTAAATGGATTCCACCAATCAAAATTGGTTATCAAAATTCTTATTTGAAAAATTTCATTTAAAATAGTGGATTGTCCATCCATCATTTTAGAACATTCTGTTTTGAGCCTCTTAAACGATTATAACCCATATATTTCTCCCTTAAATTGTATTTCAATAAATTTACTAAATGACAGTTCTTATTTTCTAAAGTATTTATTCAGAATGTCAAATCTTTCAACAAATGTCATATTCCATAGAGTTAATGTTTTCATTTTACTTCCTACATTCACATATTTTAAATACTTATATAATCTTATTGAAAACTTCCTTCAAACCCTAATATTCACTTCTTTAAAACAAATCACTATATTAGTTTAGTTTAACAATGAGAACAATGGGTTATTATTTTCATTCATATGTAACAAACGTCTTAAAATTTTCTCTTGTAAATATGGAAATTTTGTTGTTTTTATTTCACCTATATTCTTATAAAGCTTATTTGAATTCTTCTCTATAATCATACAGTTAGATCCTTTATATGCTTTCTCTATTGAATAGTAAATAGTACAGATTGTCTCCTTTTTAGATCATTTTTAAAAAAAATTCAAATTCCAAAAAATTTTAATTACTTGAAGTATGTAGTCTATTATTCATAATTCTGTATACAGGGTGTTACAGGTTTCACTCTATGTTAATAGTTAATATATATATATATATATATATATATATATATATATATATATATATATATATATAATTAAGATCTATCATGAAATTGACTGTCTCGACCCTTACTTCGTGGAATATGCTCATATTAGTGTTTTTAAATGAAACTCAAGGTCTCTAGTTAATTCCACAATATAATACAAGTTATTGAAAATTCTAAGAAATTGACAATTGTTTCGATAATAAATCATTTATCGAAACAATTGTCAATTTTTTAGAATTTTCAATAACTTGAATTGTATTGTGGAATTAACTAGAAACCTTGAGTTTCATTTAAAAACACTAATAAGATCTATTATTCTCGGTCGATCTATTCTACAGTGCGGACGTATCGATTTGAGTTCCCTTGCAATAAGTGATTTGCTTACCTAGCAGGTTCCCGTTATTTATTGTTTTTCTGTGTTGTATATAAATAGTGTAGCAGCTTTGATGTAAGTAGCCTCTCTCTATTTATTTTTTGCTCCGGCTCTGAAGCCCAGATGTCCGGTGACCAATATGATAAAGGGAGCACGGGCCCACCTCTGTGACCAATGAGAAGAAATTGTCCTAATGTGCGTGTGGAAGAAGTTACATTTTCTCGAGATATTAATATGAATCATCAAAATTACCGAAATATGATAGCCTTAATAATTCATAATATTTCATAGGAAAGGTGAACAAAAACAACGGTATACGGAATCCGTGAAAAACTTACTAATATGTTCTACTTAAAGTAATAATAAACATAGAGAGGGCTATTCATTCATAAACACGTTTATTTTTGCGGCCAACAATTTTAAACACCAGTAGTGAAATAATGAATGAATTATAAAAAGTGGGGATGGTATTGTAGCTACATGGCCTTGGTAATTTCGGCTGTTTTTTTTGACAAACTTCGCACCGACGAACCATGATAATTCAAAAACATCAAATTAATTAACTTAAAAGTTTATTTTGTCACTAAAAGTTTTGAAAAACACATCATAACGGAAGAACTAGATGTTTACTCTCTAGTGTCGTAAAGGCGCTTGTATAAACCAACCAAGTTTGACATTATTTACTACAATACTACGACGTGTTCGAAATGAGCGTTGATCACAGTCTGACGATATTTGCATATCTCTTTATATGGTAATTAAACAAGGACAAAACTACTAAATAAATTACTATTGACACATTAAACAGGTACTGAAATTTTGAGCAATGATGCCATTTTTAGTTATAACCATAAATGTATCTAAGGATACAACAAATACTTGTTTAAAATTTATATAAGAATAAGCCTTTATTAAATAAAATTCTAGTATTATTAATGAATTTTAAAAACAGCGACTCAAATGCATAAATTAGTATGACTTTTTTTATTTGCATAACTTTTTAACACATTTCCAATTAAACTTCCAATTTCATTTTTCCTGCAACTAAAGAGACTTTGTAAATATGGCAAAGCAGTGGAAGTATCCGCAAGTGAGCTTAGAATGTGACTCGATATTTGGGGCAAGAAAAGATCAAAACAAACAAATTTATTTTATTTGTTAATCTGAGGTTCTAATACACCAAATAATGTGAACAGTGATCGTAGGCCAGTTAATATAGGCAAAAGATTTCTACCGACCGATTTAGGTCCATATTTAATTTTTGTAGAACATTTAGAACTAAATATTGGATGTTTACATCCGAAGAAATTAGGCGAAAAATTGTTAACGCTATCAAATTACTAAAATAATATTACCGAAATAACTAGTGTTGGAAGAAAACTCGTAGAAATTGAAGTAAATACGAGTAGATATGCGAATAAATTAATAGAAGAACCAAACTATTTAACTGAAAAACGTGGCATAGTAAGAGGTGTTGACACATCTCTGGGCGAAAATACTTTCCTAAATATTATAAAATCGAATGTTGCAATAAAAAACTACAAAATTTGAATAGAACATTGGAAAAAGGGGGCGTTACACAGCGAGTTTCTAGGCAGATGATCATTGTAACTCTTGTAGGCAAATTTATCCCATAATTTATGTGCATTAATTAAGTTAGGCGCTCTGTCGATACCTATGTTAGTCCGGTCATGCAATGTTAGTATTGTATTAGATACGGTCATACATCTTTTTAATGCAAAGGCAAGAAAATGTGCAAAATTGTGGATCAGAAGAACAAACAGATAATTGTCTGAACAGCTGTAATATATACTGTGTTCACTGTCAAACTAGCAACCATTCTTCTTCATTCAAGGAATGCCCAGTATATATATAAAATAAAGGGAAACCAAGGAAGGTATGGCTAATTGGAACATTTCATTTAAAGAAGCTGAAAAAGTAGTCGATAATCCCAGCTATACTAGCATTATTATCTCAAAAAATAGGTTCGCGCCACTAGCTAACTCAGAAGCTGATTTTCCCACTCTAAAACGTTCTATTTATACTCTATCTGATTTCCCTCCCATTCGTAAATAATACAGTACTAGCTTTTGTGCAGGTCGTGTATTCCAGTTTAGTCAAAAGAATACCGAATGTGATTTTGATAAATTTGCCTGTCAACTTAGCTGCAAAATAAAAACCATGCTTGAAATGTTATACGAGATATGCCTCAATCTGCTTCATGTGCAATTAATAATAAGTTAGTATTTAACGAAAATGGTATTGTTAGTAAAATTCAAAATATTGTCGATAATTTATTCACCTAACAATGGTAGATACAAGTTTGAAAATAGTTCCAGATCTTTAAGATCCAATAAATTTTCGTTAATACAACTTAAAGTTAAAGACAATTTTGATATTATTCTGATATCCAAAACCTGGTATAAACCAGCGGATGTCAAAAGGTTTCAAAATTTTAATATAATAACCAAATTACCAAGAACATGGTGGTGTGGCTCTATTCGTATCAAACTCAATTAAATATGAAATTTGTTAATAACTTCAATCCCAAAGTAGAAGTATGTGTTATTAACATTAATAGTTATGTTAAAAAATTGACAATTATAAGTTTGTAAGAACCTTCGACCACTAAAGCAACTTTACAAAATTATATCAATCTATTCATCCAGATAAAACTCGAATGTGTATAATCGGTGGTGATTTTAACGCTAATCACGGAATCTGGGATTCGGAGCCGTGTTCGACAAATGGTAATATACTAGTTGAAGCGTTAGATTATTTTCTCCGGTCCACCTCAGTAGATATGTACGTAGTTCGTCGCTGTTTGTCGGAATATTTATTGATGTGGAGGGGGTGAAGTACCAATCCGGCGCGTCTCCAGGTGGCGGATAGGAGAAGGGCCTCTGAGATGATTTTATATGAGGAGGAGGTCTGCGGGGAAATACCTGGGGGCTCGTTGTGTCTAAAAACTCGACTGGCAGCCCTCGAATACCCTGCCGCGGACCAACTTTACCTGTCCCAGATGTAGTCTCCTGGCTGTATGTGGTCAAGACTGGCGGGCCAGTGGGATCCTCATTAAAAATCTACAGTCAAGGTGGGAAACCAGACCGAAGAATGCGTGGCTATATAGAAGAATAGTCCTTACTGGTTTCGACCTTGGAACACCAGGGGGAACTCCATTGAATTGAACCTCTCACCTCTGCATGTGGGGCTCTGCAGCGGGGGTCCGTAATGGCCGTAGCTTCTCGTGGGACCACTCATGGAAAGAAAAAGCAAGACTTTCACCGGAAAAGTAGTGGAGAAAACCTCCACCTCTTCATCCAGGCACCTCACTGAGGGAAAAAAGGCCAAACGGCACAAAGGTCGTATGCCGTTCGACCTACCAAAACCGGAAGAACCGGGCGGCATGGACGACCCACTGAGAAAAGGTTTCAGTGGAGCAGGGGTGCGGAAATACCTACGACTCCTCAATTGGGAAATATCCCCTGAAGAGGCCATGAAATCAAAAACAGCTGCAACGGTAATCGGGCAAGCCGCTGGTTACGCAGCAGCTGTCAAATCAGAGAAGGCTTTTAGGGTGGGAATAATGCCCAAGGATTGTCCTGGGGTCATCCTGAAAGCAGAGCAGCTCTCCACCCTTGAAGACACTCTGGTGGAAGAACTGTGTCTGAGCAAAGAGAAGGGAGTCCACTTCTCAGGTTTCCACTTCCATTGTGGAATGATACTGGTGGACTGTAGGTCACAAGAATCGGCAGACTGGCTCATGAGATCAGCGCCAAAATTAATCTCTTGGGAAGGATCCGAATTGGTGGCTCGAAGTGGTGACGACATCCCAAAGCCGGTCACCACAACGGTATTCTTCCCAAGAAGCCAAGACATGAAACTGGAGAAGATCCTCCAACTTGTCGAGGTTCAGAACTCCAGCCTCACTATTGAGGCTTGAAAGATCCTGAACTTTAAAAAAGAGGGACAGGGAACTATTCTCACGATCGAGATCGATCACCAATCTGGGGAAGCTCTGAAGGCAGGAGGTTACGCGCTTAACTTCCATTGTGGGCGTATTCCTGTCTCGGGGCTGTGAAAAAAGAAGAATCCCGCGGAGGATCCAAAGGACATGGAGATACCCTCCACATCCGGAACCTCTGGAAAAAAAGAAAAAGGCGAAACCTTGGGTCAGCCGGAGATCTCCTCCGGCTCTGCTGGGATGACTGAGAATGCGGAGACCGCCTCTGCATCCCGGAAAACTGGGCAGAGCAGTCTGGGGGTCGAGAGTCTGACTCGAGATCAAGAAACCTGCTCGATTACCGAGGGAGATACTGCCATGGTAGTCGAGGAGGGTCAGTGAGAAAGAAAGGAGGGGTCATCCCCCTCCTTTCTAGAGGCTGAGTAACTCTGCATCACGCGAAGGGAGCTTTAGCTGTGATTGCAAGGTTGTTCGCTAGACTACAACTGGATATTGTACTGATCCAAGAACCATGGGCCAACAAAGAAGGCCAAATCAAAGGTTTGGCTTGTAAGGATTCTAAATTGATATATGATCAAAGGCAAGTATCCCCGCGTGCCTGTGTAATCATAAGAAATACCATAAAATATATTTGTGTTTCAGAATACGTATCACGGGGCCTTGTTCCAATCATGGTTCACCTCAACATTGGGGATATCGACCGAGACTTCGTCAATGCCTCTGCCTACTTCGCTGGAGACGGGCCGATGACACCGCCAGAAGAGGTACAAGAGCTAGTGAGACACTTCAATAGCAGCACACGTCGAATTGAATGGGGTAAATCACCCGCACTACGACCTGGAACACAGAGTTGAACAGATCAGTGGGGCAATAATTGAAGCTTTTCATTCCAGTTGCCCACTCTCAAAAGCTCGTTCAGAAAAGGATGTTCCTTGGTGGAATGAGAGCCTGTCAAACCTCAGAAAAGAGGTCCGTCGGTTCTTTAATAGAGCCAAGCGTGACGGTAATTGGCAGGAGTACACTGAGAAGCTCACTCGGCACAATAATGATATTAGGAAGGCCAAAAGGCTTAATTTTCAAGCCTTTTGCGAAAATATCACTTCCACTCACAGAGCGGCCAGACTACAAAAGGTCATGGCAAATCGGAGAACCAACCCCACAATGTCTCTGAAAAAGCCAGACGGATTATACACGGAAGGTGAAGAGGAACGATCGATTCTTCTTCTTAGAACCCACTTCCCAGGTAGTGAACCAGCAACAAGCACCGAAATAGCAATGAACTACACCAAAAAATCCCGCAAGGAAGATTGGGACATTGCTAAGACAATATTTATTAAACAACGGTTGGAATGGGCAATAAGTACCTTCCAACCATATAAATCACCAGGAGTGGATGGAATATTTCCAGTACTACTACAGCAAGGGATAGAGGAGATTCTTCCTTACCTGCTGAAGATTACAAGAAGTGGGTCCAATACCTAGAAAATGGAGAAGGGCAAGGGTACCTTCATACCAAAAATAGGGAAAAAAGATGGGACTGATCCCCGATCTTTAAGACCCATCTGTCTAACATCGTTTCTGCTCAAATCGATGGAGAAATTAGTGGATAACTACATATGAACAGAGAATCTGGAGAATATACCACTTCATAAATGTCAGCATGCCTACAGAGCGGGTCGATCAACTGAGACGGCTCTGTATCAGCTGACCGAAGCCATCCAGAGAACTCTGCCCAACAAAGAAATCGCAATGTGCGCATTCCTGGCTATATCTGTGGCCTTTGACATCACAACTCATGTGTGTGTCAAAGAAGCACTAAAAAGGCGAGGAGTGAATGAAACCATTGTAAAATGGATGTATGAGTTGTTGACAACGAGGATAGCTGAGACACAGGTGGGGATCAAACCACCTCAGTTAAAGCTACTCGGGGGACACCTCAAGAGGGACTCATATCTCCCCTTCCATGGAGCCTCGTAGTAGATGAGTTGGTCTTCAGGCTAATGGAGCTTGACTTCGAATGTATGGGCTACGCCGATGACATAGTTTTAATAGTCAGAAGCAAGTTCGAGAGCACCTTGTGTGATTTATTACAAAAGGGCCTTAGAATCATTGAGCAATGGTGCTTGTCAGTGGGCCTAAACATCAACCCAAGCAAGACCATAGTAATTCCATTTACCCGGAAAAGAACACTTCCAGCCATGAAACCCATATCCTTACACGGGGAAATCATAGAATGGAAATCAGAGGTTAAATATCTAGGGTAAGAGGTCTGGCTGTAACCCAAAAATACTGCGATGGATGTACACCATGATTGTGAGACCAGCAATTACGCATAGGGCAATAGTTTGGCACACAAAAGCAAGTCAGTACAGCACGAGGAAGAGAAAAACCCTCGACAAAGTTCAAAGGCTTGCCTGTGTGTGCATCAATGGAGCTGTGAGAACGTGTCCAACTAGGGCACTTGAGATCATTACAGATCTCACACCTCCGCATCTGGTGATGGAAAGATCTGCTCAAGAGGTAATTCTTAGAATATCTAAAGCAGGTTCAGGCAATGAGAGTATTAAAAATCATTTCTGACAGTCACGGAATGATCAGGAAAGTAAGCATCGAAAAGAATTTCACCACGATGCTAAATACGATGAGAGACTGGGAAAGGGAATACACCACCCAAACTCTCAAAGAAAACACCATTAGATGGTATACGGATGGTTAAAAAACCACCATTGGAGCAGGCGCTGGAGTATTTGGGCCTGGCACCAGATACTCATCATCGTTAGGCTCCTTCCCGAGCGTCTTCCAGGCAGAAATACTTGCGATCGAAAGATGCATGGAAATGAACCTAGAAAGAAACTACCAGAAATGTGACATATCGATCCACTCTGAAAGTCAAGCAGCTATCAAAGCATTGAGCTCCCATGTCATTGACTCAAACTTGGCATGGGAGTGCCGAAGAAAACTTGATGAATTAGGCAAGAATAATAGGGTCTCTTTAGTCTGGGTTCTCTGGACACTCGGGAATCACGGGAAATGAAGAGGCCAATACACTTGCCAGGGAAGGAGCACAAATGCTCTTTATTGGCCCGGAGCCTTTCTGTGGTGTAGCAAAATGCTCCTACAAGAAAGAGTTTCGGAAGAAAGAGGAAACCGAAAGAGAAGCACTCTTCCCTTCCCGGGTTGGAACGTTCCAAAAAGTTCCTGTGGAAGTTTGACACTGTTAGATCCAAAAAATATTTGGACCTCAGTAAAGATAAGCTACATCTCCTCACTGGCTTTCTTACAGGACACTGCTGCCTTAGGAAGCACTTCATGAGAATAGCTCTAGCAGAGATTTACGTGTGTAGATTATGTGGAGAGGAGGATGAAACTCCGGATCACCTAGTTCTGGAATGCCTCGCCATTGCAAGCCAACGCAAGGAATGCTTCGGACCATAAACTTGTAAGAGTGAGGATATAACCTCGCTGAAGCCGTTCCAAATACTAGAGTTTACTAGAACCTTGGAAATGGAAGGCGAGCTGTAGTAGTAGCGAGAACAGCTGTGATAGGGGGGGGGCACAATTAACCTTTGGTTTCAGTGCACTGTAACCACGTTAAAATCTAATATAATCTAGATTATTTTCCTGCTTTAGCTATAGTTAATGAAGGTTGTGCCACAATAATTTCTTCTCCAGGACAAGCTATTTTATCGGACACATACGGTACTGATCACTTCCTAATCAGGATTTTTGTCAACGATATCAAAAAATAAATTTTTTCGATTATGCTTTCCTCTAAATGGTCAATGTCCAACGCTAATTGGAAGTTGTATCACACTTCTATCATTGATTCATTCCAGTCCGTCCTTATTTGCATGATATCATTTCTGACTTACAATAACGGCATATGCAAACAAGTCTTGTAAGGTAATAAAATCAACCACCCGTAATCCGACTAAATACCTTCACTGGTGGGATCAAGAGTGCCTAGCAGCGACAAATTTTAAGGAAAATGCGTTAGAAGCTTACAGAACAAATTTAATCCCTTCTATCTTCATTCCATATAAAAGAATATATGCTATGTGTAAACGCTCATTTAAAACCAAATCAAGAACAAATTGGGCTAACTTTTGCTTCTCAATTAACAGACAAACTTATCCAAGCGACATATGGAGAAGGGTAAATAACATTCAAAGCGTTAAAAAATCTCATATAGTCAACGGAACTGCTAGTTGATAACTTGTTTTTAAGGATTGCACCCGACTACTTCCATTATCCAATAGACTGGCATATTAATTCTCCAGACAACATTGTTCACTAGCCCCGATAAACATTAGTGAACTAAAAAAAATATAAAACTTCTAAAAAGTCTAGTCCAGGAATTGACGTAATTAATTACCTTATGCTAGGAAACACGCCGGACGTAGCGTTACAGTTCTTATGTTAAATTTATAACAATATCTTATTGAAACGAGACAGCTGCGACTATTTAAAACAATGCTTAATCGTTCTTATTCCGAAGTTAAATGATTCAACTACCCTCAGGCACATTTCCCTTATGTCTTGTTTATTAAAAACTCTTGATAGGATTATGAAGTTTAGGCCGGGGTGGTTGTGTGAAAGCAATAATATTTTTCCAAACGCACAGTTTGGGATTCGCATTAAAAAAGGCACAGTGGACTGCATTGCACATCCAGTCACAGATATTCAATTAACGTTTACCGAAAACAATTATCTTGTTGCGTTATTTCTAGACATTACTGGTGCTTACCATAATGTTCTACTGCATTCACTTTCTAATAAAGTTATTCAAGATTCGGTGCAACAACCAAATTCTTAGCCTACGATTTGTTAATCATGGTTTACCGCACAGATCAGTTCTAAGCCCGCTACTTTTTAACCTATATACCTTAAACGTACACGTTACAGATATGGAGTGTACCATATTCCAGTATGCAGACGACTTTTATTTATACGTAATGGAAAAGTCTTATCAACAGTGTATTAAAACTCTAAAAGTCTTTATGCGTCATTGTAATAAATGATTCTCAGATCTAGGTCTTCATCTATCACCTAAAAAATCTTTTGTTGTATTCTTCACACGTGATTGTCTACCACCTGATTCTAACCTGAAACTTACTAATATGACGATATCAGTTAATAAAAGTTATACTTACTTGAGGATCACACTAACTTGGAATGATCACATAAACCAATGTTTTGTCAAATGTGAAAAAAGTTTAAATATGCTGAAAATTGTTAATCGTTACGAATGGGGACCCCAAAACCAAACTTCTGTTCTACAGGGCATATACGAGATGCATCATGGATTATAAAAGTTTTTTATATGACTCAGTCATAAAATCTCGCTTAATCAAATTGGATAGAATACAATTCAAGGCTTTACGATTGGTTTTAGGTGCTCTAAAGTCCACACCTACTAACACACTTTTGACTGAATGTGGTGAACCTCCTTTCAATCTAAGGCGCGTATTACTAGTAGAAAAAGTTATTCTTAAACTTACATCCAATCACCAAGTAGTACTTCTTCAGAAGATAGGTCAATTATCAGTCAGCAGCCTAACAGAAAAATAGTGGCTAAATAAAAATTCTCCAATTTTAGCTATTGCATATCCCAATACATCACACCTTTCAGTTAATAGAGATGAGCAAAGTGCTTCCTCAGCTCCGTATGACATATTTTTTTTCGTGTACAGTCGTCATACCTAATTACGACGTACCATGTAGCTATTGCACAGTTATGGAAGAATACTTTGGAAAGCTGCAAAATATCTACAGACGGGTTCCATTCTTCTCTAGGTGTGGGATGTGATGTATAGATATCTAACGATAAAACATCATTACAATATAAATTAAACTGTTATTGCTCAATTTTCACTGCAGAGCTATTTGCCATATATTATGCACTAAATTGAGTTTTATACAGTAATCTCCCATACCATACCATTCGGATTACCAGTCAGCTTTAACAGCCACTAGAAACTCTGCAAGAAGTATATATTACAATAATATAATCGTAAGAATATTGGGCACATTAGTTGAATTGAGAGAACTTAATGAGTCTGTAACGTTTGTGTGGGTCATAGGCGACTTTCAAATCTCTGAAAACGAGAAAGTAGATCAACTGGCTTAAGCCGCAGTTCTTTCCGGATCGGGAGATCTTTATTTACCATGGCGTGACATCATTTGCTCGAGAAAGGAGAGTATGAGACACAATTGGGAAATAGAATGGTTGTAGTTATAGCTCGTACTGCAAAATACAACCCACTCATCCATCTATCAGACTTGAGGAGCATAGTCATTCTATAAGAAAGATTAACGCATGTACATCAGATATCTCTTTAGACATGCAACAGTACGCGCATTCTCTTATAAAATCAAAATGACCGACTCCGAAGTATGTGATTGTAATAAAAGTTTTGATGATATTAATCATTGGATGTTTAGCTGTCAACATAATAGCCAAGCTACAAGATATCTGATGGAAGCTCTGTCTAAAGAAAATATTCCTCTCCCACAAAGTCAAGTTTCTTTGTTATTTCTCAGTCGGCGACATGCTACGGTTCGTTCTATATTACGGTAATCTCTAAAACGTGCCAAAAGAAAAATATAGAAACCAGTATTTTAGATGTAGAATGGTAGAGTGTAGTTCTAGTATACCTACTGTCTTCCTTTGTAACATTTACTTATCACTTACCATTGCCTTTATTGTGTGTTGAAAGTAAAGTAGCTATGACGGGCACCTTAGCGTGAAAAGAGTGTCCATGTTTATAATCTCTTCTTGGTGTTCTACGAATTCTGTATAGGGCAATTAATGATGTGTGACTTAGATATGAGTGAATATGTTTGCAGCTACATGTCCTTTGTTTCCCTTTTGAATGTCGTATTACTTGTTTATTCGTGGCTGAATCGGATCCACCTCCCAAAGCCAAAAAAAATAAAGTGGATCATTTTTTTATTCCTGCAGGCATGGAAATTGTAAAACAAGTGTCACAATGACGCGTTTTGTAAAACAGGTACTACAAAAAGTCATTTTGACACAAGTTTTACACAATATTTTTTATAATTCACGTTTATTGATTTTTTTAAATAAAATAGATTTACATTATCCTTGTTTTTAAACTGGCAGTAATGGTTTGAATTTAAGTTGGCAATTCTGTAGATTCCAGATTGGTCAGAACACAGCCGGTTTGACTCTGCACTTTTGACTTTTGACATAACTATATTATGATCAAACAATTGCGTAAATTTTAAACAAACTTTCATTTAAGCAAATAGACGATGATTCATTGTTTAAAAAATAGCTTCTTCATATATTCTTGCTTCTTATTTATATTATATCATGATCATAATCATTTCTGTAGTACATCTTCAAATAGGTATCTCGTAATGTATGCCAATACTCTAACATTACGTATACCTACCTATGTATTGATCATACATACAAAATAAACAATTGACAAATCATTGATGACTAAATGTAAGCGAACTTTATTTAATGAACATTTCAATATATAATTTGTTCCAATTTACCTTTAAGACCATTTAATGTATTAATTTTCTAGCTAGAACTATACCAGACCATTTTATAATATTTTAAGTTAAGGTTAAAGTCAAATGTCAAAAATACATACAATAACCAACTGTATGACACTAAAAAAGTGTTCAAAGAGATTTCATTGTGACACTGTTATAATGAAGTCTCTTCTATACGCGAGTTACAAAAAAAAGTATAGTAAGCACCTCATATTAAAAACGTTATTTGCACTTGGTACTTAATATACTATTATATGAGTTGACACATACACATAATAACCGCAGCTTTTCAAGGATGATTCAAAAATAGAATTTAAATGAAATTTTACTTGTTTCTCCGAATGTGATAAACGTTCTCAATGTCATAAAACACACGTAAAGGTAGAAAATTCAGTAAGTGCGCTTTGAAAGTGGCGTAGGCAAGTAAGGGCTAGGGACACTGCAGACCGCGCCATCTATAGAGCCTGTCGAGTAACTAAAATACTTCTCGTAGTCAATCACAAGGAAGGTCATTTCTTGGTTTAGTCAAAAATAATTATTAAACATCAGGTAGGCATCAAAATAAATGTAACTTCTGTCATTCTGATGATGATATTTAATATCAAAACAATTGTCAATTTCTTAGAATTTTTACCATTTTGAGTAACAATATGAGTAGATTCCACGGAGTAAGGGTCGAGACAATTAATTTCATTCAATCTAGCATGCTATAATTTTGGACATTTTCAAATGTACCCATTGAGAAAATAATAATCCAGATTTTATTTTATGTTATGGCTATTCCCTCCACCAGTAAAGGTGTTGAGCCATTTCCACCTTCACCACATGTGGAAGCTATTTCTTCCACCAGCTATGGGCTGGAAGGTATTGAGTCATTTCCACCTTCACTAAATGTGTTACGAAGCGAAAAAACCATTAATCGGTATAAAGTCCTTTCTTTTTTCAAACGTAGATAAATGGTTTTAAGAAATAGATTAATAAATATGTGAATTGTCATAATCGTATATATGTGAAATGGACAATCTCGTTTATTATATTTTTTTCATTTATTTTAATTGATCAGTAAGTAGTAAAAATTGATAATTTCATTTAATGCCACAGTTTATTCCAATACATTCAATTAAAACAATTTACAAATTAAAAATGAATGTCTCACAATTAGCAAAAGCTTTATTTTTCCATTAAGTACTTATCTTTTAAGTTTACTCCTTAAGAAACGATTTTCATATATAGCCCATGGTATGGCAGTTTATGGGAAAGTCAGTATTAACTTTTGTTGATTCATTACGCCTAAGTATTTGATCTAGCGGTAACCAAAAATCCAAAATATCCAATAAAAACAAAAAATAAAAAAACCTATATAAGTCAAGAAATAATTCGGAAATCGAAAAAAAATCATTAATTCAAAAAAAAATCAAAAACTCTTAAATTTATTTTTTGATTATTATTTCAATAGTAAGCACATTTTGTTTTCTTTTGTTGATATGAATTTTCAAGCATATTTACTTATTTACTGTTGTTATGAGAGAGAGAGAGAGAGATGTTCGTGGATTTTTGAGTTTGGACTTGTAGTGTTTTTATTTGGGTGTATTTTGTTTGGGGGTAGGCCCTGTTATAGGATTCGTTTCCTCTTCAGGGCTGGTTGGGGGTGTTTTTGTGGGTGGTTTGTGTGCGCGTATTGACTTGGCTTGAGATTTGGGTAGGGCTGAAAATTCAGTTTTAGAAGAAGTGTCTAGGAAGTTTGAGAAAAAAGGTGTATAGAAAATTGAAGTGGTGTTTGTTTTTGTGGGTGGGTTGTGTGTGTTTGCCAGAAATCAACCGGAGGGAGAAGCGAAAACAATCAGCGTCGAAATTGGGTGATTTTGAGGCGAACGTGGTTTTGAGATGAGGGAACGGGGATTTTAATAGTGTCTGGAAAAGGTCGAAAATGAATAAGACGAACCACGTTGCGTTGCGGATAGTTAATAGAAGCGGGCTGGATGATGGTGTTGTTGGAAAGTGAAAATATAATTTTTGGGGATTTTGTGTCTCCTGCGTCATGAAAGTTATTAGAAGCGTGGGGAGATATTGGAATTATGAGAATTTTGGGATTTGAGTTTGTTGAAATTTGTTGGAAAAGTGACTAGGAGACGTTGAAAGATGTGTGGATGATGTCGGGCGGTGGCGACTGGCTTTTCTCGAGTTCGAGGTGAGGAATTGTTAAAAGGTGTGTTTGTGTGGTGTGGAACCTAGAATATGAAATT
This sequence comes from Galeruca laticollis, assembly GCA_963921935.1. Classification (NCBI taxonomy): domain Eukaryota; kingdom Metazoa; phylum Arthropoda; class Insecta; order Coleoptera; family Chrysomelidae; genus Galeruca; species Galeruca laticollis. Next base: position 87,017,817 of record OY998180.1, read on the forward strand.
CTGAGAAAATCAAAAGTTTTTGGATATCGGGTAAATTTTCTATTTGTTTATTTAAATATTGAAATTTAATATTTAGCGATGGTTGTTTAATATTGTAATGAGTGGGCTGGTACGAATAACAATCTTTAAATCCAAAAACTACGTCGTACGTCGGCCCATTTGGCTAGCGAATAAATTCACCATGCTACAGGAAAAAACGTGAAAAACCTGCAGCACCGACGGGGTGGTTGGGGCTCGCGGATCAAGTTGAATCGCTTTCGCTCCTGATGGGAGTGAAATCAAAGTGAGCACGCCTGCCTATATTTGTTATAGAGCAGTTGTGTCGATAAAAGGAAGGTATTAAGTGACGAAGAGTTTCGGCTATGACGTCCCTGGAGTTGGGGATGGCGTTCATGAGCGTGACGGTGATGATTTCTATGAGAATTTTGGTGTCAGTTGGTAGATCGTAGGGGGCTGGTGGTTTTTCAAGAGTGACTGGGGCGGTCTCTTGAGGGGTTTTGGGAGTCGATAGCCGGTGGGGGCAGCGAGGGCTGGAGGCGGGGTGAGGACCACCGCAGTTTGTGCATTTCGGAGTGTCGGACTTGGGACAATTTTCGGTTTTGTGGCCTGTTTGGCCGCAGGAGGGGCATATCGGTTTAGACCGACAAGATTCGGAGGAGTGTCCGGTTTGAGTGCATCGACTGCAATACTTGGGCACTGGGGGAAGTGGGTTGATGTTTGATGGCTCGCATCGGTGTGGAAGGCCGTGAAATGAGAGGCCGGAGGTTAGGGCTTGGTGGTAGTGAGTTTCGGAGGTGGTAACGATGCGAAACATCGAAGTGGGTTTGTTAGTGGCTTTGGCCACGATTCGCCAAGTTTTGAGGAACGGAACTTGCTTGTTGCGAAGAATTTCTTCAAATTCTTCTGGGCTAATGGTGGTGTCTACATTCCTGCAGACGAAAGAGTAGGTGGGTATTAGGGTTCTATTAACTTGGCGTGGTGGGCGTTCTGTGGAATTTAGAATGTTGATGGTGATGTTGTTGTCCCCAGTGGAGTTATGGATTCGTCTCAGAAGTGTTGAGACTGACATGGTGGAGGTGGTTTTCAGAAGCGCGGTTCTGTTGAAGTTGACTTTTAGGTAGGTGATGTGACCGTTGAACTGTTGTTATTTTGTGCGTTTACTTATATAACTGTTGTTAATTGTAGAAGCTCATCCAGAAACGAGAAAGGATTTCCACAAGATGGTGGGATTTTTAAGAGCCATGAAGACCTATTTAACACTTCCATATATTATTCTAAATTTTGTACAGTCATAAGTACTATTTAGCACTCTTATATGTTATTACTTGGTACCTTGTATTTTCAGAGCTGGACAGTAGTTAACTACGTTTCCTTTACAAATATTTTAATTACTTTGTTCTAACAGTCACAGTAATTATACTCAAATATTTTCTTTCACAAAAAGTTGCCAAAAATAGTAGTTAACTACTCATTGCTAACACTTTTTATGATTAAGTAGTTAGCAGTTATACTCCACTAGTTTGTCCAGCTCTGTGTGTTAAATTAGTATCAACTTATCATAAATAATTTTCTACTTTTATCTTGATTTCACATCATTTAAAAATCTAATGATACTCCAATCTAGAATGTATGTTACTCAAATTATTCTTAATTATTGCATTGTTTTACATTATATACTCTTTGTTAAGAAAAGTACTTTGTGAAAGAAATTATTAGTTGTGTATTTTTATACCAAAATAAATAAACTGTTAATATGATTATTTTTTAGTTTTTTCCATTTTAAACATTTATAGTCCATCATTTGATATTTCATTTAGTTTAACTCAACATCTAATCATTATTGAGTTAATGGAGTTAAATTGAATGAAATGTCAAATGATGGACTATAAATTGCTATTTTGAAATAAAATAATTAAAATACAGTAGATTTGAATATACCGCCTAAAACGAAAATTACAGAAATCTTTTCAACATCACTCAATTGATTAGTCGACAGGCTCTTTAGATGGCGCCACAATCAGTGTCTCATTTATCTGTGGGTTATCTGTGGCTCAGTACGCGTAAACTATCTGCAGTCATTGAAATAACTCTTCTGATACTACTAATATAATTTTGAACTCATTTATTTTAAATCGATTTTACAATATGATGAAATAAAGAGATAGCCAGAAACAACAGAGAAAATATTCAACTGCAAATTCTAATATAAATTGTGGATTTCCTGCACATTTATCAACGTGATATACTTTCCTCTTATTGTTACGATGAACATAGCTATCATAAACTTTTTTATTCATTGTATCATGAGCAATTAAAAAAAGTTTGAACTTGAATACCACTTTTTCCATCTCTTTTCCTGAGCACTCATTAACTGTTATATGAGACAAGTGATGAAATGGTTGTTTATAAAATTATCTTCAATCGAAATGGAAATGTATGATACTTTCCAATTACATTCTACTGAACGAGCTTGAATGAATCAAAAATTTGTTTGGAACTTATAGTGTAGTGTATTCACGGCGTTTCATACCACTGAAGTAAGCAATTCCATATTTTATTTTCAATGCACGTTCTATCCACACAAAAAACTGACGCTATCATAAATATAAAATTCTGTTGACAGCAATAAAAAATGCTGATTCGGATAGAAGGGCTCATTTATGACAAATGTTATTATATAAATCGAATAAAATATCAGTGCTCTACCCTCATTCAAATACAATCGATTTTCTTTCAACCACAAATCAAGTTGGTTGATATATTTCCCTTCCAAAGTCTTTTAATTCGCATTGGACCATAATACTCTGCATTACTATGGACATTACATATTTTATTCGCTTTTCTGGAAATCTACTATCAGAGAACAAATATGAAGCATCATTGATTTTTGTTTGCAATCGAAGTGTATTTATCTTTATGGTTTCTCATAACAAACGGTTTTATTTTATATTGGTGGACAGGGTTAGACCTACACTTATTCTAATAGTTGTTGTTATTCATCTAAAAACAAATAAAATCAAATAATTATGATATTACCCTGTATAATGAAATATAAAACAAATTAAACCAAATGTTATTTAAATGACCGTTTTTTGTCCACTTTTTTTACAAAATAAAAAGTCAGCGATATTGGTACTATTTTTTTCAGTATAGTAAAATATAGGCTAAGCAGCTTTTCTACATTAAATTAGTTTCTATTAAATATACTTGCAAAACTGCCATCTACGGATGTCAGTAAAACTTTGCGCCATGTGCACGTCTCAAGTGACTCTAGAAAGAATTAAACTTCCATTTAATAAACAATTAAAATACATAACTTAACTTTAATCACAAAAATTTTGGAAATCACGTAAAATACCATGTCGTATATTAAATTCATCCACCTTTTTCTATTATCTATTGATACTTTTATAGAAACATTCTTCCAAATAATGCTCAATTAATTGACTGAAATTTATTCGGAAGTAAATACATAAGAGATCATTTTTTTATTGATAAATACATGTTTAATTGTATGAGAGTTTTATTGCCATGGCAATAAATCGAGAATCAAGAGAGTGAAAAAATCACGAGAGCTTACTCGAGTGCTCTTTTCTACTTCTCTTGATTCTAGAGTTTTTGCCGTGATATTAAATTTATCCAACTTTTTCTATTTTATATTTTTAGCAGACGATGTAGATTCATGTGAATAAAAGAAAAAGAGGACGTTGGGCTTACTGGATGGCAGCCAGTAATTTAAGAAAATAATGACTCCACGTTAGCAAACTAAAAATTGGTTGAGAGGACTGGGGTGGAGGAGACTAAACAAAAATCTGAAAAATAGACTTATAATTTGCTAAAAAAAAGGCTGACCATACTTTATAAAAATATCTTCGATTAAAAAGTATAATCTTGTCACATGTTGGAAAGACGAAAATAAATGAACAATAAAAGTTATTAAAAGATTAAACTCCAAAAATAATTGAAATACTACCAAAACTGCCATCTACGGATATCAGTAAAACTTTGTGCCATGTACACGTCTCAAGTAGCTCTAGAAAGAATAAAATTTCCATCTAATAAACAATTAAAATACATAATTAAATTTATACCACAGAACTTTTTGAAATCACGTAAAATACCATGTCGTTTATTAAATTGGTGTACTTTCTTGGTTCTGAAATAGATTAAAATTAGATTATGTGTGCGTAATAAGTAGAGTCTGTTGATCGCGAACGACTTGCGTATGCGATTCGATTACAATAGATATTTAATAGGTAACGTTCCTGAGTTTCATATGCATATGTTATTTTTGTGAAGTATATCTTAATAATCAAAGCTGGAATTAAAATGAATATTATCTTTTTTTAAAAACGTCTTTGTTTACAACAGTTCATATTCTTAATTACATGTAGCTCAAGAAATATACAATAAGTAAGTAATGCCGATGTTCTGGCCATTTCCGAACCCTTGTGTACGTCTGAGGGTATGAGTTGGCTCCTTGCTCTTGTGGCATCATCCAATTGTTTCTGGGTGGGGAAGTTACTTTGTCCCTGGTATAGAATCATGACTCCCTAGTTTTTTTCGACTGGTATGTCCCTGAAAAGCAGCTGAAAAACAGGGTTTCAAAATCGAACGTTGGGTTAGGTTATGTTAGACGGCAACATGGCTGAAGTTGGTAATGATACAATTTTGTTTCAGTTGATTTATGACATGGACTTGTTTTTAGGAGTAACTAGGTAAACTCCTAAGTTGAAGCAGTTGGTTGTTGGAGATAACAATCAGTTATGTGTATAGCAACCCGTGCAGAAGCCTACACCCACTGACAGTGGGTATGTGGACTTGTTCGTGTAACCATGAGGTTTTTGCAAGTTTGGGGTAGCATGTTTGGTATTTGATTGCCTTGCGGAGACACTTATTCTGTACCACCTGCAGGGTATGGAAATTGTGTTGTGTGCCAGTAAATATATGATTAATTTATTCGCCTTTGAGATATAACTATTTTTGCATATGATGGGATATAATTTGCTCATTGCAATTTTAGCTTTTTGAACTTGCTTCTTTATATGTCCATTAGCGTTTGTGTTACCTTGTAAAGTATATCCTAGATAACTTAAAGTGTTCCTGGGTAAAAGGTGTTGTCCGTCAATGCACAGCTGATATTGCAATGAGCTGTTTTTTCTTGCGATTCTTCTGAGTAACAAGTACTTTGTCTTGGATGTGTTGATAGTTAGCTTATTCTCTCTCACGTATGGTATGATTTGTGTGTTTATGTGTGTCTGTACGTTGTGTAGTGCAGTGTCCGAGACTTTTGCTGATGCTACAAAACAGGTGTCATCTGCATACATGGCTGTTAAGACTTGTGGTGTGGTTGGTAAATCGTGGGCAAATATTGAATATAACAAAGGTGATAGAAATGAGCCCTGAGAAACTCCGGCTTTTGTGGGGAAAGTCCCAGCCGAGCCTCCATTGATACTTACATAAAACTTACGGTTAGTAACATATGAGTGCACTATATTAATTAAGTATTTAGATAAATTTATTTTGATTAATTTATAAATTAATTCATCGAGCCATACAGAGTCAAATGCTTTTTGTATATCAATAGTGACCATAACTGATTTGTTCTTTTCTTGAAATCCCTCTTTGACGTGGTTAAATACTCTAATGATTTGGGCAATAGTACTGTGCCCTTCCCTGAAACCGTATTGCTCGGGGTGTATAATGTGGTTTTTGTCTGTGAAATTTTGTATTCTTTTAAAAATAGGTCTGTAGCTACCCACATAACATAGTTGTTTGTTAGCTTTGATGATAAGTATGATATTGGCAATCTTGAGCATATCGGGATAGTTGCCTGTTTTAATTATATAGTTGGTTATATATGTGAGTTGTACAAGAGCTTTCTTAGGAAGATTTTTAATAGAATGTTAGGAAAGCCATCCCTTCCAGGGGCTGTTTTATTTTTCAACGATGGTATGGAGTTATGAATTTCATTACATGTGGCCAGATTTTTTGTGTTTGGTGTGTGATTTGTGTGTAGGTAGTCTTGAAGAAATTGTGTAATATTATTGTGTAGTTGTGTATATTGTGTGTTATTTGTGAAATTATTTTCGAAATAATCTCCAAAGTTTTCTGCTATTTCAGATTTATTAGTGACAGCTTGTCCATTAACAACAATTTTGGTCATTTCGTTATTTTTGTTTTTTAAGCTTCTAGCTTTTTTCCAGAGTTATCTAGTGGTTTTAGTTTCTCAAAGAAGATCTTCCAAGATATTCATATACTAACGTATTAATTAATTTTTGGTAATATTTCAGCAGTATCTTGTCATTGCTGTGTCTGGTAGTTTGCCATTTTTCACGAATTTCAGTTTTCTCGTGTATGATTTTGGTTATATGACCGGGTAAGGTATTGTTGATTTAGAATCTAGGTTTAAGAGAAGTTGTGTTATTTCTGGCAGTTATGATGATATTTTGCAAATTTTTAATTATGTTTGTTAACTGTGTTGTATTTTCTATTTTATTAGTAATTATTAAATTTTCATTAATAATTTGTCTGAATTTTATCCAGCTTGTAGTGCTATAATCATGGACTTTTTTAGTGGGTGTGTGTAGGTATGTAATTTTTAATTCTATAAGGATGGGGTCATGATCAGAGTTGCGGTCAGGTAAGGTTTTAATTTTGGAAATATTGTTTATACTACGCCCTATGGCTAGCTCTATTGTACTCGGAGTGTAGTTAGAATAAGGGAAATGGGTGGAATCGTCTGTATTGGAAATGTTACAGTCACTGTTATCACAAAATCTGAGGGGAGTATTTACATTTGTGTTACGATATCTAGCATAGGGGTCCCATAAAAGTTGCTTACAGTTTAAGTCACCCACTATGAGGACCATATTGTGTGTTTTAATAATGTTGATCAAATCGATCTCTTTCAGCTTATCATTGGGAGGAATGTATGCTCCAACGATTTTAATTTTAATGTCTAACAATGTAGCGATATGCTCAATAGAAGAATTACTTTGTTGCAGCAGTTGGAAATTGATGCCTGTTTTTATTAATACTGCAATACCACCTCCGCCGACATTAGCGGGGCGGTCTTGTCTAAAAACACTATATTCGGGGTTTCGAAAGTTTTGTTAGCTTTGAGGAGCGTCTCGATTAAGAGAAATATATCTGGTTTAAGAATGTCGAGAAAATGTCTGATGAGATTAAGTGTATTAAAAACTCCACGTACATTACAGAACATTATTTTGATATGATTTCGTTTTTGAAATCCTGTTTTACCTCCTACCTGTCTAGATGACATATTTATCTATTCCAGCGACAAAGTTGTTATAAATAGTGAATTTCTACAACTTGTTGGTGGCAGCTTTTATTTTGTGCAATAAGTCAGAGATAGCCCTGGTCAGTTCGTCCAGGTTAACAATTCCGTGGAGTTGTTTAAATAAATCGTTTAGATGTGTGAATTAACGTATATATGTGGGGGCTTCTTGGTTAACGGTTTGACTGCGAAGATTAGGGATAGAGCTTTGAGGGGTTGGTCTAGATACTGCTTTGGTGGGAAGACTAGGGAATTCTTGGGTTGCGGAGCGTGTTTTCTGGTTCCATGGATTAACAATAGCAATGGATGCGGGACTGAATATTGTGGCTGCTGGCTCGTTATTTGTGCTTCCAGTTCTTTTAAGTTCTAACCATTCTCTTCGTTTTATGTATTCTGGGCAGACTACAGCATTGGCAGGATGGTCACCTTTGCAATTTGCACATTTTGCAGGTTTGCTCCTGTCCTTCGAGCATTCAGGTGTTAAATGTGAGGCCGCACATTTGAGACATCTACGGGCTCTGTCGCAGTTTGATGTGGTAATACCCCAAAGCAGGCAGAAGTGGCAGTGTATGATAGGTTTTGTTTGACGTCTGTGCTCCTATTGGACACGTATGTGCTCGATTACTCTTGCGTTTTTGTTTAAAAAGTCCAGAGTGACCTTACAATCAGTTATCACCAGGTATAGTGGTCTACCCTCTACATCCTATAAATGTCTTTAACTATGATTTTATATGTTCTGGTTAGTCCGTCCTTTATGTTATCGAATAATAGTCCCTCCGCTAACCCTCGCAATACGAAGGCATGAGTTTTTGCCTCACGTCTGGAATATGTGTGAAATGGCACTTTCTCTTCCCATAGTGTTTTATTTAGGCTACTGAAGTCAGATACATCCTTTGTAAATATTATTATGATAGAATTGTTAGTGTATTTAATTTCGAAATGGTTTTTGATTTCTCCTTTTATTATACTAACTAATTGTCTGTGTGCAGAATCATGTTTATTTACGTTACGTTATCTTCCGAGCTGCTGGATGAACCGTTGAATTTTCTAAACCTGACTGTTTTACGTCCCTTTTGTGTGATGTTGAGTTTGCGTAGGTCATCATCAGATATTTCTGTTAACGAGTAATATTTGTTATCAACAACTGCAGTTTGTTGACTTTGGGATGATTGTTTGATAATCTCAGTAATTTTTCTATACTTTTTCGGTTCAATAAAATCTGCGGGCATCACTTCGGAAACTTCCATTTGTTCACTTTGCGTAACAATTGTGATAGCGTTTAGATCATTTACATCCTTGGGAGGGTCTGACTGTAATTGACTTACTTCTTTTAATCAGGCTCTCGTACTGTAACTTTGTCGGTAGTTGGTTTATCGGCGATATTTTGAATTTTGTCTTCTACTTCCTGAGCCCAGGATGGGTTCGTTTGTTTATGTACTTGGGCCTTAGTAATTGTCATTTTTATGGGTGGGTTTTTTGTTTGTGAACTGTTTGAGTCCTCTGAGGTGGATTCACTTGTCTCATACCCAATTGTATCTTCTTCCATATTGTTATGAATAAATTTCCTTTTGGCTATTTCTGATTTGTCTGGAGTTGAAGTTCTATTTGAATTGTTTCCAAGACACGTGAGTATATCTAGATTTAGGCTTTGAACTTCGATATTTGACTGAGTTGTAAGGACATAATTTTCTATACATTTGTAAATCGTTAATTCGTGTGTCTTTATATTGTGTTCTAAACAATTTTTATTTTTGTTTCCTAGACTATTAACTTCTAATGTTTCTGTGTTTAATTGAGAAATAATAGAATTATTGGAATTATGTTGATTATCGATGTTTTGCTCGTTTAAATAAACCAATTTAAGGTAGTTTAGGTTTTTATTCTTTAATTCTAGTTTATTGGTTTTTATCCTATTTATTTCGTTACAATATTTGGAGTCATTGTGGGAATCTATAAATACTATCGATTGATGTAGTTTTTCATCAACATTTGGCGACTTGGAATTTTGAATGACTTCTCAGACACCTTTTTGTCTGATAAGTTTTTGTGCAGTGGAAGTTTTTACTAAATGTTTTGATTTATTTTTTATTACTTTTCGATTTGAACGCACCTTTCTTTATGGCACTTCTTCAGGATGTCTTAACTTTTACTGTGGGTTTTAGATTGTTTTTAAAATTGTTTTTCACGCACACGTTATTATAACTCAACAGATTTTCCCTAGCAAATAGTTCATGAATTTTCTCCCTTAATTTTCGGGTATAGTCTGTGGGGTACGGAGTACCCGTGACTGGGGATGGGGAATTAATAGGCAATTTCTACAATTTCTATTAGAATTTTTTTTTCTCACTTTAAGAAGTTTGACCTCTATATAATTAGAAACGAACGAATGAACTGATGATTATTATTCTGATATCCGTATTCTAATTAAAATCATATTAGTTGAGACCCGACTAAAAAATGTTGGAATGGATGACCTACAATATATAGCCAATTAGAAAAATTTAGAAAATGCAGATGAACAAATCGACAAACACAACCGTTTCGAAAATATTAAACCATTTGTTTACAGTTTAACAAAAAGATTATGCAAATATTTGATTGAAGCATTTACTTCTCATCATTTCCAAAATGTTTCATTCAATAGGTTTTAGTAGCTTGTCGATTTTTTGCCTCTCGAAGTTATCAAATGGACATTGGAAGAACTATATTTATATCAGTGTCTCTGTCTCCAGAAGAATTCACTATCGCTTTGAATGAACCAAGATTATTCAACAGATAGGTACTTAGAAATTTTGATGAATTGAATACTGTAAGACTTAGGTAGGTATCTATTTGTTGAAAACCTGTTTAGACCAATCTATTTTCTGTAATTTGCTTAGAAGATTTTACGAATATTACAATTTTCCTGGGGTTGTTGGTTGTGTTGATTGCACACATGTAACAATATTTATGTTAATAAGAAAATATATCATTCTATCAATGTTCTCTTTGTTGTTGTTGTTGTTTACATACCACGCGATATTCCTACATCTTCTTTGTTGTTTACTTTGGGTCAGAAGGTTCAGGCAGGGGGGCTATATGCGCCTCCGTGTCGATCTTGGTTGTTGTCCCGAGAACTCGGGATCTTCCAATTTAAGGCCCAAATGAGCGTTTGGTTTCCCTGTTGAAATCCGTTGTTTTGTGTTTTCCCATGTTTCGATTAACACCTCTGCTCCCAAGTTTCACATCCTTTTCTTGGTTATACCGTGCTGAGGACGGCAAATGATCCAAAAACATGCATGTTCGCGATTACCACTTTGTTTCAGTAGGACGGCAAATGGGCCCGAAACATGCATGTCCGCGATTACCACTTTGTTTCAGTAGCCCTTTTTCTTTTTGCGTGAATCACCCATGAATCTCTTTGTTGTTGTTGTTGTTTACATATCACGCGATATTCCTACATCTTCTTTGTTATTTACTATGGGTCGGAAGGTTCAGGCAGGGGGGCTATATGTGGCTCCGTGTCGATCTTGGTTCTTATGTAATAAAAATAACTATCTAAGTATATAAAATAACCAAATTTTACTATTAGATCCATATAAGTATTTTATCTTGAAAAGTAAGTGAGCAATACCTATTAATTCAGAATCACTACTTCTTCTTTTTCTTCTGTTGTTCATTATAAATTCCAAATATCTATTTAAAGATTTGATTGCCCTTTCGCTTTGTTCATAGTTTTCTTGTGCATCCTCTCCCTTTCTTTGTCTCTTTCTTTCATTTTATTTAGAGACTACTCAAGTGTTTATCAATAGAACCAGTTTTATTTTTTTGTCTTCCTTGACATTATTTTGTTTAGACTTCAGATTACCGTCGCTATTTTGAACTAGCAATTGCTATAGGTATAACATTGGTGTCATCCCCAAACAACTCCTCAAATTCATCAAAATACTCAAAATGTATTTTTTTACTGCCTGTATTTCTATCACTCATGTTATCTTTTTTTTTAAATATTGAGACTTCAAATATTTAAACTTATTTTTACATTGTTCTGTATAAAATTTCTTGATTTCCTTGGATATGTCTGCCCAAAAATTTTCATTGCGAATTGTGGTTGATTTTAATTTCTCAATGTTTTTTATATATACATCAATCACTATTAATACATCATTTCGCGACCATTTACCACATCTTTCATCCTCTGCTTGAATGGAATCCCACAATAATACGAATTTAAAGTGCTCGTAATCAATGCAAAATTTCGAAAAAAATATTTTGTGGATGCTTACATTCAAATGATTTGAAGGAGATTCTATATCACATGATATAAGAGAATCTGCATCAATATTTAAAATGCTAACCACCCTTGATATTTCTGGTGCCTCTGTATACAATAAGAATCCATCCAAAAATAAAGATTAAATAATTCAGTTAATTGCACAATGTACTAAAATGTTTTTTGTGCTTACCCACAGTCCTAAGAACACAGGAGACAAAATACTTCATTGATAAAATGCCTGTAAAGTCAATCCAACATTGTAACAAGTAATGAGTGCAAAAAGAAGAAAGAGGCTTATCCTTGTCAGCTTAGAGTTGCATTTTGGCAAAATGCGTACCTCGTTATGCCACCAGTGGCGTACTGATACCGCCTGATTTTATCATAAATAAAACATTTTGTAGGTATTTTATAAACCTTTTCGTCTTTTTATGATATTTTTATAAGGCTTAGAAAATAATCCTATGTCGAGATTTAGATTGCAGAACCTAGATATTTAATTTCAAAAATTACAAGGATAATAATCAAATAGGCCTAAAAATCATTAAACAAAATAATTGCTCCAATAAAAATCATAGAAAATATACACAAAAGTAAATATGATACAAAACATTCCATTATAATCTACGAATAACATTTTTGAGTACCTGATTAGGTGCATATGTATCAAAAAAAGAACAAAAGTTAAAAATCTATTCATGGCTATTATACAAAATAACGTAAAGATATTTTATTCATTTCTAAATAATATCAATTTTGTGCTAGACCTTCTTGTCCGGTTTTGTTTATCAAAATCCAATTTTTTTACAGTCTCATAATAAATGCGAATTTTAAAATATTTTTTTAATGTGAGTTTGACTAATTGAATGTGGTGAGCGTTCAATATTTCATTATCAAAAATGTCAATATCAAATTTCATTAATATTTTTGTTTCATGGACGAATCTAAAAAATCGTTCCGCTGTTACTATAACTAAATTACTGATATTTAATTTGCCATATTTTTTCGTTCTAAAAGGCGTGATTTCGATAAGTTGTTTTCTAGTAAAGCCAAACATGTATTACATGAAACGCATTTTTTCATACTCCTCACCAAATATCGTGAAATATAGGACACGATATCCTCAGAATAGAGAGATAAGTCCTAAGCATTTGAACCCTGAAAATTTGATTCAATTTATTTGTTTATGTCTTCAAATATAGTATAATGTTCAGATGTGTCGTGTTCCGTTATTGTATTGGAGTCTGCAAATATTGTTATATTGATTAGATTGACAGCATTTCCTGTTTCGAATCCAGAGATTTGATTGTGAACCCATACTCTTTTAACAGCGGCTTCAAATTGTCGAGAAGTAGGATTATTGTAATATCCTCGTGGATTTCGAATTGCCCCAAAAAATGGCTCTAAATGATCTTGTGATAATTTATATGACAAAATATATTGTAATTTTTGTTTGAGTTCGACTAAATCATACCACATTTTTTTAATGCTCTCTATACAAATAAAGAATCTTAGAATCCCAGTTTCTCCGCCAGAATTCAGAATTGGCCTGCATTTAAATTTAAAATTAAAATGTAATTTTCATTTTTCATCTTCTCAAAAAATGTAGAAAAAGGTGAACAGTTTGAGGAGAGAGGTCATTTATAGGTATATTTATTTAACCTGTTTCTGGAATTGAAAATATCGAACAAATTATTGAAATTTAATAAAAAATCTGAAGTTGCCTCTGAATCAGAAAATGCATTCATTTTTAAATCTTCTCTTAAAGAAGTTAGCGCATACCTGACACTCTTAGTAATTGTTTGTGTAGCAAGTCGAACCTTCATTTTCTCTCTTTCCACTGTAGGTGCCGCAAACGTATTTTAATTCAGCATGCAACCCGTCTGTGTTTTGCAGTTTAACCAATTCTGAAATGTAATTCCAATTTATGTCCCTATGTACTAAATCAGTAATGCCATCCTAACTTGCAAAATAATTTCTTACAAGCTTAACCATGTGGCATTATCTAAAAAGATATAAATTTCGTCATCGGTTACTGGGTGCTTATAACGAGAAAACTCAACCCTCCAGTGCCCGTTATAGATGTGCAGGTTGTCTCCCGGAATACAAGCCGTGCTGGCCAGTCGACTAGCTTCGAGTCGATGAAGGGGTGGATTCTTTAAAATTCAACAGTTTACGAAAAAGGGCGCCAGAGAGGTTTTGGCAAGAACCCAAGACTTCTTAAGTTAGCTCACAACTCCCCAGTAAGTTAACAGCACTAATTACACACTCTGAAAGGTTAAACTGATAGGAAAGTTATCATTGAAAATAAAAGTAAGCAAATATCCCCTGATTGAAGTTCGATAATCTCTTTGGACCATATGTCTCTTTTCAAATGTAATTGTTACAAAGTTTACAACATCAAAAATTAAACTATTAATTCCTGAACTCAGCTGAAGGCGGTAGATGCAGTATGCAGTTAGGCTGAAGGCCGAAATCTTCATAAAAACTTAAATCGCAAACTAAATTACCAGTTACAAACGAAAACTCTAAATTACAATTTGAATAACTGACACAGCAGGTTCTATAATACCTGAGTAGCAATGTGCGGTTGCCGGCAATTTAAGTACAGGGCAATATTGCCAGCAATATTGCCTAAAAGCGGCAACTTAGGGCAACTTAAGCTATAAGGCCCAAATTCACTTAAATAGTATGCTGAGATCGCTGAGTTAAAGAAAAAAACACAAAAAATTAATCAAATAAAGACAAATTTATTATACGTACGAAAACGGAACATAAAAGACAAATTAACAAAATATAAAATAGAAAACTAAAAACTAATTCCACTTTTTATTACTTGGAACGGTATTACCTCAATATTATTAATCGGATTCTGCTTCCGACTCCGATGTCTAGGAGCAGGAGCATGATGGCAGAGATGTAGAAGAATTGGTGTCACTGTCAACATTGTTAACTGCTTCGATATCGCCAATAACTTCTTTAGTTCTAGACGTAGATGGAGTATCTATATTCTTAACTGACGTTAATTCAATGTTACCAGTTCTGTTTTTGGGCAATTTGGCCTTCTTGGTGGTAGGTGCCTTCGATCTGTGCATCTGGGCAATATAACATAATTTTCCCGCTCTGTTAGTATTTAAGTATTCAATTTATGTCGTTTCTTATTGTGAACAAATGAAAATGTGGAAAAGGATCTTTCCACAGAGGCAGATGTTGAAGATGGTCAAGCAACTTTTCCTAAGTCAGTATTTGGATGAAAGGTTTTCCACCATAATAGAGCACTTACCTTTTCATCTTCAACAGCTTTCCAAACAAATTCTTTTCCTCAAAGTCCTTCTCGAGATCTATACATAGCAAGTTCTGCCATAACATTAATATTCATATTTTGTCCAATTTGACATATTGCTTCGCAACCATCAATTTGTTCTTGCGCTGACATTATTAATCCTTCACTTCTAGGATCCAATAAGCAAGCTCCCAATTGAATAGGCTTCTAAGCATGTAGTTTTCCATCTTCGAATTTTTCCTTATTTGATTCTGATTCTACGGAAGGCAAGGTCAAAGGTAAAAACTCTTCCAGTTTTTTTCTATTTGTGAAAACGCAGACCAAACTAAGTGAATGCTATTGTAGTCACCCTCCAAATATGTTATCCAATGCACAACTGGTTCCAACAGAATGCGAAAGTTCTCTATATGTGACCGAAACTGGTCATCGACTAAAGCTTGCTTATGTTTTTTCGACAAAGTCTTTGTAGCATCTTCGTTTATTGCCATTATTTGCAATATTCTTTTCGTAACCACTAAACTGTTTAGACACTCTAAATAACTTCCCCAGCGGATCTTCACTGGCAGATGCAAAGAAGATTGAATGTTTTTTTCACAGTTTAGTTGTTTAAATTCAGCTGATAACCGTTGAGAACTTCTTATGGTTTTTATGATTTCTACACAGTTACTAAATATTTTGATAGCAGTTTCACCTTTGAGAATATCACTAATTATCAAGTGGAGAGTATGAGTCATACAACCTAACCATATTATGTGAGGATACTCTTCATTTAGAAGCCTTCCACATTTAACTATATTTGAAGCATTGTCAGAAATAACAACTAGACATTTTTCTGGCCCTAATTTTTCTATAATCTAAACTATCTCGGCTAGTAGATATTCAGAAGTATGTCTGTTTCTTTAATTTCAACAAAGGAATAAAAATATGGATTGGGTGTGTACACAACGAAATTTAATATCCCCTCATTTCTAATGTTAGACCATCCATCCAATGCTTAATTTAGCATTACTGAAGATTCTATGTTTTCTTCTACTTGTTCTTTAACCAACGATAATTCTTTTTTCCAAAAGACTGGTCGACAAAACTTTTCTTGTTGGTAAGTGGTACGCAGGTCGTAATTTGCGAAATAATTCCTCCCATAATGGGTGTTCCAAAAGTGACAAAGGCTCACCTGTTACATAGACTGCCCGTGCCAATAGTGTGTCAGTTTCCATCTGAAACAATCAGAACAAAATTATTAGTAGCACTTACATTGTTGTACAGATGCCAAATAATAAGGCATACACAAACGATAAATATACAGTATCCGGTATAATTTGATAAATACCTGTTCTTTAGTATCCATTGAGTCAAAAAAATTTGAGACAGATATTGGCTTCTCCTTCGTCAACTTTGTAGACTTAGGCATGTTTATGGAAGCGGAACTTAGGAAACTGTTACCTTCCTCTACATTTTCATTGATGTCCATGTCACGGTCGACACTCTCTGGTTCATGTTCTGAAAATAAAATATTGACACTTGAGGAACAACTAGAATCCAATATGGGTACATTTGATCCACCTGAATTCGAGCTTGATTTCTCTAAGAGTTTCTTCTTCAGAATAACAGGACACTTTTTACAATTCATTATATGTCTTTGAAACTTGGTAGCATTTTTGTTGGTGTAAATTTTGGCACAGTATTTACATTCGTACAGTCTTACTATTTTTTGAGGTCTTTTCTAAAAAAAACTTCCACACATCACTTTTCGGCTTCATTATTTATTTTGATTATAACGTTTATTTTGATTATAACTAAATTCCACAACACCAACAGTCAACAGTTGAAGCGAAACAACTCGATTACTCGATAGTTGACCGATTTGGATAAACCGGTGGCCGGTGGCATCCCCGGATCCCTGATTGGTGTGCGATATACTCACACCATGCGGTCACGCTTCCACGTCATTCGAATCCAGCGAATAAATTGCAGGCAGCAATATTGCCAATAATGTTACCATTGATCCTTGGCAACTTTACGGGAATATTTTCAACATGGGAATATTGCCGTTTGGCAATATTGCCGATGGCACATTGCTATACCTGAGTAGAGCTGAAGGCACTAACTCAGGGTGCAGAAGAGCTGAGGGCCCCAATCTACACAGATGTATCAAATTATAGATCAATTACAGGAAACGAACAAATGGTTCATGTACAATTTTTCAAATGCAGTGAAAATCTAACACCAAAACTCCAATTTCATCAGTTACATGGGTTCACACATCCGCAATCTATATGAGTATAAATATTTATAAATGCATATACATATGAAAAAATAAAAATCGTCAAAGTCAGAAAAAAATATTAATAGCGCAGCACCCAGGTACGTGGTATACCTAGCGTTCAGAGCCAACAATTCAATATTTAAAAAGAATGCTTCAAAATTTTATATACGAAAAGTAATAATAATTGATGACCACAAAAAAATAAATAGAAAAAATCATACATAAAAGTTTTTGTAAAATTTTGACTGTTAATTGTGAATGGAAGATGTATAAATGTATAAAAATAATAAGAAAAACGACTGTTACGAGTGATTTTCCTTCCTCAGAACAGCAATCGAATCCCTCGAGGTCGACACTTAAAAAAAAATATCCAGCCCTCCTGGTCACTGATCCAGGTGAGAGGTCTGGCTGACTTCGTACTCCTCAATCAGCGGATGGAATCCATAAGACCAAAATAATAAACCCCCCCTAAAATAGAAAAACGAATTAGCCTACACGTAAAGTTTTCATTTTACCCCAGTCAACTTTCCGACGTCTCCCGTACCATTCTATTATATTAATTACATTATAATCATCCGAACCCCGCAAATAATCATACGACCTGACTTTCAACAGTATAAAAGCCATCTAAACTAATAGCAAAAACTGCATGAATGGTATTTATATATTGATTAGCAAAAAAAACCATGATATCTGAAAAAAACTAAAAAGAAATCCCGTTACCTACACATACCTGACGAAAACTCAGCCCCCGTGATATATTCTAGTTTCGAAAATGTACCAAACAATTACGAAAATGACTTGGTAAGAATTTATGAAACGTATCAAAACTATTTCATAAAATAGGTTACATACTTCAATAAACTACGAAAATTACTTCAAGATGTTAGATTACTACTTTAACTGCCAATAAAATTGTTAACTTCGAGAAAGTGTTCAGATATTTACCTAAGTAACGAGCTATTCTGGCCTGGACGTCAACCGAAATACCCACGTGGTTTGTCAAATTTCAAATATCTTGCAAATTGCTGGCCATCCATTCACTTTTGCACAGCAAATTATCAAGGTCGGACCCCCTGGATGCTATAGAATACGGTATTTCCTCCCCTATACAAGTATTAACGTGGTTGAACCTAATGGCTACCAGAGCAGATCCAAATTTTTGAAATGTCTCACGACAGTCTTCGCTTCGCCCAATGGAGAATTTACCTTACTTTCTCATCGAAACGGTCTGTCATAAGTCCCCGTCGGTAGGAATGCCAACTATATCGAACGCTGATTTCGCCGTATATTTACGTGAAATCAATTAAAAACGTTAAATATTAACGGGACATGGTTAAATGTTATTTTAAAATTTTTTTCGCTTTAGGTAAATCATAAGCTTCAATATTTCTCTCAATATCAACATATCCGGTAAATTTTGATCCAGACCATTCTACTTGGCATCTTATGAACATCTCATCCATCACAAAGTTTCAAAGCAAGGGGTAATTAGTGCTTTTTTTCTTGTTTACTTTTTATTTCTTCTTGAAAGAAAAATATTTACTGATTTTACCTACATAATATTTTTTATGATAAACAATAATATTCAAGAAACTAGTGCTAATAGTTAAATAGAAATGTAATCCAGCACAATATTTCAGTAATAGTAACAAACAAACAACTAACTCGCCACAGCCAACAAATTTATTTTCCCGACATAAAATATAACCACACTTACTTACCTATGAAACAATAAATCCGGAAATAAATGATTCATTCTTCCACACACTACACGACCACGAACCATAATTGTTCGACAAAAAGCTTTTTCAAGAAGAATAACAGATACGAGTATATCGGAAAAAGTCAAATAATTAAAAAAATTATTATAAATGCACAGTTTCTCGGAGGCAACACCGCAGGAAATAAATTCATTAAAATCTGATAACCGGCCATCTCTTTAGTGTAAGTTGTAAACGCTGTTGTCATGTTTCTTTCATTTTAGTATAGAAATATCATGCGAATAAATTTATAAAATAAGATCTATAATGAACAGATTAATTTTAATATTAACCAATTTTTTATCAAAATAATTTAAATTACTATTTTCTATTAGTTACTAGCAAATGATAACAAATTACTCTTATTTTATTTTTACGTTAAATTTCTATTATTTGTAAATTTGGCTACATTTGTTTAGCATAGAAAGTGAAAGAGTTAATGGTGGCTAATTGTAAAAATGTAAACAATCTCGTTGAATATTAAATTATTTTGCTCATCACCTACAAAATTGTGAGAATGTGTAGACAAACTATTCATAATTTTACTGTGATCTATTGATCAATATTCTTCTCACTTATCTATATAGATCGATTCCAATTATTATATTATTTGTAATTTTGTGAACATAACCCAAACTTCTCAATCCTGTATTATAAAATGCAAAGCGCAGGCGGGTCAATTTCTACCGATGGGTTAAATGGTTGGACGATTGGTAAAATTTACCGCTAGCATCTGAACGACCCGACTATTTACCAGATGTAAGCATCTGAACGCATAAAACGCGCCCGACGTTGCATCTGAATGCACCCTTACATTTGACATAACCAAATGACATTTGTATTGTAACGTCAACTGACGCTGTTGTGAGAACGATACAATTCGATGATTTTAGGAACGGTGCTCGAGAATATCATTTTTAGGAACTATTCGCAAATAGAGCATTCACAGGCTTGTGTATACATGACGTTAGGAAGGATGTCATGAATAGCGCCCCGGTTTAAGATTCAGGGCGGATAAAACTCAATTATCGACCACCATACCTGCAAAAAATTAATCACAAATGGCGACACTGATTTACTTACCCAAATATCGAAACCACACCTGCCAAACGTTCAACTTTAGAAATATTTTTACAAAAGTTGGATCTTCTATTTTTTAGAACTGAATATATTTTTAATAAATACATGGAAAATTATCATTGATGCTGCAAATGGAAGATCATATATGAATCAAATGGCAAATATATGCATAATTTGCCCGTAGATAATATACTTTTTAATAAATTAAAAAATATAAAATTGCGGGGAGACGAAAAAGATGAAATTTTCGGTACAAGAGTGTCTGCCGTCTATCGCAAAAATATCTAGAAGAGGGCGGAGTCGAGACGTGACATGACGCGAGTGACGAGCAGTCACTCTGGATAATTTGATTTCATCTAACCAATTTGGATTTGAAGAAAAAAGTTCTACTCACTAACATCAAAATTGTATGATTCAGTAAATAGGAACCAGGTGTATGTATGTGCCTTCCTGGATCTTGGAAAAAGCGTTTGACACTATTAGCCTCCAATCTCTTACAGACGTTAGAATGTATGGGCATACAAAACAATTGCTTACAATTATTTCAAAGCTACATCTCTGATAGATAACAGGTGGTACAGATTGACGTGCTAACAAGTGGAGAAAGACTTATAACCTATATAGTGCACCAAGGGAACAATTTCCGATCCTGTGTTATTAAGTCTCAATATAAATGAATTGTTTTCAATGGGCAGTACTGGATATATACTTGAATTCGCTGACGATATAGCCAATATCTATGAAATGGATAATTGGCACAATTTGAAATAGTTGAATATTATCTAATATTAATTAAGGATTGGTTTGGTCATATATTACATACTCTAATTTTTTATAAAACATATTATTTGCCATTTCATAATTCTACTAGAGTATAAGAACGGCTTCACGAGTAAAATATTTGGGAGTTTTTATAGATAAAAATATAAAATGGGACAATCATATCAAGTTCACTAGAAGAAACTATAGTTTATTCTTTATTCCCTAGAGATTATACACAGAACATTTATTTAGATTATTATTTGTAGTTCCAGTATGTACCCTAGTGATGCACTGTATAAGAAATGCAAAGCAAAGTAGAGCAATTATATTTTCTGTGTGCATCGGTAAAATATCATACTATGAAAAATAAAATTAACTTACCTGCACATACATATGAATCCAGAAATAAACACTTATATGTAGTTCCTATAATGACAAAATCTTTATGTCAACGTTCATTTGATTTTTTAGAGCTAGATTTACAACCAGGTCCCAGAACATATATAAAAGTCATTTATAATATTGCAACTTTTAAAATAAAAGTAAAATTCTTCCTATTAACACAACCAAGAAAGTTTTGTGAAATTATTATTGTCCCTTAACTAGTGTATTTCTCATTTACCAAAACAGTTGTTGGGGTATATTCATCTCTGACATAAAAGATTTTTAGTAATTATAATTAAGAAATTACCTTTCATGCGTTCTTCAGGATACAAATGAATGAATTATTATTATTTGTGGGCCTCTTGATTTTGGGTTTAATATTGATTGTAGAATTCATTTTTATAGAAGAAATTGATAACATATTTGAATAGCTTCTTTACATTTGACATAACAAGATGACAAATGACATTTCTATTGTATCGTCAACTGATACTGAATTGCGCTATTGTCAAGTATATTTAAACATGAGAACGATACTATTCGTATGATTTTAGGAACCGTGCTCGAGAAAATCATTGCAAATGGATGATCATATATAAAATATATGGCAAATGTATGCATAATTTGCTCGTATATAATATACTTTTTAAGTGAATAAGAAAATAGAATTGCGGGAAGAGGAAATTTTCGGTATAATAGTGTCTGATGTCCAGCGCATCATGACAAAAATAGAAGAGGGCAAAGTCGATACGTGACATGGCGCGAGTGACGAGCAGTCACTCTTGATGTATGGACATCGAATATAAAATCAAAATTTAACAGAGCAGGAATCCGTGGTAGCCGTCAACCTGAATGATGACGGAAGAAATGAAAGTTAAAGGATATGACTCCCCATCAAGCTACAACAGGACTGTTATTAACTGCAGAAGAACGAGGAGAGCAGTTCCAGGACGTTCAAGGGTTACCACCTCTGTACAGAAACGTTTCCTCCGATTAGTAGCACTTAGAACAAGGACGGTAACCGCACCATATTTACTTCTAGATGCCCATCAAATTCAGGTAAGTCCCGATACTGTAAGGAGAAGGCATCGTGAAAGTGATCTGACTCCCCATCAAGCTAGAACAGCACTGTTACTAACTGCAAATCATAGGAGAGAAAGACTACTGTTTGCTCGAGATCATGTAAATTGGGCATAAGACGATTGGGCCAGAGTTCGCTTCTTTGATGAAACCAGGTTTACTTTGTTCAATAATAAGTAAAATAAATAGGCGCGAAGGAGAGCGATACGCACAGTGTAACTTTCTTCCTAGTGTTCCTAGTGTGAACTATGGAGGCGGATCTGTAATGTTGTGGGCTCACGTGCTGAGTTGTTATTTTTTCAGAATAGAGCTCTCACTGCTCGAAGGTATATAGAGTCAGTTTTAGAGCCTCACGTTATGCCCAATGTCCCTGTAACGACGCTGTCGTCTAAATAAACATTAACAACCTCTGTTACCAACATCGACAACACATCCACGAATGGCAAAAGACAATTTACAGAGTACGACCAAACAAGTTATCACAGTGGGTGCAATTGGACGTCCCGTACCTAGCTGGCAGCACTATCGACGTAACACCAGTAAAGTGGCCAACGGTGATAACCCCGAGACATTTTGGATGCATCGACAAAACTCAGTCCTCACACCTCACACGGTAGAGAGGAAAGTTGAAACGGTAAAGCTAATTCGGTGTGCACTAAATCCGAAAGAAACTTTACGGATCTAGTCCGGTGTGTATTGAACCCAGAACCAACTTAACCGACCCGATACCGTTCCTGTGTATATTGAACCTGGAACAAACTAAACCACCCGGATACAATTCTGCTGTGTATTGAACCCGGAATAATACCAACCGTACACATCCCTGTTTCGAGACTAAATACCAACAATAAATCTAGCTTCGATTCTTTAGTTCCGTCAATATTCAAAACTGAAATATTGCCATCACATATTTCCTCTAAGAATAACATACGGGAGAATTCTAAATCGAGAGGCGGCGATCGGACTTGAATCAAGAAGTAATCAGTAACTATTTAACCAAGCTGGACTATTGTTCGACGGGGAATGGTTGGGATCTGAGAACACGCCGAAGGTATAAAATGATTATTTGTAAATAGATGTACACAGGGTGTCCCAGGACTCATGGGAAAAAATAAGGAGCGTATAGTATGAGCCAAAATAATGTTAGTACCTCATATAAACTTTTCCAATACAGGCCCTCGTTTTCGAATTATAGGCCGCTAATATGAATTTAGAATTAGTTTTTTATTTTTAATTCTCATACTGTTCATTTGATCTTCATATAATTTTCAGCGTATTTATAATGTATGTGTATGCTTATTTTGGCAAAGAAAACTGACTTACAGTAGTGCCTTGAAGGCAGGGACAGACTACTCGTAATTGTTAGTGATCCAAAATTTTTGTATGAACATATCGAAAATGACTTCCCCACACCTTAAGTTAACGAAAAGATACTCTTGTTGGAATTTGATAGAATGAACCATTTGGATGATATTTACCATCTTATTAATGTACTTACGTACCGATTTGCGCTTTCACCAGTTTATGAGGATATCTAAGTAGCTAGTTAAAAGTAATTTATTGATGCCATGTCCAAGATTCACCTACTGTATTAGCTAGAACTGGACTAGAAATTAATAAGTTCGCAGAAATATTTGAATATTTTGCAAAAAGATTTTGGAACCTGTTTGAAGATGTCGTACCACTACAAACTCGTAGGAATTAATGTTACATACATGATGGGCCCCTCCTAATTACAGTTTAGATGTACGACAAAATTTGTTCAAAATGTTTCCTAATAGATGGATTGGTCGGGGTGATCTTTTTCAGTGACCACCGCGATCAGGAGACGTCAGTCCTATAAATTTCTTTTTCTGGGGGCAACATAAAAAATAAAGTGTGTGCAACACCTGTACATACAAGGCAAGATTTTATAGATACAATTGTATTACTATGAAATTGTAATAAACATAGTATGGAATATTGCTCTTTCAGGTGCAACAGAACAAGCTCTATAGACTTAGGATGTGCGTGGAAATGGGTCAGTTTTTTTGTTGGCTAGGGATTAGTTCTAGTCTAATGTTTTATAGCTTGTATATTTGACGTTTTCCTAATGGTTCAATAACTTTTTGTTTGTAATTTTGATTCA
Organism: Galeruca laticollis; assembly: GCA_963921935.1. NCBI lineage: Eukaryota > Metazoa > Arthropoda > Insecta > Coleoptera > Chrysomelidae > Galeruca > Galeruca laticollis. Next base: position 87,042,112 of record OY998180.1, read on the forward strand.
AAGCAACTAACTGCGTTCTTCGCATACCTATTCAATTTCCACGAAATGAGTTGTCAATATTCTTATCACCGACTATTGTTAAGTTATTTATTTCTACTACAGTAGGCGAATTTTGGACATTTTATCCATACATTACTCTTAAACCGCGATTCTCACTATACGTAGCGTCACCGTCACGTTGCCTAGCCGACACCGTCAAAGAAAATATTTTCACATTGCAAGTGACGTGAAGTGAACATGATGTAGTATTGTGACTTTGTTCATTACTTGCAATCTAAAAATATTTTCCTTGTCGGTACCGCTGAGGCGACGTGACGATACGTATAGTGAGAATCTCGCCTAACTTTTTGTTAGCATAAGGCATGAGGAAGTCATTTTCGATATTTCCATTTCCATCCCTGCATTACGAGTAGTCCGTCCCTTTTTCAAGGCACTACTGTAAATCTGTTTACTTTGCCAAAATTAACATACCTATACATTATAAATATGCTGAAAATTTTATAAAGATCAAATGAACAGTACGAGAATTAAAAATAAAAAACCAATTCAAACTTTGAAGGCCTATAATTCAAAGACGAGGGCCTTTATTGGAAAAATTTATAAGAAGTACTAACAATATTTTGGCTTATAATATACGCTCCCATTAATCCCGGGACACCCTGTTTATAATTAAGTTTTCAATTTATTAAGATGTTCCATTTGGTTTAACTTGTAACTTAATTATTCGGTTCAATAAAATAGATCTTAACCAAACAGCTCTTTATGATGTACCCCCTGACAACGCACGGCATTACACCCTTTTATTGGAGAAAATTTCCTGTTTATGCAGGATAGAGCAAGACCCCACATTGCTATAATTGTACATGAGTATCTGGAAGAGGTAGGAATTGATACCGTGGCATGGCCAGCTAGAAGCCCTGATTTCAACCCTGTAGAACACATAAGGGCAGAAGAATTTCAACCCGTCAAAATCCTCTGAGTAACCTGAATGACCTTAGCACTACCCTGCTTGATATATGGGACACAATACCACAAAATGTCATTAGGAATCATATTCTTAGCATGCCGAGAAGATATCAAGAGGTTATTCGTGCAAGTGGTGGTAATACGAGGTACTGAAAACAAAATTTGTGTAGTTGATTTTATTATTCATAAATCGAATACTCATGTTTTTTTATTTATTTGCCTGGGAAATGAAATTTTATATTATTTTGTTTTATTAAAGATGAATAATAGTATATTGAAGAACAAGTTTCATAAAGCATCATTTTATTGCACGCGTCCAAGGTTAGAAAACGAGCCGAAGGCGCGTTTCCTTAAGGAGAAATGCGATGGAAGGCCTTATCAAACAAGTTTTTCAAACATTTTTCTTACATTGCGTTTTTGTGTCTAAAAAGCAGAATCATTAAATCGATTTAGGGTATTTTGTATTCATGGCGTAGCAGTTGATAATGCTGACATTAACGACAACTTGAAACATTTGAAAATCGAATAATTGTGTCAATTTGCAATAATTTTGTGCTTTTTACTTTGTTTAATCATCTGCCTTCGTAAAAATAATGGAAAATTATAAAAGGTGTACCACACCTGAACTGTTGTAGTATTCATTGTTTAATGATGATTTTTGAGTAAGATTAATTCTGAAGTGGATTGTATTGTGTTCACAGAAACATGGTTGCTTGATGACCTAAATATTTTTGAGATACCAGTATATGACCTAATTTATAATTCTAACAAACTTAATCAAAATGATGGCGTAGTTGTCTACATAAAATCTGACTTGAAATAATCATATAAACGGGTTGCTCTAAATTATGGTATATTACTTGAAATCGACATTTTACTCTCCCCTGAAATAAACTTTATGATCCGTTCTTGCTACCGTTCCCCATCGTCAAATTCTGCAGATTTTCTCTTAAATATACAGGGATATTTTGATTCTAACCAACCAACTCGAAATAGCCATCAGGCCTTCATTGGTGACATAAACATTAATTTACTAGCAGATAATGAATTATCAAACGAATATTTATGTATAATGAACGAATATGGTTTATTTCAGCAATAAACAGTCCAACTAGGATTCGGCGAAATTCTAAGTCTTCTCTAGACAATATTTTCATAAAGTCAAAAGAAAGATCGATTAATGATATTGTGATCCCGATGGTAATCGAAACTTTTGTTACCGACCATTCTTCAGTACCAATACAGATAGTTCATAATAATGGTAAAATAGTCAATAGAAACAATTCAAAATACAAACAATATTTAAATTATTGTGAACTTTAACAAATACTTAAAGATGAAAATTGGTTTACGGTACATCAGGCTCAATGTCCAGAAACAACAACTAATCAATTTATCAATAAGTTGTCAAGTTCTATTGGAGAATCTTCATACTCCAAAAAAATTAGTAGAAAAATCTCAACCTTAACCCCATGGATGACTCAGGGCCTTTCAAATTCTGGTAATACTGAGAATAATATGTTCAATGAGTTAAAAAAAACCTGAGAACACTACCCTGAAAAGTCAGTTTAATAAATATAGAAATAACTTGACCAAATTAATAAGGAAATGTAAATATGAATATTACCAAAAACTAATTGATAAAAATGGTACACTATCGAAACATATGTGGCAAGTAGTTGATGAAATCACCAAATCGAAACCTAAAAATCAACATATTGATTCTCTAAATGATAACCATGGTAAATTATTGGCAGAAATAAATGAAATAGCCATTTATTTTAACAAAACATTTACAGAAGTTGGTCTCAAACTTGTTAAGAAAATACCACCAACGATGAATTACTCACCAAAAACTAAAACAATACCGAACAGCTTTTATTCGCGCCCTACCGATAATTTAGAAGTTGAAAGTACTATTAAAAATTTAAAAGTTGAAAAGTCACCTGGTGTAGATGGTATTCAATCTGAAACTTCAAACATATCCTAATATATATAGTAGAGTCATTAACATATATCATAAATAAATGTTTTTCTGCTGGAATTTGGCCTAAAATATTTAAAACTACGTGTGTCTTACCTATATTTGAAAACGCTGACAAAAAATCTGCAACCAACTACCAACTCATATCCTTAATTACGACTGTGTCCAAGGTTTTTGGAAAGATCTTGGGAGAGCGTTTAAACTCCTACCTTACAAAATTTAATATCATATCTGGCAATCAATTTGGTTTTAGAAAGCAGATTTCAACTGAACATGTAGAACTGAAAAAATCAATATGGCATTGGATGTAAGTAGCCCTTGCTTGTGTGTCTTTCTTGATTTGTCGAAGGCTTTTGTCACGGTTAGTCACGAAAAACTCTTGACCAATCTCCACCAGATTGGAATAAGGTGTAAACCACACAAATTACTAAAGAGTTACCTAAGTAACCGTAATCAAATTGTAAGAATGAATACTACATATAGCAACACATTGCCTATCCGTTGTCGTGTTCCCCAAGGAAGTGTCCAAGGCCATACCCCCTTCAGTATCTATATAAATGACTTACTAGATGAGTCTCATGAACGAGAAGTTATAGGATGTGCTGATGATACAGCATTATTTTATAAAGATACAAGCTGGACAAAACTCAACACTCAACACTAATAAAACGTTTTACATTGCATTATCTTGCAATACAGCCACTGCTCCTTCGTTCAATGCACTAACTGTACGTACTGAAAACCTGAAATACACAATAAAAAATACAGATAATATTAAATATGTCGGAGTATATCTGGACAACCACCTTAAATGGGACATACATATTAAATATATCTGTAAAAAACTTTGATATGTTATGACAAAGTTCAACTACTTGAGAAAAATACTAAATTAAGCTCAAATAAAAATTCTTTTTTATGCTTTAGTGGAAAGTCATTTACGCTATTGCATTACTGTCTGGGGCAGTGCGCTAAAAACTCACATTCCCCCTGTAGTCCAGGAGGAATCGGCGCATGAGTACCGAAAACTATTCCACCTCAATTTTTTTATGCGATCCTCTTTGAATTGCCCTACTAACGATATAAATGCATGTTGCCATGATGCAACCTAGTTCCATATTGTTTAAACCGAAATTGTTTGAACAATTGGAAGGAGTTGTTATTTTTCAACCGGACAATTTTTTTTTATATTCTTTATTGAAATAAAAATAAAAAAGGTTCCATGACTTTTTACGATAAAGTTAATATTTTTAGAGATATGAATTTTTAAAGGTTCGAAAAATCTCAAATTTGAGTACTTTTGACCCATGAAAAATATATTAAAAAAATAAAATAAAATATAAATAATAATTTTTTTAAATTCTTTATACAATAGTTAATATTATTCTCAATAGAGATTTAAGAAAATTTCATTGTTTATACTTGTTTTTTAATTGTTAATTTCGCGCGCTCACAAGTATGCGTCGCTACCTTTAAGTATCGCCGTCTTTCTCTGACTCATGCGCTGCATACGGTCTCTCTGTGTCCTGAATCATTAATAATTATTTATCTAAAAAACCATTAACTTTATCAAGATTGGTAAAGAGAGCAATGTTATTAACAATTAAATTGTCTACAATTTGTTTTTAACAAAAGTAATTTAAGTATTAATCGGAACATGTAATTAAAATTACTTTTTTATTATTATCATTGTGATTTATGCATTTTTATCAACAATAATAAGATATAATAGTATTTGAAAAATTTTTGGAATCACAATTATATATAAATAATAAGCTTTTGCTTAAACATACATTTGGAAAAATGCATTGAATCCGGAATATAAAACATTAGATTTTGATCAGTTGAAAATGGGCTTTTGTTTATGAATAAAGGTATTAGCAAAGTATCATTCTCTAGTTTGTATCCGAAATTCGTAAAATCTAATATTTATATTCCGGATTGAATGCATTTATCCAAATGTATGTTTTGAGCAAAAGCTTATTATTTATATATAATTGTGATTCCGAAAATTTTTCAAATACCATTATATCTTATTATTGTTGATAAAAATGCGTAAATTACTATGATAATAACAAAAAAGTAATTTTAATTACATGTTCCGATTCATACTTAAATTACTTTTGTTAAAAACAAATTGTAGACAATCTAATTATTAATAACATTGCTCTCTTTACCAATCTTGATGAAGTTAATGGTTTTTTAGATAAATAATTAATAATGATTCAGGACACAGTGAGACCGTATGCAGTGCATGAGTCAGAGAGAGACGGCGATACTTAAAGGTAGCGACGCATACTTGTGAGCGCGCGAAATTAACAATTAAAAAACAGGTATAAACAATGGAATTTTCTTAAATCTCTATTAAGAATACTATCAACTATTGTATAAAGAATTAAAAAAAATTATTATTTATATTTTATTTTGTTTTTTTTAATATATTTTTCATGGGTCAAAAGTACTCAAATTAGAGATTATTCGAACCTTTAAAAATTCATATCTCTAAAAATATTAACTTTATCGTGAAAAGTCATAGAACCTTTTTTATTTGCATTGCAATAAAGAATATAAAAAAAAATTGTCCGGTTGAAAAATAACAATTCCTTCCAATTGTTTAAACAATATGGCACTAGGTTGCCCCATGGCAACATGCATTTATATCATCAGTAGGGCAATTCAAAGAGGATCGCATAAAAAAATTGAGGTGGAATAGTTTCCGGTACTCGTGCTCCGATTCCTCCCGGACTACTGGAGGTAATTCAAAAAAGGTTCCTTAACAAAATAACTAAACGAAATTGGAGATATCCCAGTGATGCCCTTTATTCTGAAGCACAGATTTTGGATATCCGTCAACTAATCTGTTATTTGATTTGAAAATTCTTATTCTCATGCCCTGGATAACTTGATTTTTAAACTTTTTTTACTCTTGTAATTTTGCACAAAACTTTGTCATTTTCAAGAAAAAATCGAATAACCGAAGACATGTTTTCAATAATGTTATCTAAAAAGTTACAAAAAAGTCAAGAGTTTGCTATGAAGTTATACATCAAATTTGACAATTTGGAATTCAGTTCTTGTAGTAAGTAAATTGTTATAATTTTTTTAATGAGTGGAAAATTCTCATTTAGTGAACAAGTGGATAATCATAAAATTTCACAGAATTGATTGATTTAAAATATTTTATTTTCGTACTATGGATAGTTTAATTCTGAAACTTTTTTTGCTCTTGTAATTTTGCATAAAGCTTTGTAATTTTCAAGGAAAAGTCGAATAACTATTAGACGTAATTTACTCCATTTTTACTCCATTCATATCACGAATTTTATTTCAGATTTAACAAATTAATAATATTGTAGAATGAACATGAACATTTTAATTCAAAGAAATTGCTGAAATTGATCACCATTTTCTCTTAGACACAAAATTATTCTTCGCCGTCGAAGTCGACTCTGGCCAGTAGCTGATGATCATTTTTTATTATATTGCATTTATCTGCAATGCGATTTCACAATTCTTCTCGGGAATCAACTGGAGTAGAATAAACAGACTCCTTTAACGCCCCCCAAAGAAATTAATCACATTTATTGAGGTCCGGTGAGCGGGGAGGCCAATCTTGAGGACAATTATTTCCTCGTCCAATTCACTTATTTGGATATTGGCGGTTTAAAAAGTTTCTTACATTGACACTAAAATGAGGTGGTACTCCATCATGCATAAACCAATATTGCAATCTCAATCGTAATGACAAATCGTCAAATAACTCCGGAAGAGTAGTTTGGAGAAACTCTAAATAAGTTTCGCCTGTTAGCCGGTTTGGCAAAATAACTGGGCCAATCAAATAATCATCGATAAGGTCGACCCAAACGTTAATCTTAAACTCACGTTGGAAATGTCGAGCAATTCTTGCACTTTATGAGCATGATATTGATGGAGTGAATTACGTCTAATAGTTCGGTGTAGAGGAAAAGATGCAAATATGGGCTGGTCTCTTAATATGGGCTAGGTAGGTTTCTCAGCTATTCGATGCAGATCTCTACATCTGACTATCGCAAACGGTAATTGGGGAAGTTAAATGTTTACCGTGGAGATGGCGCCACAGTAGAAAATAGTTTAAATTTATAATACGTGTTTGTCAGTTACTGTGAGTGTCAAAACTTTTTCGGGTAAGTTTATAAATTCAATTACTTAAAAATGAACAATATTTTTAAAAATTCGCCTGTTTCACGTTGAAGCCCTATAATTAGCCTTCAATGTATGCTAATTAGTTTTCTTCAAATTGATTACTTTTGGACATAACCTCTTTTGTTGTGTGAAGCCAGCATGTTTGCAATATGGGCTATGCCTTTGTTGTTATTATGGGCTAGTGGCCCATATTTAGAACTATGTAAAATATATTACAAAATTGTTTCAGGATGTCAACCAAACAGCAGAAAGATGGTAAAAAAAGAAAAAAAATGGAATGTGGGAGATATGGAACGTGCAATAATAGCTGTCAGGCAGCATGCAATGGGTACGCTAAAAGCTTCAAAAATGTTTAAGGTCCCACGTTCTACGTTGCAACGTTCTGCAAAAAAGCTAGAACTACAGCCAATTGAAGCAGCCCAGATAAAGCTAGGGCGTAAAGCTATATTAGGGAACGATCTAGAAGACGAGTTAGTTCGTTATATTTTAGAGATGGAAGCTAAATTTCATGGATTAACCAGAAAAGACGTTAGGAGGATGGCGTACACTTTAGCTACCAGGAACAACATCAAACATCCGTTTGGAGGTAACATGGCGGGCAGAGCCTGGCTAGGACTTTTCCTGCAACGCCATAAAGAGCTATCAGTACGACGACCAACGGGAACATCGTATTCTCGAGCAAGAGGCTTTAGCAAAGAAAATGTTGCATCCTTCTTTAATGTTCTGGAAAAAGAATATGACAAACATTTATACCCCCCTGAACGTATCTGCAATGTTGATGAGACAGGTCTTACGGTTGTACAAAACAAGATTGCACAGGTTGTAGGCCGAAAGGGGAAACGACAAATTGCATCATTAACTTCTGCTGAAAGGGGTTCATTAATAACCCTCGTGGTAGCGATGAGCGCTGCTGGACAATTCATCCAACCAATGATGATATTCCCACGAAAAAATATTAACCAGCAACTGATGAGAGGAGCTCCTCCAGGTGCCATTATGGAGGTGCACCCCAGTGGTTGGATACAAAGTAATATTTTTACAAGATGGTTTCAACATTTTATTGACACAGTGAAACCCACAGAGAAATCACCAGTCCTGCTTATTTTGGATGGCCATTACAGCTATACACGCAATATTCAAATCATAGATTCAGCTAGAGATAATCATGTGACTATAATTGTCTTACCTCCCCATTGTACCCACAAACTCCAGCCGTTGGACAAAACATTCATGGGAGTTCTTAAGTCTTACTACAGCGAAGAGATCAGGGTCTGGTTACGCCACAATAATCGCCCACTAAGTCCATTTGATGTGTCAGAGCTCTTTGGGAGAGCCTATTTGAAATGCCAAACTGGAGAGATTGCTGTTAATGGTTTCCGAGCTACAGGCATTTATCCATTGAATAAAAACATATTTTCAGATGCTGATTTCATTGCAGCTGAAATTGAAGCAGAAAAGACTACGTCAGTCGCACCTGATGACGCTAGTGATGAAGAGGATGAGATGATGGTGGCTTCAACCTCTGGTGTCAATTCGAATGAACCTACAAATTCTGACATTCCAACATACGATAAATCTACCAACTCTGAGATAACACCTGATCGTCGCTCAAACCAGAGCAATTCATCGTCTAATTCTCCCACTTCTCCCTCTGGGCCTAACAAACAGCTTGTTGATATTCCTACAACTAATACACAGCTTGTTCCTATTTCTGCAGGTAATACACAGCTAGTCGCTATTCCTACAACAAGCTTTTATAAAAAGTCTGCCACGCCTTTCAGAGGACCTTGTCCAGAACATGGCGTAAAAAGAAAGTTATTTCAGAAGTTAACTCCATCAACTCCTTCCACATCTGGGTCCGGGTCTTCTCGAACATCTCTGGTAACACCATATGATCTTTCTCCTGTGCCTTCTTTGAAGAAAAAAACCTCAAATCGTGGGCGTAAGCCAAGTAAGTGTTCGGTGATAACCTCTTCACCTTATAAAAATGACTTGCTCCAGTCTCTTGACAAGGTTAAAGAAAAGAAAAAAGGGACAGGAGAAGGCAAAGAAAAACAAATTAAAGAAAGGAATAAAAAAAGGGGAAACGCAAGCAGGTTACAAAGAACCAGAAAAAGGAATCTGATTCGAGCACCGAGGATGAGGAGGAATATGTGCCCGCAGATGAGGATAGCGACTACAATGAATTTCCAAATGCCCAGTCTCCAAAGGACGCAGCTGACGTGACTTGTATATTTTGCGAAGCACCTTTTGCAGAGGATAACCACGGTGAAATCTGGATAAAGTGCTTCATGTGCAATTTATGGGCCCATAACGAGTGCGCTGGGGCCGAAAATGAACAATATGTTTGTGATTTTTGCAAGTAGTAGACATTAGTTTTGATTTATTTCATGTATTGTTTAATTTAAAATATTAAAATATATTTCTCACGCATCTATCTCATTTCTCATACATTTATCACACATTTTTGGGGGTAGCCCATATTTAGAGTCTATATTCAAAATGCGCAAAAATGCACATTTTCATTATTTACTCATTAATGAATTTACATATTTTTTTAATCAATGTGGACTTTAAACAGGTTGATACTAACTAATGTAGTTATCGTTGGGTAGCTTTGGAATTGAAATAGAATTTTTTTTTGTTTTTTTACAAACAAAAATAAAATGGGTAGCCCATATTTGCCTCCTTTCCTTACAAATGATCTTGATATGCCACTCTGTCTAGATAAAGTCCAAGTGCTAATATGCCGTTGATCGTCAATTGTATCCAAAATGAGTTCTTCATCTCGCACACACTCATTTGAACATTCCGTTCTCGATTGACACTATAAAACTTTCCTGTTTCTCGAGCCCGTCTTTCAACGTTAGAAAATGTTTCTCTGTGAGGAAATACGCGATTAGGAAACCTCCTCCGATATTCTTCCACGCTTGTTCTAGTTTCTTTCACAAAAACCTAACACCAATAACAAACCCACTTGATCGCTAAATGAGAATTTTCCACTCATTTAAAAAAAATATAACAATTTACTCACTACAAGAACTGAGTTCCAGATTGTCAAATTTGATGTATAAATTCATAGCCAACTCTTGACTTTTTTTTTAACTTTTTAAATAACATTGTTGAAAACATGTCTTTAGTTATTCGAATTTTCCTTGAAAATGACAAAGTTTTTTGCAAAATTACAGGAGTAAAAAAAGTTTGAAAATAAAGTTGTCCATAGTATGCGAATAAAAATTTTCGAATCGAATAACAGATAAAATAATTCTGTGAAATTTTAAGGTTAGGTGACCCCTAAATAACTCCCCAGAATGGTTCGATCGCCTTCTATTCAACATTAATTAATGCTCTTAGAAGTCTCATACAGTGTACCAAATTAGGTATTTTTAAGTTGAAGGGTTGCAAATAAATTAATTTTTTTCGAAATTTTGGGCCCCATTTTGAGGCCCTATAACTCCTCAGGGATGCAACTTGGTATATAGGTAAATTGCCCCAATCGTCATATATTGGGCTCCCCTATACGCCTCTGCTCTGTGTCGGTTCTTATGCGGCACAACCTGTATATATATATATATATATATATATATATATATATATATATATATAAAAAGAAGATGTAGGAATATCGCGTGATATGTTAACAACAACAACAAATATATTCATGGGTAATTCACGCAAAATAAAGGGCTACTGAAATAGAGTGGTAACCGTGGACATGCATGTTTCTGGCTCATTTTGCCTCATCAGCACGGCATAACCAAATAAGGATGTGAAATTTGGGAGCAAAGATGTTAATCGAAACATGGGAAAACACAAAATAACGGATTTCAGCAGGGAAACCAAACGCTCATTTGTGTCTTCAATTGGGAGATCCCGAGTTTTCAGGACATCAACCAACATTGCGCCTCCGTGTCGATGTTGGTTGATGTCCTGAAAACTCGGGATCTTCCAATTAAAGACACAAATGAGCGTTTGGTTTCCCTGCTGAAATCCGTTATTTTGTGTTTTCCCATGTTTCGATTAACATCTTTGCTCCCAAATTTCACATCCTTATTTGGTTATGCCGTGCTGATGAGGCAAAATGAGCCAGAAACATGCATGTCCACGGTTACCACTCTATTTCAGTAGCCCTTTATTTTGCGTGAATTACCCATGAATATATTTGTTGTTGTTGTTAACATATCACGCGATATTCCTACATCTTCTTTGTTATTTACTATGGGTCGGAAGGTTCATGGCGGGGGGGCTATATGCGCCTCCGTGTCGATGTTGGTTGATGTCCTGAAAACTCGGGATCTTCCAATTGAAGACACAAATGAGCGTTTGGTTTCCCTGCTGAAATCCGTTATTTTGTGTTTTCCCATGTTTCGATTAACATCTTTGCTCCCAAATTTCACATCCTTATTTGGTTATGCCGTGCTGATGAGGCAAAATGAGCCAGAAACATGCATGTCCACGGTTACCACTCTATTTCAGTAGCCCTTTATTTTGCGTGAATTACCCATGAATATATTTGTTGTTATATATATATATATATATATATATATATATATATATATATATATATATATATATATATATATACAGGGTGTCCCGGGACTAATGGGAAAAAAGTTAGGAGCGTATAATCTGAGCCAAAATAATGTTAGTACTTCATATAAACTTTTTCTATTCAGGCCCTCGTTTTCGAGTTATAGGCCTCCAAAGTTTTAATTTTGAATTTGGTTTTTATTTTTATTTCTTGTACTAGTTATTTGATCTTTATAAAATTCACGGCAAAGCTATAATATACGTGTTTGTTTATTTTGGCAAGGTAAACAGATTTACAGTAGTGCCTTGAAGCCAGGAACGGACTACTCGCAATGGTTAGTGATCCAAAAATTTTGCAGGGACGGCACACCCTGTATGAAATTATCGAAATTCACTTCCCCACACATTAAGCTAGCGAAAAGGTACTTCTGTTGGAATTCGATAAAATAAGCCGTTTGGCTAATATTTACAGTTTTATGAATGCACTACGTACCAATTAACGCATTCACCATTTTTATAAGTACACAACGACTAAAGCTAACTTATTAATACGATGTCCAAGATTTACCTACAGTACTACAAAAAAATAATTTAACGATAGCAGAAGATAAGAAACATTGACGACTTATTAATTGGAAAGTTGGTAAAAACTTATTAAAAGTATTTTTACCGTTTATCAAGTAACCATAGGATTAGTTGTCAAATACTGTGTAGAATAGTTCGTAGTCAGTACTTGCCAATAATTCATAAGTCCTTAATTTAACAGTTACAATGGCAGAATTCACTTTTATTGAGTACGCTGATATGCATTTAATGTATGGACTGGTTTCTCGAAACTGTTTAGAGGCCAGAAGGCTTTATGCAGAACGCTTTGCAAACAGAGCATTGCCAGACAGACGAATGTTTGAGCGTATTGATCCCAGGTTACGAGAAACAGGTATGAATAAGTAAATGTAATTTTCCATGTATACAGAACAAAGTCTTACGTTTTATGAAATTTTTTGCCAAAAAAAGTTGGAGAAGGTCCAGTACGAAGCGTGTGTACTGTGGCAGTTGAACAAGACTTGTTAAATGCAGTTGATAATGAACCATCAACAAGTTTACGAAAATAATCAAGAGAACATAACGTCTCCAAATCAGTTGTTCATCGCGTCCTAAAAGAACAGCTGTTATATTCTTTTCACATGAATAAAGTACACAGTATGACAGTGGCTGATTATCCTTCACGACTTGAGTATAGCCAGTGGTTTCTGCGACAACAACAAGCAGACAATATATTTATTAGTAACGTTCTCTTTACGAACGAATCCGGTTTCACCAGAGATGGAGTCATAAATTCTCATAATATGCATTCATGGGATGATGTGAATCCACATGGCATCATCCAAACTAAGAGCCAGCATAGATTCATGGTTAATGTTTGGGCAGGAATAGTGGGCAATCATTTGATAGGGCCATACTTTATTGACGGTACTTTGACCGGTCAGAGATATTTGGAGTATTTGCAAAATGATTTATGGAACCTGTTTGATGATGTGCTACTACAAACTCATAGGAATTTATGGTTCATGCATGATGGGGCCCCTCCTCATTTTAGTTTAGATGTATGACAGCATTTACACACAAGGTTTCCTAATAGATGGATTGGTCGTGGAGGCCCCTTTCAATGGCCACCGCGATCAGGAGACGTTAATCCTATGGATTTCTTTCTCTAGGGTTATGTCAAAAGTAAGGTATACACAACAACTGTGCAAACAAGGCAAGATTTAATAGACAGAATTGTGTTACACTGCAATGTTATTAGAAATAATGTGGAATTACTTTTTCAAGTGCAAAGAAACAACCTTCGTAGACTTAGAATGTGCGTGGAAGTAGGAGGAGCTCATATTGAACATTTATTAGAATAACGTTAGTTTTTGTTGTTGTTTAGGAATTAGTTTTAGTTCAATGTTTTATAACTTTTGTTTTTTGAGGTTTTCTTAATGGTTTAATAATGTTGTGTTCGTAATTTTGATTAAAAGCAACTAATTACGTTGTTTGCGTACCTATTTAATTCCCATTAAATAAGTTCTCAATGTTTTTATCATCTGCTTTCATCAAATTATTTTTTTGTAGTACTGTAGGTAAATCTTGGACATCCTATTAATAAGTTAGTTAGGTAAATGTGTACGTAGCGCATTAATAAAACTGTAAATATTAGCCAAACGGCTTATTTTATCGAATTCCAGCAGGAGTACCTTTTCGTTAGTTTAATGTGTGGGGAAGTCAATTTCGATAATTTCATACAGGGTGTGCCATCCCTGCAAAATTTTTGGATCACTAACCATTGCGAGTAGTCCGTCCCTGGCTTCAAGGCACTACTGTAAATCTGTTTACCTTTGCAGAATAAACATACCTGTACATTATAGCTTTGCCGTGAATTTTATAAAGATCAAATAACTAGTACAAAAAATAAAAATTAAAATCAAATTCAAAATTAAAAGTTTGGAGGCATATAACTCGAAAACGAGGGCCTGCATAGAAAAAATTTATATGTAATACTAACATTATTTTGGCTCATATAATACGCTCCTGATTTTTTTCCCATTAGGCCCGGGACACCCTGTATATATATATATATATATATATATATATATATATATATAACTTTCGAAATACAAACTCACCAGTTCATAAAAGAGTGGCGGTATGGGACAAAAAAATCATATCCCTTAACCTTGCTAATCCTGCGCCTCCTGAAACAGAGAACCAATTAGAACAAATGAGAATAAGTTGGCAAGGAAAAGCGCTACACGGAAGGTTTTACACTTCTCTACATCAAACAGAAGTAGATATGAAAGCATCCAATACTTACCTAGTGGCAGAATACCTCTTCCCGGAAACCGAAGGAACAATGTTGGCGATACAGGATCAAGTCATTAGAACCCGAACGTACTCCAAACACATATTAAAACAACAAGTTGAGACCACCAAATGTAGACTGTGTAACACTAGCGAAGAGACCATTCAACATTTGTCATCTGGCTGCACAACAATTGCTGCTACCAGATACCTGGAACGACACAACAATATGGGCAAAGTCGTTCACCAATTAATATGCTTGCAAAGGGGTCTGTTGAATCATTTTACCGCACACCACAAATACGTGTCGCAACCCGTACTTCAAAACAACGCCGTGAAAATTTAATGGGATTTCACAGTTGTTACAGATAGACCTGTGGAGCACAACCGGCCGGACATGGTGATTTGGGACGAAAGTGATAACACAGCCATCATAATTGACTTCTCAGTGCCGCAGGACTACAATATATCTAAAGCATATGCCGAAAAAATAACTAAATATGGAGCGCTTGGACAAGAGATGAAATTGATTTGGAACTTGGAGAAGGTAACAATAGTCTCTTTAATTATAAGCGCAAACGGCCTTGTACATACAAAAACAGTACGACACATAAAAGAACTGGACTTACCTTAAAACACCGTAATGTGGATGCAAAAGGCCGTAATACTTGGAACTGTTGGAATCATCCGGCGGATCATCTCCCCCTATTGACAATGGTAGTGCCCTTGGCTGCGTAGTGGCCCGGACATTATCAAATACCACCGAAAAGGTGTGAAAAAAAATATATATATACATATATATATATATATATATATATATATATATATATATATATATATATATATATATATACAGAAGAAAAGATCATAGGAAAGCACGCAAAAATAAAGAGGTTACTGAAGAGGAGTGGTAACCGTGAACATGCATGTTTCTAGCTCATTAGCCTTCATCAGTACGGTATAACCAAGTATGGATGTGAAACTTGGTAGCAACGATGTTGAATGAAACATGTAAGATAACAAACAACGGAAAATAACAGGAAAACCAATCGCACATTTGTGCTATCAACTGGGAGATTCCGATTTTGGAACAACACCCAATATCAACACGGAGGCGTATAAAGCCCTCCTGTCTGGAAAAAACCAACCCAAGGTGAGAAGCAAGATCGAAAAAGGGATAACACGTGAATTTAACAAAAACAAAAGGAAAAATCATGGGAAAGCACGAAAAAATAAAGAGGTTACTGAAGAGGAGTGGTAACCGTGAACATGCATGTTTCCAGCTCATTAGCCTTCATCAGTACCGTATAACCAAGTATGGATGTGAAACTTGGGAGCAACGATGTTGAATGAAACATGGAAGATAACAAACAACGGAAAATAACAGGAAAACCAAACGCACATTTGTGCCATCAATTGGGAGATTCTGATTTTGGAACAACACCCAATATCAACACGGAGGCGTATAAAGCCCTCCTGTCTGGAAAAAACCAACCCAAGGTGGGAAGCAAGATCTAAAAAGGGATAACGCGTGAATTTAACAAAAACAAAAGGAAAAATGATGGGAAAGCACGCAAAAATAAAGAGGTTACTGAAGAGGAGTGGTAACCGTAAACATGCATGTTTCTAGTTCATTAGCCTTCATCAGTACGGTATAACCAAGTATGGATGTGAAACTTGGGAGCAACGATGTTGAATGAAACATGGAAGATAACAAACAACGGAAAATAACAGGAAAACCAAACGCACATTTGTGCCATCAATTGGGAGATTCCGATTTTGGAACAACACCCAATATCAACACGGAGGCGTATGAAGCCCTTTTGTCTGAAAAAATCCAACCAAAGAAGGGAAGCAAGATCGAAAAAGGGATAACGCGTGAATTTAACAAAAACAAAAGAAAAAATCATGGGAACGCACGCAAAAATAAAGAGGTTACTGGAGGGGAGTCGTAACCGTAAACATGCATGTTTCTAGCTCATTAGCCTTCATCAGTACGGTATAACCAAGTATGGATGTGAAACTTGGGAGCAACGATGTTGAATGAACCATGAAAGATAACAAACAACGGAAAATAACAGGAGAACCAAACGCACATTTGTGCCATCAATTGGGAGATTCCGATTTTGGAACAACACCCAATATCAACAAGGAGGCGTGTAAAGCCCTCCTGTCTGGAAAAAACCAACCCAAGGTGGGGAGCAAGATCGAAAAAGGGATAACGCGTGAATTTAACAACAACAAAAGAAAAAATCATGGGAAAGCGCGCAAAAATAAAGAGGTTACTGAAGAGGAGGGGTAACCGTAAACATGTATGTTTCTAGCTCATTAGCCTTCATCAGTACGGGATAACCAAGTATGGATGTGAAACTTGGGAGCAACGATGTTGAATGAAACATGGAAGATAAAAAACAACGGAAATAACAGGAAAACCAAACGCACATTTGTGCCATCAATTGGGAGATTCCGATTTTGGAACAACACCCGATATCAACACGGAGGCGTATAAAGCCCTCGTGTCTGGAAAATACCAATCCAGGGTGGGAAGCAAGATCGAAAAAGGGATAACGCGTGAATTTAACAAAAACAAAAGAAAAAATCATGAGAAAGCACGCAAAAATAAAGAGGTTACTGAAGAGGAGTGGTAACCGTAAACATGCATGTTTCTAGCTCATTAGCCTTCATCAGTACGGTATAACCAAGTATGGATGTGAAACGTGGGAGCAACGATGTTGAATGAAACATGGAAGATAACAAACAACGGAGAATAACAGGAAAACCAAACGCACATTTGTGCCATCAATTGGGAGATTCCGATTTTGGAACAACACCCAATATCAACACGGAGGCGTATAAAGCCCTCCTGTCTGGGAAAAACCAACCCAAGGTGGGAAGCGAGATCTAAAAAGGAATAACGCGTGAATTTAACAAAAACAAAAGAAAAAATCATGGGAAAGCACGCAAAAATAAAGAGGTTACTGAAGAGGAGTGGTAACCGTAAACATTCATGTTTCTAGCTCATTAGCCTTCATCAGTACGGTATAACCAAGTATGGATGTGAAACTTGGGAGCAACGATGTTGAATGAAACATGGAAGATAACAAACAACGGAAAATAACAGGAAAACCAAACGCACATTTGTGCCATCAATTGGGATATTCCGATTTTGGAACAACACCCAATATCATTACGGAGGCGTATAAAGCCCTCCTGTCTGGAAAAAACCAACCCAAGGTGGGAAGCAAGATCTAAAAAAGGGATAACGTGTGAATTTAACAAAAACAAAAGAAAAAATGATGGGAAAGCACGCAAAAATAAAGAGGTTACTGAAGAGGAGTGGTAACCGTAAACATGCATGTTTCTAGCTCATTAGCCTTCATCAGTACGGTATAACCAAGTATGGATGTGAAACTTGGGAGTAACGATGTTGAATGAAACATGGAAGATAACAAACAACGGAAAATAACAGGAAAACCAAACGCACATTTGTGCCATTAATTGGGATATTCCGATTTTGGAATAACACCCAATATCAACACGGAGGCGTATAAAGCCCTTTTGTCTGGAAAAAAACCAACCCAAGGTGGGAAGCAAGATCGAAAAAGGGGTAACGCGTGAATTTAAGAAAAACAAAAGAAAAAATCATGGGAAAACACGCAAAAATAAAGAGGTTACTGAAGAGGAGTGGTAACCGTAAACTTGCATGTTTCTAGCTCATTAGCCTTCATCAGTACGGTATAACCAAGTATGGATGTGAAACTTGGGAGCAACGATGTTGAATGAAACATGGAAGATAACAAACAACGGAGAATAACAGGAAAACCAAACGCACATTTGTGCCATCAATTGGGTGATTCCGATTTTGTAACAACACCCAATATCAACACGGAGGCGTATAAAGCCCTCCTGTCTGGGAAAAACCTACCCAAGGTGGGAAGCAAGATCGAAAAAGGGATAACGCGTGAATTTAACAAAAACAGAAGAAAAAATCATGGGAAATCACGCAAAAATAAAGAGGTTACTGAAGAGGAGTGGTAACCGTAAACATGCATGTTTCTAGCTCATTAGCCTTCATCAGTACGGTATAACCAAGTATGGATGTGAAACTTGGGAGCAACGATGTTGAATGAAACATGGAAGATAACAAACAACGGAGAATAACAGGAAAACCAAACGGACATTTGTGCCATCAATTGGGAGATTCCGATTTTGTAACAACACACAATATCAACACGGAGGCGTATAAAGCCCTCCTGTCTGGGAAAAACCTACCCAAGGTGGGAAGCAAGATCGAAAAAGGGATAACGCGTGAATTTAACAAAAACAGAAGAAAAAATCATGGGAAATCACGCAAAAATAAAGAGGTTACTGAAGAGGAGTGGTAACCGTGAACATGCATGTTTCTAGCTCATTAGCCTTCATCAGTACGGTATAACCAAGTATGGATGTGAAACTTGGTAGCAACGATGTTGAATGAAACATGTAAGATAACAAACAACGGAAAATAACAGGAAAACCAATCGCACATTTGTGCTATCAACTGGGAGATTCCGATTTTGGAACAACACCCAATATCAACACGGAGGCGTATAAAGCCCTCCTGTCTGGAAAAAACCAACCCAAGGTGAGAAGCAAGATCGAAAAAGGGATAACACGTGAATTTAACAAAAACAAAAGGAAAAATCATGGGAAAGCGCGAAAAAATAAAGAGGTTACTGAAGAGGAGTGGTAACCGTGAACATGCATGTTTCCAGCTCATTAGCCTTCATCAGTACCGTATAACCAAGTATGGATGTGAAACTTGGTAGCAACGATGTTGAATGAAACATGTAAGATAACAAACAACGGAAAATAACAGGAAAACCAATCGCACATTTGTGCCATCAACTGGGAGATTCCGATTTTGGAACAACACCCAATATCAACACGGAGGCGTATAAAGCCCTCCTGTCTGGAAAAAACCAACCCAAGGTGAGAAGCAAGATCGAAAAAGGGATAACACGTGAATTTAACAAAAACAAAAGGAAAAATCATGGGAAAGCACGCAAAAATAAAGAGGTTACTGAAGAGGAGTGGTAACCGTAAACATGCATGTTCCTAGCTCATTAGCCTTCATCAGTACGGTATAACCAAGTATGGATGTGAAACTTGGTAGCAACGATGTTGAATGAAACATGTAAGATAACAAACAACGGAAAATAACAGGAAAACCAAACGCACATTTGTGCCATCAACTGGGAGATTCCGATTTTGGAACAACACCCAATATCAACACGGAGGCGTATAAAGCCCTCCTGTCTGGGAAAAACCAACGCAAGGTGAGAAGCAAGATCGAAAAAGGGATAACACGTGAATTTAACAAAAACAAAAGGAAAAATCATGGGAAAGCACGCAAAAATAAAGAGGTTACTGAAGAGGAGTGGTAACCGTGAACATGCATGTTCCTAGCTCATTAGCCTTCATCAGTACGGTATAACCAAGTATGGATGTGAAACTTGGTAGCAACGATGTTGAATGAAACATGTAAGATAACAAACAACGGAAAATAACAGGAAAACCAAACGCACATTTGTGCTATGAACTGGGAGATTCCGATTTTGGAACAACACCCAATATCAACACGGAGGCGTATAAAGCCCTCCTGTCTGGAAAAAACCAACCCAAGGTGAGAAGCAAGATCGAAAAAGGGATAACACGTGAATTTAACAAAAACAAAAGGAAAAATCATGGGAAAGCACGCAAAAATAAAGAGGTTACTGAAAAGGAGTGGTAACCGTAAACATGCATGTTTCTAGCTCATTAGCCTTCATCAGTACGGTATAACCAAGAATGGATTTGAAACTTGGGAGCAACGATGTTGAATGAAACATGGACGATAACAAACAACGGGAAATAACAGGAAAACCAATCGCACATTTGTGCCATCAATTGGGAGATTCCGATTTTGGAACAACACCCAATATCAACACGGAGGCGTATAAAGCCCTCCTGTCTGGGAAAAACCAACCCAAGGTGGGAAGCAAGATCTAAAAAGGGATAACGCGTGAATTTAACAAAACCAAAAAAATCATGGGACAGCACGCAAAAATAAAGAGGTTACTGACGGGGAGTGGTAACCGTGAACATGCATGTTTCTAGCTCATTAGCCTTCATCAGTACGGTATAACCAAGTATGGATGTGAAACTTGGGAGCAACGATGTTGAATGAAACATGGAAGATAACATTCAACGGAAAATAACAGGAAAACCAAACGCACATTTGTGCCATCAATTGGGAGATTCCTATTTTGGAACAACACCCAATATCCACACGGAGGCGTATAAAGCCCTCCTGTCTGGAAAAAACCAACCCAAGGTGGGGAGCAAGATCGAAAAAGGTATAACGCGTGAATTTAACAAAAACAAAAGAAAAAATCATGGGAAAGCACGCAAAAATAAAGAGGTTACTGAAGAGGTGTGGTAACCGTGAACATGCATGTCTCTAGCTCATTAGCCTTCATCAGTACGGCATAACCAAGTATGGATGTGAAACTTGGGAGCAACGATGTTGAATGAAACATGGAAGATAACAAACAACGGAAAATGCCAGAAAAACAAAACGCAAATTTGTGCCATCAATTGGGAGATTCTGCTTTTGGAACAACACCCAATATCAACACGGAGGCGTATAAAGCCCTCCTGTCTGGGAAAAACCAACCCAAGGTGAGAAGCAAGATCTAAAAAGGGATAACGCGTGAATTTAACAAAATCAAAAAAAATCATGTGACAGCACACAAAAATAAAGAGGTTACTGAAGGGGAGTGGTAACCGTGAACATGCATGTTTCTAGCTCATTAGCCTTCATCAGTACGGTATAACCAAGTATGGATGTGAAACTTGGGAGCAACGATGTTGAATGAAACATGGAAGATAAAAAACAACGGAAATAACAGGAAAACCAAACGCACATTTGTGCCATCAATTGGGAGATTCCGATTTTGGAACAACACCCAATATCCACACGGAGGCGTAGAAAGCCCTCCTGTCTGGAAAAAACCAACCCAAGGTGGCAAGCAAGATCGAAAAAGGGATAACGCGTGAATTTAACAAAAACAAAAAAAAAATCATGAGAAAGCACGCAAAAATAAAGAGGTTACTGAAGAGGAGTGGTAACCGTAAACATGCATGTTTCTAGCTCATTAGCCTTCATCAGTACGGTATAACCAAGTATGGATGTGAAACTTGGGAGCAACGATGTTGAATGAAACATGGAAGATAACAAACAACGGAGAATAACAGGAAAACCAAACGCACATTTGTGCCATCAATTGGGAGATCCCATTTTGGAACAACACCCAATATCAACACGGAGGCGTATAAAGCCCTCCTGTCTGGGAAAAACCAACCCAAGGTGGGAAGCGAGATCTAAAAAGGGATAACGCGTGAATTTAACAAAAACAAAAGAAAAAATCATGGGAAAGCACGCAAAAATAAAGAGGTTACTGAAGAGGAGTGGTAACCGTAAACATTCATGTTTCTAGCTCATTAGCCTTCATCAGTACGGTATAACCAAGTATGGATGTGAAACTTGGGAGCAACGATGTTGAATGAAACATGGAAGATAACAAACAACGGAAAATAACAGGAAAACCAAACGCACATTTGTGCCATCAATTGGGATATTCCGATTTTGGAACAGCACCCAATATCATTACGGAGGCGTATGAAGCCCTCCTGTCTGGAAAAAACCAACCCAAGGTGAGAAGCAAGATCTAAAAAAGGGATAACGTGTGAATTTAACAAAAACAAAAGAAAAAATGATGGGAAAGCACGCAAAAATAAAGAGGTTACTGGAGAGGAGTGGTAACCGTAAACATGCATGTTTCTAGTTCATACGCCTTCATCAGTACGGTATACCCAAGTATGGATGTGAAACTTGGGAGCAACGATGTTTAATGAAACATGGAAGAAAACAAACAATGGAAAATAACAGGAAAACCAAACGCACATTTGTGCCATCAATTGGGAGATTCCGATTCTGGAACAACACCCAATATCAACACGGAGGCGTATGAAGCCCTCTTGTCTGAAAAAAACCAACCAAAGAAGGGAAGCAAGATCGAAAAAGGGATAACGCGTGAATTTAACAAAAACAAAAGAAAAAATCATGGGAACGCACGTAAAAATAAAGAGGTTACTGGAGGGGAGTGGTAACCGTAAACATGCATGTTTCTAGCTCATTAGCCTTCATCAGTACGGTATAACCAAGTATGGATGTGAAACTTGGGAGCAACGATGTTGAATGAACCATGGAAGATAACAAACAACGGAAAATAACAGGAGAACCAAACGCACATTTGTGCCATCAATTGGGAGATTCCGATTTTGGAACAACACCCAATATCAACACGGAGGCGTGTAAAGCCCTCCTGTCTGGAAAAAACCAACCCAAGGTGGGGAGCAAGATCGAAAAAGGGATAACGCGTGAATTTAACAACAACAAAAGAAAAAATAGTGGGAAAGCACGCAAAAATAAAGAGGTTACTGAAGAGGAGTGTTAACCGTGAACATGCATGTCTCTAGCTCATCAGCCTTCATCAGTACGGCATAACCAAGTATGGATGTGAAACTTGGGAGCAACGATGTTGAATGCTACATGGAAGATAACAAACAACGGAAAATGCCAGAAAAACAAAACGCAAATTTGTGCCATCAATTGGGAGATTCTGATTTTGGAACAACACCCAATATCAACACGGAGGCGTATAAAGCCCTCCTGTCTGGAAAAAACCAACCCAAGGTGGGAAGCAAGATCTAAAAAGGGATAACGCGTGAATTTAACAAAAACAAAAGAAAAAATGATGGGAAAGCACGCAAAAATAAAGAGGTTACTGAAGAGGAGTGGTAACCGTAAACATGCATGTTTCTAGTTCATTAGCCTTCATCAGTACGGTATAACCAAGTATGGATGTGAAACTTGGGAGCAACGATGCTGAATGAAACATGGAAGATAACAAACAACGGGAAATAACAGGAAAACCAAACGCACATTTGTGCCATCAATTGGGAGATTCCGATTTTGGAACAACACCCAATATCAACACGGAGGCGTATGAAGCCCTTTTGTCTGAAAAAATCCAACCAAAGAAGGGAAGCAAGATCGAAAAAGGGATAACGCGTGAATTTAACAAAAACAAAAGAAAAAATCATGGGAACGCACGCAAAAATAAAGAGGTTACTGGAGGGGAGTCGTAACCGTAAACATGCATGTTTCTAGCTCATTAGCCTCCATCAGTACGGTATAACCAAGTATGGATGTGAAACTTGGGAGCAATGATGTTGAATGAACCATGAAAGATAACAAACAACGGAAAATAACAGGAGAACCAAACGCACATTTGTGCCATCAATTGGGAGATTCCGATTTTGGAACAACACCCAATATCAACAAGGAGGCGTGTAAAGCCCTCCTGTCTGGAAAAAACCAACCCAAGGTGGGGAGCAAGATCGAAAAAGGGATAACGCGTGAATTTAACAACAACAAAAGAAAAAATCATGGGAAAGCGCGCAAAAATAAAGAGGTTACTGAAGAGGAGGGGTAACCGTAAACATGTATGTTTCTAGCTCATTAGCCTTCATCAGTACGGGATAACCAAGTATGGATGTGAAACTTGGGAGCAACGATGTTGAATGAAACATGGAAGATAAAAAACAACGGAAATAACAGGAAAACCAAACGCACATTTGTGCCATCAATTGGGAGATTCCGATTTTGGAACAGCACCCAATATCATTACGGAGGCGTATGAAGCCCTCCTGTCTGGAAAAAACCAACCCAAGGTGAGAAGCAAGATCTAAAAAAGGGATAACGTGTGAATTTAACAAAAACAAAAGAAAAAATGATGGGAAAGCACGCAAAAATAAAGAGGTTACTGGAGAGGAGTGGTAACCGTAAACATGCATGTTTCTAGTTCATACGCCTTCATCAGTACGGTATACCCAAGTATGGATGTGAAACTTGGGAGCAACGATGTTGAATGAAACATGGAAGAAAACAAACAATGGAAAATAACAGGAAAACCAAACGCACATTTGTGCCATCAATTGGGAGATTCTGATTTTGGAACAACACCCAATATCAACACGGAGGCGTATAAAGCCCTCCTGTCTGGAAAAAACCAACCCAAGGTGGGAAGCAAGATCTAAAAAGGGATAACGCGTGAATTTAACAAAAACAAAAGAAAAAATGATGGGAAAGCACGCAAAAATAAAGAGGTTACTGAAGAGGAGTGGTAACCGTAAACATGCATGTTTCTAGTTCATTAGCCTTCATCAGTACGGTATAACCAAGTATGGATGTGAAACTTGGGAGCAACGATGTTGAATGAAACATGGAAGATAACAAACAACGGAAAATAACAGGAAAACCAAACGCACATTTGTGCCATCAATTGGGAGATTCCGATTTTGGAACAACACCCAATATCAACACGGAGGCGTATGAAGCCCTTTTGTCTGAAAAAATCCAACCAAAGAAGGGAAGCAAGATCGAAAAAGGGATAACGCGTGAATTTAACAAAAACAAAAGAAAAAATCATGGGAACGCACGCAAAAATAAAGAGGTTACTGGAGGGGAGTCGTAACCGTAAACATGCATGTTTCTAGCTCATTAGCCTTCATCAGTACGGTATAACCAAGTATGGATGTGAAACTTGGGAGCAACGATGTTGAATGAACCATGAAAGATAACAAACAACGGAAAATAACAGGAGAACCAAACGCACATTTGTGCCATCAATTGGGAGATTCCGATTTTGGAACAACACCCAATATCAACAAGGAGGCGTGTAAAGCCCTCCTGTCTGGAAAAAACCAACCCAAGGTGGGGAGCAAGATCGAAAAAGGGATAACGCGTGAATTTAACAACAACAAAAGAAAAAATCATGGGAAAGCGCGCAAAAATAAAGAGGTTACTGAAGAGGAGGGGTAACCGTAAACATGTATGTTTCTAGCTCATTAGCCTTCATCAGTACGGGATAACCAAGTATGGATGTGAAACTTGGGAGCAACGATGTTGAATGAAACATGGAAGATAAAAAACAACGGAAATAACAGGAAAACCAAACGCACATTTGTGCCATCAATTGGGAGATTCCGATTTTGGAACAACACCCGATATCAACACGGAGGCGTATAAAGCCCTCGTGTCTGGAAAATACCAATCCAGGGTGGGAAGCAAGATCGAAAAAGGGATAACGCGTGAATTTAACAAAAACAAAAGAAAAAATCATGAGAAAGCACGCAAAAATAAAGAGGTTACTGAAGAGGAGTGGTAACCGTAAACATGCATGTTTCTAGCTCATTAGCCTTCATCAGTACGGTATAACCAAGTATGGATGTGAAACGTGGGAGCAACGATGTTGAATGAAACATGGAAGATAACAAACAACGGAGAATAACAGGAAAACCAAACGCACATTTGTGCCATCAATTGGGAGATTCCGATTTTGGAACAACACCCAATATCAACACGGAGGCGTATAAAGCCCTCCTGTCTGGGAAAAACCAACCCAAGGTGGGAAGCGAGATCTAAAAAGGAATAACGCGTGAATTTAACAAAAACAAAAGAAAAAATCATGGGAAAGCACGCAAAAATAAAGAGGTTACTGAAGAGGAGTGGTAACCGTAAACATTCATGTTTCTAGCTCATTAGCCTTCATCAGTACGGTATAACCAAGTATGGATGTGAAACTTGGGAGCAACGATGTTGAATGAAACATGGAAGATAACAAACAACGGAAAATAACAGGAAAACCAAACGCACATTTGTGCCATCAATTGGGATATTCCGATTTTGGAACAACACCCAATATCATTACGGAGGCGTATAAAGCCCTCCTGTCTGGAAAAAACCAACCCAAGGTGGGAAGCAAGATCTAAAAAAGGGATAACGTGTGAATTTAACAAAAACAAAAGAAAAAATGATGGGAAAGCACGCAAAAATAAAGAGGTTACTGAAGAGGAGTGGTAACCGTAAACATGCATGTTTCTAGCTCATTAGCCTTCATCAGTACGGTATAACCAAGTATGGATGTGAAACTTGGGAGTAACGATGTTGAATGAAACATGGAAGATAACAAACAACGGAAAATAACAGGAAAACCAAACGCACATTTGTGCCATTAGTTGGGATATTCCGATTTTGGAATAACACCCAATATCAACACGGAGGCGTATAAAGCCCTTTTGTCTGGAAAAAACCAACCCAAGGTGGGAAGCAAGATCGAAAAAGGGGTAACGCGTGAATTTAAGAAAAACAAAAGAAAAAATCATGGGAAAACACGCAAAAATAAAGAGGTTACTGAAGAGGAGTGGTAACCGTAAACTTGCATGTTTCTAGCTCATTAGCCTTCATCAGTACGGTATAACCAAGTATGGATGTGAAACTTGGGAGCAACGATGTTGAATGAAACATGGAAGATAACAAACAACGGAGAATAACAGGAAAACCAAACGCACATTTGTGCCATCAATTGGGTGATTCCGATTTTGTAACAACACCCAATATCAACACGGAGGCGTATAAAGCCCTCCTGTCTGGGAAAAACCTACCCAAGGTGGGAAGCAAGATCGAAAAGGGATAACGCGTGAATTTAACAAAAACAGAAGAAAAAATCATGGGAAATCACGCAAAAATAAAGAGGTTACTGAAGAGGAGTGGTAACCGTAAACATGCATGTTTCTAGCTCATTAGCCTTCATCAGTACGGTATAACCAAGTATGGATGTGAAACTTGGGAGCAACGATGTTGAATGAAACATGGAAGATAACAAACAACGGAGAATAACAGGAAAACCAAACGGACATTTGTGCCATCAATTGGGAGATTCCGATTTTGTAACAACACACAATATCAACACGGAGGCGTATAAAGCCCTCCTGTCTGGGAAAAACCTACCCAAGGTGGGAAGCAAGATCGAAAAAGGGATAACGCGTGAATTTAACAAAAACAGAAGAAAAAATCATGGGAAATCACGCAAAAATAAAGAGGTTACTGAAGAGGAGTGGTAACCGTAAACATGCATGTTTCTAGCTCATTAGCCTTCATCAGTACGGTATAACCAAGTATGGATGTGAATCTTGGGAGCAACGATGTTGAATGAAACATGGAAGATAACAAACAACGGAGAATAACAGGAAAACCAAACGCACATTTGTGCCATCAATTGGGAGATTCCGATTTTGTAACAACACCCAATATCAACACGGAGGCGTATAAAGCCCTCCTGTCTGGGAAAAACCTACCCAAGGTGGGAAGCAAGATCGAAAAAGGGATAACGCGTGAATTTAACAAAAACAAAATAAAAAATCACGAGAAAGCCGCAAAAATAAAGAGGTTACTGAAGAGGAGTGGTAACCGTAAACATGCATGTTTCTAGCTCATTAGCCTTCATCAGTACGGTATAACCAAGTATGGATGTGAAAGTTGAGAGCAACGATGTTGGATGAAACATGGAAGATAACAAACAACGGAAAATAACAGGAAAACCAAACGCACATTTGTGCCATCAATTGGGAGATTCCGATTTTGGAACAACACTCAATATCAACTGGAAGGCGTATAAAGCCCTTCTGTCTGGAAAAAAACAAACAAAGGTGGGAAGCAAGATCGAAAAAGGGATAACGCGTGAATTTAACAAAAACAAAAGCAAAAATCATGGGAAAGCGCGCAAAAATAAAGAGGTTACTGAAGAGGAGTGGTAACCGTAAACATGCATGTTTCTAGCTCATTAGCCTTCATCAGTACGGTATAACCAAGTATGGATGTGAAACTTGGTAGCGACGATGTTGAATGAAACATGGAAGATAACAAACAACGGAAAATAACAGGAAAACCGAACGCACATTTGTGCCATCAATTGGGAGATTCCGATTTTGGAACAACACCCAATATCAACACGGATGCGTATAAAGCCCTCCTGTCTGGAAAAAACCAACCCAAGGTGAGAAGCAAGATCGAAAAAGGGATAACACGTGAATTTAACAAAAACAAAAGAAAAAATCATGGGAAAGCACGCAAAAATAAAGAGGTTACTGAAGAGGAGTGGTAACCGTAAACATGCATGTTTCTAGCTCATTAGCCCTCATCAGGACGGTATAACCAAGTATGGATGTGAAACTTGGGAGCAACGATGTTGAATGAAACATGGAAGATAACAAACAACGGAAAATAACAGGAAAACCAAACGCACATTTGTGCCATCAATTGGGATATTCCGATTTTAGAACAACACCCAATATCATTACGGAGGCGTTTAAAGCCCTCCTGTCTGGAAAAAGCAACCCAAGGTGGGAAGCGGGATCGAAAAAAGGGATAACGTGTGAATTCAACAAAAACAAAAGAAAAAATGATGGGAAAGCACGCAAAAATAAAGAGGGCTCACATTTAATAGTATAAGTCGAACTGTTGGTGTGACAAGTCTTCTGGCCTGTACAATTTCGCCATTTATTTTTATTTTTCCATCATATTCGGCCATGAATTTATCGACTATCGTGGTACAGGTTAGGTATATACACATCCGGTTGTGAGATAATTTTGAAGAAAACAAAATATTTTTTGGTTGGATAATTTCTCAAAGTGGGATTAAATAATCCTGAATTTTTTCATTATTACTTGCGGGAAAAATTATTGCTTGGTCTTTTTTTGGAAACTGTTGTTGAATGATTGAGGAGTGGGTGTTTTGAGAACTTCTGTAGTCAGAAGTCTCGCCGGATATAATTTCCATAATTGTTGCTAGGTGCATGAATGCGGGCCTGTATTCCAATTTATATTTATCATATCACTTGAAAAACTGCGAAATTCGACCGGTTCTGTAGTAAGTAGATAAAATGATGCAGGTTAATTACAAATAAACGGGTTTTTTTCACGAGTTTATGTGGTATTAGTCAAAATTGACTTACGTGTCCGATGGAGAAGCACTAATATTCACTATACTGTATGTAATTGAGTTTGACTTTGATCAATAAACACTGTTAAATTTGAAAAATATAGGAGCTGACACAAATACTAATTACACATTCGTTGTCAGACTGTTAATCCCTATTACTAAAGAATCAAGTACCGTTCTTAAAGATTACAAGACTACGAATAAGAATTTTAATATTGGCGCAAACAGTAATAAATTTATAAAAATAGTTCGTCATAAGATATTTCATCATTTTCTTAAATACACGTGTACAATAAAAACTTATATTGATAATATATTACTATGGAATTGAAAAATATGGTGCATATGGCATCATTACGAATTATAATGATATGTTTCTTTCAACAGCGGTTAGAATGTAATTACGTGTTGCTGGTAAATTTTTTGTGAACAAACTTATCTATTTTGTTTATATATCTATGGATCAAACTTGGATCAGCTGAGTTGATATATAAGTAGCCGGTCAAACTCGCCCAAAGCGACTAAAAGCGCACCAGAGCTCTGGGAAGATTTTGGCGTCTGTTTATTGGAGAAAATCCTCCAAATACAAAGAGAAGTTATTTCCCATCAAGACTATGACAAGTGTCACTAGTTTCTGGCTATAATGACAAAATTTCACGAACTACCTACATTTGTAATTGTTTCCACATCAGCTTCAATCTTTAGTTTTGGCCTCACGGCGAAGTTGTATTGTTTTCATAAAATCATCCGATGGTTGGGAAATAGCAGTTTCTACAATGTAATAAAACATTTCTGCAAGTCTTCATCACACAATTATTAGCATCAGATCTAATTATGCCATGTATAAATATGTCAAAATCTAATAAATAGGCCTATAATAATATTGAATGCTATGTACTGAATTTGTACACTATATAAATTGTTTCTCATTAAACTGTATCTTTACTAGTGTTTTTAAATGAAACTCACGGTCTCTAGTTAATTCCACAATATAATACAAGTTATTGAAAATTCTAAAAAATTGACAATTGTTTCGATAAATCAATATCATCGTCAGAATGACAGAAGTTACATTTCATTTTATGCCTACCTGATGTTTAGTAGTTATTTTTGGCTAGACCAAGAAGTAACCTAACTTGTGATTGGCTTAATATATGTTTATAGAAAAAAGAAGATGTGATATGACAAGTATTGAAGCTTAGATATTATTAGCCCCATGGTGATATCCTGGATATCATTTTTCCAATTAAGATCAGTATAACTGTGCAATGATATAGAAAACCAGAAAAACTATATCTGCTGATCTTTACAATTATCACTTAAGAAGACAGTTTATTAGTGGAGAATTCCCTAGATTTAACTGTTCATTGACAACTTCATATTGTGGGTTTCTTAAATGTCTTCTAATTTCCAGTTCTTCAAGGAAATCCAGTTCTTGTTTCTTTTCACAAATATGCAGCACTTCTAGTTCTGTGTTAGGTGTCAATGAATGATTGGTGTTAAGTAGATGTTTTGCCAATCATTCATTGACACCTAACACAGAACTAGAAGTGCTGCATATTTGTGAAAAGAAACAAGAACTGGAAATTAGAAGACATTTAAGAAACCCACAATATGAAGTTGTCAATGAACAGTTAAATCTAGGGAATTCTCTACTAATCAACTGTCTTCTTAAGTGATAATTGTAAAGATCAGCAGATATAGTTTTCCTGGTTTTCTATATCATTGCACAGTTATACTGATTTTAATTAGAAAAATGATATCCAGGATATCACCATAGGGCTAATAATATCTAAGCTTCAATATTTGTAATATCACATCTTCTTTTTTCTATAAACATATATTAAGCCAATCACAAGTTAGGTTACTTCTTGGTCTAGCCAAAAATAACTACTAAACATCAGGTAGGCATAAAATGAAATGTAACTTTTGTCATTCTGACGATGATATTGATTTATCGAAACAATTGTCAATTTTCTAGGATTTTCAATAACTTGTATTATATTGTGGAATTAACTAGAGACCGTGAGTTTCATTTAAAAACACTAATTTGAGCATATTCCACGAAGTAAGGGTCGAGACAGTCAATTGTATCTTTACTATTCATGTCTTCTCTAAATGTTTACAAACTCTGTAGTGAATGAAATTTGATATACTTTCTCAAAATAAAATCGTCCTCATCTTCATAATGTTATTTACACAAACTCCAATGCCATTTCCTATATGAACTTATGACGTTTCAGTTTTCTTGTTAATATTTCATTACATGAAGTAAATGGATGTGAATAAAATATCATATACTACCGTCTGAATGCTCGCAAGAAAAATATAATTTCACTGTCGATTTATTTTCTCTAAGACGATCTATCAATTCACTTGAAATTATCCGTTGTTGCTTGCGTCTTGCTGCGTAAAACTTTCAAAGCACTCAGACAACGAATAAATATTTTTCTCGAAAATACCTTCCAGCAGGTGGATTTTTTATCATGAAATGTAAATAGGAAGATGAAAATAATCTGCTCTTTTTCCCAATATTTATCTACCCACCTTTCTCGACTTTGCAGTACTCTTCAGTATTCTCATGCTTCAACAGGGGCGGCGTAAAAAAGGCTAAAATATATTTATTCCTTTCTATTAACAGCTGTAGAAAACATACTGGTATGTTCAACGCTTTCACCACTGAATACGGTTTATTGTAAATACGCTTAAAAATTGATAGATGTAGCTATGAATGTGATAAAACTGCTTTGACTTTTCTTTTGAATACGTTATGTAATGAAAATTTTCCTGAGATCTACCAGTAGTAATTTATCATAGGATTATATATCTCAACAGTACTGCATTGGTTATTATTCGAAATCATTTAATCGCTATCTTCTTCTAAACTTGTAGATAAATCATTATCCAGATCGGACAAGAAACTCAAGTGATCAGCAAGATGCTCCAAATCTTTCTCAGCGAGTTAGATTCGACTCATACCCCAGATAACAATTTTAGGTACTATACATTTGATAGGAATATTCTCTTAGGAATAATAATAATATGCTATGGATATGCGTTTTTTGCATTCAGCATGTACTAAGGATGTTCCAAGAATATGGAAATGTCCCGCATAAGTTTGTGCTACAGACATTCTATGTGCATACCAAAGCATATTCTTTGCATGTACATTTCACATATTTTAGAATTTTGTGGGGAAAGTACAAACATTGCACATGATATGTACATCTGCTGGGAATGTGATTCACGTGAAAAGCATATTCTATAGTAGAGCAAACTCACATCTTATGCATGTGCTATTCTGTAATCAAAAGAATGGGTTTAGTATAAATATTTTTTCTTATTTAAATTTTTTATCACACTTGGTTGTACCAAAAAATAAAAAGGTACAAACCATTGTGATAAAATATTAAAATATTCCAGAAATTGTTATTTACTATTGATCTGAACATCTAAACAGAATATACCATATGAAAATAGAACAATAGCCCAAAATGATTGAAAGCCTATATGAAATTTCAAGAAATATGATTGCAAACAATAAGTTGAGCTTGCCTTTAGACTCCCTGATTTACATGCATAGCTAAAATAATAAAAATTTACAATATCTTTCAAAAACTCTTGAGCTTTTAGTAGTACATTTTATCAGAAATTTCTACAATGGACAATGACATACTAATTGTGGACTTCTGCTTATTTCCATAATATTTCAGTCAGAAGAAATTCTGCTTAAGCTGCTATATGTGTGAAAAGTGTTTATTTATTGTTGTAACTATTTTTGTTAAGCTGAAAAATTAACATATGACTTTATACTTTATTTTATCTCCAACTTGTTCAGGACCTCGAGATTCTATGTAAGACGTACTTACAGTAATGATTTTGTAAAAACCCTAAACATATATTGTTACAAATATTACAATGTAGTTGCCAGTAATATTCAAATGATACCCAAAATCGTATTAACTGATATATAATTAATATATATTAAACTAACGAAATTAACATTTTTTGATAAAAAATGAAAAAAATAATATTCTGCCATATTTAAACCAAATAATAATTCTTAGAATAAAGCATATACATTCCACATCTTAATTATCTCCACATCCTTACTCTAAAAATAGAAAACATATCAAACTAAGCATATTTGAGTGGTACTTTTTATATTACCTTTTGATTTTTCATCCTTCACAAGCCACGCTTTGATGACACTAATAATATATGTTTCTGTAGCTAGCCTAAAACAAACTTTTACTGCATCTGCAAGAAATATTCAATAAAATTACCAATCAAACAATAATATAGTAGAATAGTGTTTTAAATGAAACTCACGGTTTCTAGTTAATTCCACAATATGTGAAAAATGTTGTAAATTCTAAAAAATTGACAATTGTTTCGATAAATCAATATCATCGACAGAATGACAGAAGTTACATTTCATTTGGTGCCTACCTGATGTTTAGTAGTTATTTTTGGCTAGACCAAGAAGGGACCTAACTTGTGATTGACTTAATATATGTTAGTAGAAAAAAGAAGAAGATGTGATATTACAAATATTGAAACTTAGATATTATTAGCCCTATGGTGATATCCTGGATATTATTTTTCCAATTAAGATCAGTTAAACTGTGCAATGATATAGAAAACCAGAAAAACTATATCTGCTGACCTTTACAATTATCACTTAAGAAGACAGTTTATTAGTGGAGAACTCGCTAGATTTAACTGTTCATTGACAACTTCATATTGTGGGTTTCTTGAATGTCTTCTAATTTCCAATTCTTCAAGGAAATCTAGTTCTTGTTTCTTTTCACAAATATGTAGCACTTCTAGTTTTATGTTAGGTGTCAATGAATGATTGGTGTCAAGTAGATGTTTTGCGTAGTGGGATTTATCTGGTTGTTTTATTCTGTATGCTCGTAAGTGCTCACTGTATCGGATTTCAAAATTCCTAAGGGTCTGACCCAAATAGACAGCATTACATTCTGGACATTTGTGTTTGTATATACCTGACTTCTTTAATTGGGGTATTTTTGTTTTTACATTTAACAATTTTGTACTAACGTTACTTTCTGTTTTAAAAGAAATTGTTGTATTCGTTGCTGAAGATATTATCTTTGAAATATTATTAGAAATATTTCCTGCATATGTGATGGTTTTTCAAGTTTTTATTTCATCAGTTTGTTTAGGAAATATTAGTTGTAATGCCACTTTTTCCTCTTTTTTATTAATTAGCTTATTTATCATATCTAATGGACAACCGTTGGATGTTGCTATTTGTCTAATTATATTAATCTCTCTATCGAAATTACATTTGTTCATAGGAATTGAAAAAGCTCTATGTATCATTGAATTATATGCTGCTAGTCTGTGTGACATAGGGTGGTTAGAATTGAATGGAATTGTCACATCAGTCTGTGTTGATTTTCGGTAAATTGAATAATCAAGTACATTATTAACTCTTTGAATTTTTGTATCAAGAAAATTGATTGAGCTATTTTCTTCAATTTCTAATGTAAATTCAATTTTTGGGTGTAAATTATTGATGTGGTTGAAAAATACATCTAATTGTCGTTCACTACCCACGAAACAAGCTAAAATGTCACCTACATATCTATACCAAAATAAAACATTTTTCGAAATATTACTTTCAAAGATCGATCTTTCTAAATTGTCCATAAAAATGCTTGCCAAAATTGGTGATATAGGGCTTCCCATTGGTATATCTGATATTATCCCTGGATTAATATTTTCATCTTCTAGTAATTTTCTTACAAGTATTAGACATTCTTTAGGAGGAATTTTAGTGAACATATCAGTAACATCGAACGAAATGAGCTTATAGTTATCTTGCAAGTTGATTGCTTTCAACTTTTTATTAGTTCTATTGAATTTCTAATTGAGTACTGAGATTCATATCCGTAACTATTAAGTATATTGTTGAGCCTCTTTGCCAATATATTATTAGGAGCATTAACATAAGAAACTACAGGTCTAATTGGTTTCTTTATTTTATGTAATTTAACGGTTCCATATAATTGTGGACAATGAGGATTCTTATGTATGATAGACCTTTTTTCGTAATCACTTCAAAGATCATTTGAATTATTAACAATATCCCTTACATTATTAGAAAACTTTTTTGTTGGGTCTGCTTTAAGAACTTTTACATCGCTTGATTCTATAAAGTCATATATTTTGGAATTGTAATTTTCAGTTGTCAAAATGACAGTTGTGTTCCTCTTATCATATTTTGTAACTGTTAGGTTATTATCTTCTACTTTCTGTTTGTTTGACGTTTAACTTTCGAAGGTTCAATATTTTTGATTAATTTGGCAATTTTTAATTTCTCATAAAGAAAATTATTGGAATTAGATTTTAAAGCTACTTCCGACTCTGTAGCTATAATTTGTTTAATATTATTCGGAAATTTTGGTGGTATGCTGTACTTTAAACCTTTATTTAAAAATTCTATTTCACTATTTGTAAAATTTGTGTTAGAAAGGTTTTCAAATCGTGGTGCAGTTTGTGTTGGTATGTAGGTACTTACAGTTTCATGATGTTTTGAGTATCGAATTTCATGTTTTGTGTGTTCAAGATTCTGTAGCTTTTTTTCTTGTTCCTTGAATTTCTTATGCTTCATCGTGCTGAAATTGGATACTCAAAACATCATGACACTGTGACTACCTACATACCAACACACTTTGCACCACGATTTGAAAACCTTTCAGACACAAATTTTACAGATAGTGAAATAGAATTTTTAAATAAAGGTTTAAAGTACAGCATACCACCAAAATTAACGAATAATATTGAACAAATTATAGCTAGAGTCAGAAATAGCTTTAAAATCTAATTCAAATAATTTTCTTTATGATAAATTAAAAATTGCCAATTTAATCAAAAATATTGAACCTTCAAAAGAAGTTAAACGTCAAACAAAAAATGACATTACAGTTTTAATTGCAATCAAAAAGAAAGTAGAAGATTATAACTTAACAGTTACAAAATCTGATGAGGGGAACACAACTGTCATTTTGACAACTGAAAACTACAATTCCAAAATATATCACTTTATAGAATCTAGCGATGTAAAAGTTCTTAAAGCAGACCCAACAAAAAAGTTTTCTAATAATGTAAGGGATATTGTTAATAATACAAATTATCTTTTAAGTGATTACGAAAAAAGGTCTATCATACATAAGAATCCTCATTGTCCACAATTATATGGAACCGTTAAATTACACAAAATAACGGAACCAATTCGACCTGTAGTTTCTTATGTTAATGCTCCTAATAATATATTGGCAAAGAGGCTCAACAATATACTTAATAGTTACGGATATTAGTCTCAGTACTCAATTAGAAATTCAATAGAACTAATCAAAAAGTTGAAAGCAATCAACTTGCAAGATAACTATAAACTCATTTCGTTCGGTGTTACTAATATGTTCACTAAAATTCCTCCTAAAGAATGTCCAATACTTGTAAGATAATTACTAGAAGATAAAAATATTAATCCAGGAATAATATCAGATATACTTAATTTATTTGATGTATGCATTAATCTCAATTATTTCATTTTTGACAATAAGATTTATTATATTTAAAATGAAGGTTTACCAATGGGAAGCCCTATATCACCTATTTTGGCAAACATTTTTATGGACAATTTAGAAAGAATGATCTTTGAAAGTAAAATTTCGAAAAATGTTTTATTTTG
The DNA here is from genome assembly GCA_963921935.1 of Galeruca laticollis. Taxonomy (NCBI): domain Eukaryota; kingdom Metazoa; phylum Arthropoda; class Insecta; order Coleoptera; family Chrysomelidae; genus Galeruca; species Galeruca laticollis. The sequence continues at coordinate 87,079,265 of OY998180.1, forward strand.
GTATAGATATGTAGATGACATATTAGCTTGTTTTGTGGGTAGTGAACGACAACTAGATGTATTTTTCAACAACATCAATAATTTACATCCAAAAATTAAATTTACATTAGAAATTGAAGAAAATAGCTCAATCAATTTCCTTCATTTAAATGTTCAAAGAGTTAATAATGTACTTGTTTATTCAATTTACCGAAAACCAACACAGACTGATGTGACAATTCCATTTAATTCCAGTCACCCCGTGTCCCATAAACTAGCGGCATATAATTCAGTTCCTATGAATAAATGTAATTTTGATAGAGTGATTAATACAATTAGACAAATAGCAACATCCAACGGTTATCCATTAGATATGATAAATAAGCTAATTAATAAAAAAGAGGAAAAAGTGGCATTACAACTAATATTTCCTAAACAATTTGATAAAATAAAAACTTATAAAACCATCACATATGCAGGAAATATTTCTAATAATATTTCAAAGATAATATCTTCAGCAACGAATACAACAATTTATTTTAAAACAGAAAGTAACGTTAGTAAAAAATTGTTAAATGTAAAAACAAAAATACCACAATTAAAGAAGTCAGGTATATATAAACTCAAATGTCCAGAATGTAATGCTGTCTATTTGGGTCAGACCCTTAGGAATTTTGAAATCCGATACAGTGAGCACTTAGGAGCATTCAGATTAAAACAACCAAATAAATCCCACTACGCAAAACATCTACTTGACACCAATCATTCGTTGACACCTAACACAAAACTAGAAGTGCTGCATATTAGTGAAAAGAAACAAGAACTGGATTTCCTTGAAGAATTGGAAATTAGAAGACATTTAAGAAACCCACAATATGAAGTTGTCAATGAACAGTTGAATCTAGGGAGTTCTCCACTAATAAACTGTCTTCTTAAGTGATAATTGTAAAGATCAGCAGATATAGTTTTCCTGGTTTTTCTATATCATTGCACAGTTATACTGATCTTAATTGGAAAAATGATATCCAGGATATCACTATAGGGCTAATAATATCTAAGCTTCAATATTTGTCATATCATATATGTTGTGTGATGTGCCACATTCTCTATCATTTTAGGTTTGTTACACGATACAGAACGACCAGTTTTAGAATTGAATATTACATTTTTCACAATTCTTCGAGTAATTTCACTTTGTTAGCCTGATACAGGAATCGGAGTGTAAACAAGTGACCAATTTTATGATGGATTGTGATTCTTTTTATTTTCTGCCCACCAAAGCCAGTACAACGGGTCCTATAAATCCAGATAAACTACATTTTCTGCAATTTTTTGAGAAATTTGGCTGTTAGTACGATACAGCATCCGGAGGGCGGAAAACTTAATTTTAATCTTTAAAACCGTTTATTTTTGGTTTTATTTTTTGGCAAACGATACTAGAAAAGTGTTGGTTTACTCCAAAAAGTAGCATTTTTTACATTTCTAACTTTTTGACGTTTTTCAGTAGGAGAAACGCGAAAAACGGGCTTTTAGAAAAAAATCCTGTGTGTATGTCGTCGGAAACTTTTTCTAAAATATCTTGTTAGCACGATACAGCCTCCGTAGTGGATAAAGTGGCCAGGGTATCTCACGGATGAACCCTATTGATTTCCAGTTCGCCAGAGCCAATATAATGAGTTGGTGGTGCATACTACATCTTTTTTGTAAATTCTCGTGGGGAGGGGAACTTTACTCTGAATAATGCGATACTACTAACTGAGGGAAGAGGTGCAAATTATTTTTTTGATGGAACATAATTCTGCATTGCAAGCGCTTGATGATGCAAAGTACTAAATTTGAAAACTCCAATTGGGAGAAGGGAGTCTAACATTTACTTGCCCCTCCCATTTACTAACAGCTGTAGTTTCTCGGGAAATGTGGTGTCAAGGAAATAATACATGGAGCATATTGGTGCATTGGGAGTACATACCGACCAAATATGTTTTTGTAGAAAATAGCTATTGTGTAAGGCAACTTAACTGACCTAAATTCTAGTATGAAATCAACAACAGTAAAATGTTTCAATAACTGCGAGATGATTACAGAACATATTCCATGGGTAAATCAATATAAGTAAACACTAGTTACTTGGACTTACTGGAATGCTCGCGGCCCATTTGAAGCTGAGGAAACACCTGAAAAAAATATTTTGGCAACTGAAGCAGAATACACATTTTGTGAGGAAGAAGTAACTCGCATACACATTGTAGTGATTATTAATCCCTAAAATCAGTAATTATTCTCACGAACTGATATGAACTCAGATCTTGTCAATGTTAATACACCTCGAACATTTGTTCAATTTTTATAGTATTATTCATAAACATAAGACACTATACAATATAATTCAATTACTCGTGAAAACGTATTTAAAAACAATATAAGACTATATTTACTATGAAATATGGATTATAAACATCTAGACGACATTAACGTTATATTCTATTCTGTTGATCGTAACTAATTAATCACAACGTATATTATTGGTGCGAGCTAAACTTGACCGTTTCTAGTAATTTATAGGTCATGTATCAGTATATTTTAAGTGTTATTTAGTGTGTAAATAACACCCAGTGATATTGTCGAGATGGTTTATTTTCACCCTCTAATTCAGATTGGGGGAAGTCCGCTTTTACATTTAATTATGAAATTATCGTGGGACTTACGTTCGTTATCCGTCTCAACAACTATCTACATCGATACAACAACACATGGCGATCCTGCAAACTAAAGGTATTCATTTACCCCGTGGACAAACGAATTTTGTTAGTACATGTCAAATATCAACATCGTTGGTTGGTTATCAAAAATGCACTGTACATAATAGTAGTGGTAGCAGTACTTAAGTTCATCTGGTCCATCTGGAAAACACATGGAAGGCAGTTCAAGAGGAGCATCACGAGAAACATCGGGACGCAGCAAACGACAGAAACCTTAAGAGTGTAGAAATTGCTGAAAGTTATATTTGTATAATCTGATTTTATGAACAAATTCTATTTTTTATTCGAAAATGTACTAAGTGTTAATATAATCTTCTCCATTGATACAACTAATGTCCATAACTTAGGAGCAATTCGAGGATAAGTTAAATATAATAATTGAGCACATCATTTGGCAAAGTAAAAGGATTTTGAAAAAGGACATACCTAAAAATCCGAATGTTCACATGGACATAATTAATAATTCAGTGCTTCTTTATAATAATTTTATCAAGTTAGTTAGTAAAAGTTGGAGGAATTCAGATAAAACACAGCAAAGTGTTTGCTCAAAATATTTTGAATAAATCAAAGATGAAACGTCTAGGTCGTTCGACGCGTTAACTTGTCATATTCAAATACCTACATTAATTTTTCAAGAGATTAGCACTGAGGAATTAGAAACAATAAGCAAAAGTGACAAAATAGCGTTAAGTATGAGTGAATTTGTTAACTTTACGAGCAGGGTGCTACCGAATGAGTTTAATGGTGATGCAAGTAAGTTGCAATTAGTTATATATGCACTAGGTTTGCTACAATTTAAATCGGCAGGCAACGAGAATAATGCAATATTATTCATTAAAACGAGACTAACACTCAAGACCAGAAGTCTGATCTCGTTAGGAATTACCGTATTAGAAATCATGGAGAAATCATGAAGATCCAAGGAGACAGCCCAAGTCTATTGTTAGTCAAATTAAATAAGTTTCGGCAAAACAATTAGGAACTCATAAACTACGCCAGAGAAAATTAGCAGAAACGCTAGAATCAGCATATATAGCAGAAATAATGCCCGCCGAATTAGCAAAGAACTACACTACTGAGGTGACAGTGAAATCGCTAACAGTAATTGCAGCATCGGACACCACAAAAACAATCCTAACAGCTAGAAAATGTGTGACACCACAAGAGGTATTAAGAGGTATTACCAAAACTAATGTCAGTAGATGGAATTGCTGGTCAGCCACAGGAAAAATTTCACACTTCTGGAGAAGCTGCGACAATTATCAGCAGAAGAATAGTTACGAGAATGTGCGCGAATACTATAATAGGCAACATTCGGAATACACCGTTAGAATTGCACATAAATTGCTAGTCAATCTATCGACTGAGCGTGTTGTACCCGACAAAGCAAAATATTGTCATTGAACAGTATCCCGTTTCGAAAAATGTTAATGATGTTAAAAGATTTGTGTCAACTGGCATTGTCTAACGATTATAAGAAAGGATTTATTCCTATTTTCGCTGAAATATGCCTGCCACTAAATGAGCTATCTAGAAAAAACGAGAAAATTCGATTGGTCAAAAGAATGTAAAAATTTACCCACCAATTCTTAAATATCTAGACTTCAACAAACAAGATTCATCTTGATCACATACGCTTCAAATTATGCGTATTCGGCGATACATACTCAGAACTACGATGGTATTGATCTACCCATAGCATTTGTCTCACGAGGATTTAAGAAAAGTGAAATTAACAAACCTACAATACTAAAAGAATTTCTAGCAGTACATTGGGGTATAAATCATTTCAAAATGTGACTTATATGGGACTTCACAATGTATAGTATTAACAGACCATGGACCGTTAACGCATTTATTTTCAATGAAAGACCCCACATCGAAACTCACAAGAATAAGACTTCATCTCGAAGAATATAATTTCGAAATACAGTGCGTGACAAGAAATTCAAATTATGCAGACAGTATTTCAAGAATATAGATTAAACAGCCTAAAGACTTATACATACACAACTCACACATCTTAGTAATCACTAGAGCGCAGACTCATAAGGAGAGCAGTCAGATAACAAAAGTATGTACACAGGAATATAAGGTACAGGAATTGTCAATAAAAACCCTTCCGTCGTAAAACTTTCAAATAATTTAGAGGTTCATAAATTACCAATCTTACATTTTGAAGAGAACAGTGTCTCGCTAATGATGAGCGTACGGATCAAAAACAGATTGAAATTTAGTGGAGCTTTGAATATGTAATTATACAAATTCGACGGACGTTGGAGAAGCTTGAAAAGCAGTCGGTGAAAAACAAGATAAAAAGAATGAAGATTTATAAGAATGGTGACGTTTTCAATAGATGCACAGTACAAGATTTTAAAAATGGGGGTAGCAATGTTTTAAGAAATATACAAATATGGATTTGCGAAGTACCAAGAATGGTAGAGCAAAAAGGAGGAATACAGAAGATTCTAGAAATGTACCACAATGATCCTATGTCTGGAGTTCATGTAGAAAATAACAGATTGCTGAAGAAAAATGAGAGCGAATTTTAGAAGGAGAGACATGGAAAAAGATGTGAGAAATTATGTAAAAAGTGTCACGATTGTCAAATTAACAAACCGAAACCAAGCTATAATGGACACAGCCATAAAACCGTTCGACATTGTGTATATCGACACAGTAGGTCCATTTGTCAGGAGTAGTAGAGGTAATCGCTACTGTATAACGATTTTATGTGAACAAAGTATGCAGTTATGATACCAGTCCAAGTCAAAGAGGCTCAGACAATTGGAAGAGGAATATGCGACAATTTCATACCAATTTAAGGTTTAACGAAAGAATTAGGAACATATCAAGGAACAGGGTATAAAAATGATATGAATAGATTAAGAGGATTATTAAATATTGAACATAACTTCTCTACCGCGTATTATCTCGAATCGATAGGAAGACTTCACAGAACATTTAACGAGTATGTGAGGAATTTTATGAATGAAACTAGGGATGATTGGTGAGCATGTGCGAGGATGTTTGATTATTGTTATAATACAATTCCGAACTTATACCACGGTTACACACCATTTGAGTTAGTATGCGGAAGAAAATCGAACATACTAGAACATTTGAATACGGGAATAGAGCCACGGTATGACTTTGAGTTGTATCTGGGCTCCGTGAAATTCATGTCGATGGTTTGTTCAACAGGAGAAGGAGTTTCAGACAGGGATCGTTTGGTTTTGCTATCGGATAAGGATGTAGCTGTGTTTATTTTAATAGAATGTGAGCTTTGTGGCTCAGTTTTAGAAGTGGTGTCAGAAATAATTGAGTTTTTATTGGTTTCTTATAGAGATGAATCGGATGTCAGGTTTTCGGAATGCAGTATTGATGTTGGTGTAGAAGAAATGGGATAGAGAGTTGCTGCTGGTATATGTGTTTCTGCAACCGTTGATTGTTGTGGTGTTGGTGCGGTTACATGAGCAGGTGGTAAATCTGTTGATGTGGTTGCTGTTAGGTTTGTTGGTAGTACTTGTGACTGTGTATTAGGGAGCGTACATTCTGTTGCAACATGCCCTTTCTGCTTACAGTTATAACATGTATAGTCGTCGAGGGAGAGAAATATTCGATAAGAGGTTCCTTCGTGATTCACAGTAATGAAATCTGGGATTTGAATCTAGTTCTGGTCTACAGGTGAAATATAGGTTTGCCTACGAAAACTTAGAATGTGCTTGAATTCTGGGTGTGAAGTACCGATGCGAAGAAATTGACTGTCTCGACCCTTACTTCGTGGAATATGCTCATATTAGTGTTTTTAAATGAAACTCAAGGTCTCTAGTTAATTCCACAATATAATACAAGTTATTGAAAATTCTAAAAAATTGACAATTGTTTCGATAAATCAATATCATCGTCAGAATGACAGAAGTTACATTTCATTTTATGCCTACCTGATGTTTAGTAGTTATATTTTTGGCTAGACCAAGAAGTAACCTAACTTGTGATTGGCTTAATATATGTTTATAGAAAAAGAAGAAGATGTGATATTACAAATATTTAAGCTTAGATATTATTAGCCCTATGGTAATATCCTGGATATCATTTTTCCAATTAAGATCAGTATAACTGTGCAATGATATAGAAAACCAGGAAAACTATATCTGCTGATCTTTACAATTATCACTTAAGAAAACAGTTTATTAGTGGAGAATTCCCTAGATTTAACTCTTCATTGACAACTTCATATTGTGGGTTTCTTAAATGTCTTCTAATTTCCAGTTCTTCAAGGAAATCCAGTTCTTGTTTCTTTTCACAAATATGCAGCACTTCTAGTTCTGTGTTAGGTGTCAATGAATGATTGGTGTCAAGTAGATGTTTTGCGTAGTGAGATTTATCTGGTTGTTTTAATCTGTAAGCTCGTAAGTGCTCACTGTATCGTATTTCAAAATTCCTAAGGGTCTGACCCAAATATACAGCATTACATTCTGGACATTTGAGTTTATATATACCTGACTTCTTTAATAGTGGTATTTTTGTTTTTACATTTAACAATTTTGTACTAACGTTACTTTCTGTTTTAAAAAGTTTGGATAAAATCTGAATGTAAGAAATGGTTCAAAGTTAGAGACTCCTTAGACAACTACATAAAAGTTGTACATTCAGAACTCACATTCCAATTACATCCAGTAGAATTTGACTGTTTGGATGACAAAATTAGAGAAAATATCAGCACTATGAAACATATGAAATTTAAGAAACAACAAAAGAAGCTACAGAATCTTGAACACACACAACATAAAATTCAATACTCAAAACATCATGAAACTGTAAGTACCTACATACCAACACACTTTGCACCACGATTTGAAAACCTTTCAGACACTAATTTTACAAATAGTGGAATAGAATTTTTAAATAAAGGTTTAAAGTACAGCATACCACCTAAATTTACGAATAATATTAAACAAATTTTAGCTACAGAGTCAGAAATAGCTTTAAAATCTAATTAAAATAATTTTCTTTATGAGAAATTAAAAATTGCCAATTTAATCAAAAATATTGAACCTTCAAAAGTTAAACGTCAAACAAAAAATGACATTTCAGTTTTAAACGCAATAAAAGAGAAGATAGAGAACAATAACCTAACAGTTACAAAATCCGATAAGGGGAATGCTACTGTCATTTTGACGACTGAAAATTACAATTCCAAAGTATATAACTTTATAGAATCCAGCGATGTAAAAGTTCTTAAAGCAGACCCAACAAAGAAGTTTTCTTATAATGTAAGGGATATTGTTAATAATTCAAATTATCTTTTAAATGATTACGAAAAGAGGTCTATCATACATAAGAATCCTCATTGTCCACAATTATATGGAACAGTTAAATTACATAAAATAACGAAACCAATTAGACCTGTAGTCTCTTATGTTAATGCTCCTAATAATATATTGGCAAAAAAGCTCAACAATATACTCAATACTTACGGATATGAATCTCAGTACTCAATTAGAAATTCAATAGAACTAATCAAAAAGTTGAAATCAATCCACTTGCAAGATAAATATAAACTCATATCGTTCGATGTAACTAATATGTTTACTAAAATTCCTCCTAAAGAATGTCTAATACTTGTAAGAAAATTACTAGAAGATAAAAATATTAATCCAGGAATAATATCAGATATACTTAATTTATTTGATGTATGCATTAATCAGAATTATTTCACTTTTGACAATAAGATATATATTCAAAATGAAGGTTTACCAATGGGAAGCCCTATATCACCTATTTTAGCAAACATTCTTATGGACAATTTAGAAAGAAAGATCTTTGAAAGTAATATTTCGAAAAATATTTTATTTTGGTATAGATATGTGGATGACATATTAGCTTGTTTTATGGGTAGTGAGCGACAATTAGATGTGTTTTTCAACCACATCAATAATTTACACCCGAAAATTAAATTTACATTAGAAATTGAAGAAAATAGCTCAATCAATTTTCTTGATTTGAAAATTCAAAGAGTTAATAATGTACTTGATTATTCAATTTACCGAAAACCAACACAGACTGATGTGACAATTCCATTCAATTCTAACCACCCTGTCTCACACAGACTAGCAGCATATAATTCAATGATGATACATAGAGCTTTTTCAGTTCCTATGAACAAATGTAATTTTGATAGAGAGATTAATACAATTAGACAAATAGCAACATCTAACGGTTATCCATTAGATATGATAAATAAACTAATTAGTAAAAAAGAGAAAAAAGTGGCATTACAACTAATATATCCTAAGCAAGCTGATGAAATTAAAACTTATAAAACCATCACATATGCAGGAAATATTTCTAATAATATTTCAAAGATAATATCTTCAGCAACGAATGCAACAATTTCTTTTAAAACAGAAAGTAACGTTAGTACAAAATTGTTAAATGTAAAATCAAAAATACCACTATTAAAGAAGTCAGGTATATATAAACTCAAATGTCCAGAATGTAATGCTGTCTATTTGGGTCAGACCCTTAGGAATTTTGAAATACGATACAGTGAGCACTTACGAGCTTACAGATTAAAACAACCAGATATATCCCACTACGCAAAACATCTACTTGACACCAATCATTCATTGCAACCTAACACAGAACTAGAAGTGCTGCATATTTGTGAAAAGAAACAAGAACTGGATTTCCTTGAAGAACTGGAAATTAGAAGACATTTAAGAAACCCACAATATGAAGTTGTCAATGAACAGTTAAATCTAGGGAATTCTCCACTAATAAACTGTCTTCTTAAGTGATAATTGTAAAGATCAGCAGATATAGTTTTCCTGGTTTTCTATATCATTGCACAGTTATACTGATCTTAATTGGAAAAATGATATCCAGGATATCACCATAGGGCTAATAATATCTAAGCTTCAATATTTGTAATATCACATCTTCTTTTTTTTCTATAAACATATATTAAGCCAATCACAAGTTAGGTTACTTCTTGGTCTAGCCAAAAATATAACTACTAAACATCAGGTAGGCATAAAATGAAATGTAACTTCTGTCATTCTGACGATGATATTGATGCGAAGAAACGTAATCTGCGACATTATTTTAATGCCAATTCGTGTTAATTCATTTTCTAATAGTATATTTGGTATAGATGGACATACATTTGACAGTAGTAATCTTTCCGCAGGTGTTATTAATCGCCGAGCCTTAATCGTAGTTTGTCCAAGATTTATTGAGCCATCATTGCTATTCATAAATGAATCAACCAAATTTTCATTTGCCAAATAAATGCAAATGCGGTTATTGGAGATTCTGGAAGAGAAGATTATATTTTTTGGTTCAATGATATTCCCTAAAGAAATGAGGTATTCCTTCAATTTTATGTTATCAAGTGAAAGGAAAACTATTGCTTGTTTTTTGCTTGGAAATTTTGGTGAGCTTGTTACTGTTGCCTAAGATTTAATTTGAGGTTGAGTGCCCCCTCTATAAGGGACACTCTCATTCACCGATTCATCCATTTTGGTAGCTGTGTTTCATTGGTGTTCTAACTACGGCTCTGTCTAATGTGTAGAAATATAAACTACTAATGAGTTTTTGATTATACTGGAGTATGAATGTTGATATAACTCGTTGTTAAGAAGTATGTCTATGACAATTATAATATAGAGAATTAATTAAAAACTCACAGATTCCGTACTAATACAGAAGATGCTTAGATCTTGAATACTAGACACTGTAACTAAATTATTTCGCACTGAATTGAACTAATTTTATGAATTATCGGAACTGATATTAAACACAACCGGTGCTCAATTTGCCAGGACCGAACCTCAATTTTATTCATGAATATAACACACTTTACGATATAATTCAACTGCTCGTAAAAACGTATTTAAAAACAATATACAAATATATTAACTATAACATAAGGATTGTAAACATCTGGACGATATTAACGTTATATTATATTCTGTCTATCGTAAATAATGAATCACAATGTATATTATTGGTACGAGTTGACCTTGACCTTTCCTAGTAATTTGTAGGGCATGTGTCACTATATTTTAAGTGTTACTGAGTATGTAAACAAAACGCAGTGATATTTTCGAGATGTTTCATTTTCCCCTCGAATCATCGTGGGACTTATGGTCATTATCAGTCTTAACAACTATCTAGATCGGCAAAACACAACAAGCTTCCAGGCTGTAATCTTCTAAAATGACACATAATGTGGTTTCGCCAAAATTGGCACCTAATAATTGGGCCACTATAGGCTTCTTCATATTAGCGGTATGTAATTATGATTTTTTAAATATTAGGAAGTTTATCTTTTCCTTCTTATAACATCCTTATTACGTGTTTTTCAGTTAGGCGTTGTAGATAAAATTCTGTATTCCTATATCCTATTGTCATGTTGATTTTTTTACTTCCTGAAAGTTTTTGGTAAAGTTTGTCATTTCTTTTCGATGAAAGAACCTACGCTACTGTACGTCATTTTCATCCGACTCTTTGCCTATTTATGCGGTTTCACAGCCACGATACCACCCGCTGGTGCTTACTTCTGCCCCTCTCGCTAGATAAATATCTCGTCAAAACACTTTGCGATCACATCGGTCAATCGATACACTTAGTTTCCAGTGAACGGTTTCGAGTTAAAACTGGGCTTGTTTGTGATAGTGCCGTTAGGCAAGTATTAAGAGTCAACAAACAAGTTGAACATTAATCTAACAGCCAAGAAATAACAATTTGTCTTGAATAAAAATGATGTCTTTCGATTTTACACTCTAAAATTGAAGTATGAATGCTATTTATATAAGGTTAATAGTAAGAAGATGGATCGTTCAGAAAATGCGCCTGAGGTATAATTTGAGAATCTAGTTAATTGAGAAATTTCAAAAGGAAAAACCGGAACTATGATCTGCTCGCAGATAAATGTAGGTACAGGTGAGGTAGCCAAATACTCTATCGATTGCTAAAATAGTAATTTCGATTTCATTTTTTTTTAAATAGAAGACTGAATAGGTTTCAGTTAATATCATATGGTTCCAGCAATTCTATTCCTTGTCAATGTCCCAAAAATACATACACTTGATGTTTAATCGAGGTAAGAATTGATGAAATGGCATCAGAATTACATGATTTCAGATTTCTTTTTTTATATGCGGAAAATATGGTATACAGAATAAAACTATACGATTTGTCTAACTATAAATTGTTTTAGAACTTTGTTTTATAATGAAGCGAATATATGATCAGTCCAAAAACCTCTTGACTAGGTAAAAATAGGTGACGCAAGTTATAAAAGATGTGATATCAAATTATATTACGTATAGGGTGACACAAGCACTATATCTAATTTTCAAAATAAAGAATGTTGTGAATATGCACTAAAATAGTTTATGTCTATGGTTCTACTTATGTCTGTTAAAAATAAGAAGTAGAGTATGTATGTAAAAATGGCGATTAAGCGAGTTTAGATATTATGTTGTTTAAAAGATATATATAATAAAAGATATAAAGAAGGTGCCGGTTTTATTTTCAAAACATCAGGTTATGGGCCCAGGTACCAGGAAACTGTGCAGTACGTTGAAAATTTGATGAATACAAGCTAAAAGTGATACACAGAAAAAGCCGGGAAAAGGCACGTGGAAAGTTGAAAGATTATACGAAGGTTTCAATAGTTTTCTGGTGGATGAGCAAAATAGGAACAATTAAAATGGATAAAAAGTTGAATATAGAGCCACTTAATGGTAGAAACTATCATAACTGGAAGTTCAGAGTTGAAATGTTGTTGGCAGAATATGATGTCTCTTGCAATGATTACTTCCGAAGTAAATGCAACAGTACCAGCAGAACAAAAAAAGGACAACAAAGCAAAATCTATCTTGGTACAATGTGTAGAGGACACAGAGATAGAGAGTCTAAGAGATTGTAAAACAGCTTTTCAATTGTGGAACGTACTCAAGGCAAAATATGAGAAGAAAGGACTTCCTGGCCAATTATTTTTGAAAAAGAGACTTCTGAGTATGAAATTGAAAGAAAACGAATGTCCTATAAAATTTCTAGAAGTGTTTGAGAACACGGTGAGACAACTGAAAGCTGCAGACGTTAAGTTAGAAGATCAAGATTTAATATGTAATCTATCATTGAGTTTACCCGCTTCTTATGACACATTTGTTACTGTTATTGAAAATTTGTCTGATGTAACTTATGGAACTGTCAAATCCAAATTATTAGCAGAGGTTGAGAAACGAAAAATGAGTAATGAAAAAGATGATATAGTGAAAACACCTACAGCATTCACACCACAGCGAGGTTGCTTCAAATGTGGTCAAATGGGTCATTACAAAAGAGACTGTCCTCAAAAACGCGGTGGAGAACAAGGGTCCGGAAACCAAAACTTCAATCGAATGATACAATCAGATGATGGATTCAACAGAGGGAATTACAGAGGTAATCGATCAGGGTTCAGTAGAAATAGAGGCACACATAGAAGATTTATAGGTGGGAGTAGACTTAATAGTAATTATCATAGTAATCAGGTAGAAATGCAAAGAAATGTTCAAAATGATGAAAGTAGTTGTAATAACAATAATGATAGTCTATCAAATAATGTCTGTTTTATGAGCGATGGTAATTCTGATTTTTGTAATGGTAAAGTAGATTCAAATATTCTTAAATTCTGCATTGATTCAGGCTGTACAGATCACATGGTTTATGATAAAAGCTATTTCTCCAGTTTGTTAATGTTGAAGGAACCTATAAAAATTGCAGTTGCAAAGGAATCTAGTTTTTTGTTAGCAGTGGGAGTAGGGAATATAGAAGTTCTTAGCAAAGTAGGCAGTAAAGAGGTAAAATGCACTATTAAAAATGTTTTTCATACTCCGGATTTAAGGAAAAATCTACTTTCTGTAAAAAAACTTGAAATGTCCAATATCAAGGTATTATTTGAAAAGGGTCAGGTCAAATTATTTAATGATGAAAACGAAATTTTAGGAATTGGTGAGAGAGGTAGTTTATATGAAATTTGTTTCCAGTTTTATTTATTAGAGTGTCATAATGTAGAATGTTATGATTCCGATTATTTAAAATGGCATAGGAGATATGCGCATGTGGGTTTTAGTGGTTCAAAACAGATTATTGAAGGTGACATGGTTAAGGGGGTTGATGGTAATATAAAATTGCATGATATAGATTTTTCCAATTTTACTGCAGTTTAAATGTTGAAAAATAAGTCAGAAGTTTATGAGAAGTTCTTAGAATACATTAATATGGTAGAGGCAAAATTTACTTGTAAGATCTCAAAGCTTAGAAGTGATAACGGAGGTGAGTATGTTTCAAATGAAATAAAGAGGTTATGTTTAGAAAAAATGATAATAATTGATTTCACAACGCCATATACGCCACAACAAAATGGCAAGGCAGAAAGAAAGAATCGTAGTTTAGTCGAAAGAAGTAGAACAATATTAGAAGAATTAGGAATGCCCAAGGAGTTCTGGCATGAAGCAGTGAGAACAGTGAATTATGTAATGAACAGAGGTATTGCTGCAAATATAAATGTCACACCTGCAGATATATAGAATGGTTACAAACCTGATGTAAGTAACCTGAGAATCTTTGGATGTACCGCGTATAGTCATGTTCAGAAACAATTTAGAGGTAAGTTTGATCCTACTACTGAGGAATGTGTGATGATTGGATATGCTCCTACAGGATATAGACTCTGGAATGTGAACAAAGAAAAAATCATAATAGCTAGGGATGTTAAGTTAAATGAAAACGAATATTGGTTTAAAAAGAAAAATATTTAGGTATGTCTAGATTCAGATGTGAATGAACATTTAAAGGTAACAGAACAAAATGATGGTGAAATCGAATTTTATGAGCTTACAAATACAGAACCAAGCGGTAGTGAGAATTATTATGAAAGGTCAAATGACATAAGAGAAAATAAACGAACAACAAAAATTCCTAAGAAGTATGAAGATTACGAACTTTATATGGCATTTAATGCAAGTTAAAAATCGATCTGACAAAAATTTTTGGATAGGTGCGATAAATAAGGAATTGGATTCAGTTTATGAAAACGAAACCTGGAGAGAAGTAGACATTCCTAGAAATAACAAGATTTTGGACACAAGGTGGGTTTTTGCTTATAAAAGTTTGGAGAAGGTAGAAAAAGATAAATATAAAGCAAGGTTGGTGGTAAGATGATTTTCACAAGAAAAAAATATTGATTATGATAATATTCATTCACCCGTAGCAAAAATGTCAACCATTCGTTTACTTTTAATAGTTGGAAATCAGTTGAAATTTTATTTTACACAATTGGATGTAAAAAGTGCCTTTTTAAACGGTATTATTGATGATGGTGTATTTATTTATCCTCCAGAAGGTGCTCAGTGTAATCCAAATAAGGTATTTAAACTAAAAAAATCACTGTACGGACTGAAACAATCTAGTAGATGTTGGAATAGTAATATTAACTCTTATTTATTGGATATTGGTTTTGAAAGATCTAATAATGATTATTGTTTATATGTCATGAATAAAACAGTTTACTTATTGTTGTATGTAGATGACATAATTTAATAAGGACCAGACTTAGTTTTAATAAATAAAATAAAGATCCAACTGATGACGGACTTCAAAATGGTAGATAAAGGAGAACTCAAATATTTTTTGGGATTGTAAATTAAAAATGATAGACACAAAGGTATATTGAGAATAAATCAGGAACATTATATTTCTAAACTTATTAAGAGATTCAAAATGTAAGATTGTAAATGTTCACTCATTCCAATAGAACCAAAATTGTATATTGAAGCATGTAAAAATGTAGAAGATATTACGAGTAAGCCATATCGTGAATTGTTGGGTTGCATGATGTATTTGATGTTGGGTAACAGGCCAGACATTTGTTTTGCTCTAAACGTTTTTAGTAGGTTGCAAGACAAGGCTTCTGATTATGCTTGGAACAATTTAAAAACAAAAGTTAGATATCTTAAGGGTACACAAAATTTTGGATTAGAATATATTCGTAAAGAGAATAGTTTTCAATTAATGTGTTTTGTAGATTCAGACTGGGTAGGCGACCCGAGTGATCTCAAGACTGTGTCTGGATTTGTATTTAAACTTTCTAACAATACCTTGATGTGGGCTACTCGAAAGCAACACTGTATTTCCTGATCTAGCTCAGAGGCTGAACTAATTGCTCTCTGTAATGCAGTTTCAAAAGGTTTATGGTTTATTAAACTTTTGCAAGATTTCAAAATTGATGTAAAACCTATGTTGATTTATGAGGACAATCAAGGATGTATATCCATATTGAACAACCTTGCAAATAACAGAAGGGTGAGGCATATTGACATTAAATATAATTTTGTTTCAGAATATATGAATAATAATGTCATAGAAATTTAGTATATCCCAACTGATAAGCAAATAGCAGATATACTAACAAAAGGTTTGAAGCATGTTTCTTTTGTTAAATTTAGAGATGATTTAGGTGTTAAGAATTTAGAGTAGAAGATTTTTGAACATTTTAGTGAGGGGGGGTGTTGGGAATATGCACTAAATAGTTTATGTCTATGGTTCTACTTATGTTAGTAAATCTGTTAAGAAGAAGTAGAGTATGTATGTGAGAATGGCGATTTAGCGAGTTTAGATATTATGTTGTTTAAAAGATATATATAATAAAAGATATGAAGAAGATGCCGGTTTTATTTTCAAAACATCAAGATATGGCTACATATTTACACTAGTAGATGAGTAACATGGTTTCTGGGAAGCAAGTCAGCCATGTTGGATTTCGTAACCAAGAACCGCACGCACCGGAAGTGACGTCACGCTTAATCTGTCGTCCATCTTGTGTTATGTGATGCGCGTCTTCTCTCATGTGTTCCGTGTCATCCATCTTGTGTTCTGTGGTATGACATCATCAGTCATGTGCTCCACGTCGTCCATTTTTTATTCCATGTCAACATGTATTTTGTATATAGTGTGACCTAGGTCGTCAAATAATTTATTTTGTTATTGTGGAACATGTCCCCGTTGTGTTACTTAGAACGCACTACCCCGTATCTTTGTAACGCATTTCTCAGTGAAGTGTTTATGTATATGTTGATCTGCCGTGTATAATTGTTGAGTATCGCAAAGCTATTGGTTAATGAACGCTTTGACATCTTGAGAGCATTCTAATTGGTTGGCTGGATGGAACATGATTAAAAAATTGTTTGCGGTAGCATTCATTATTCGTTGGGGATAGAGTGGTGTACGGCGTTGAATTCCCGTCACATTTTCGGATGAAATAATTGAGTATTTCACCTTATAATAATGGATGACCGATTGGTGACACATATTTCCCGGGTATCGTTTGAGATTTTGGGAGTTGTTTGGAGATTATAGACCCGTAGAAATGCGATATTTTTTGGGATTAGATAGTTCAACGCCATAGGTGCTTTTTTATGGTGTAATTTCAGTTCGGATATTAATTTGTGAGTACTAGAATGTTTTTATAGTTTCATTAACTAGATTGTTCCCAATTATGTCTAGAGAATTTGTCCATTATCTGACGAAATGATGTTTTCTCTATATCTGCATACAAAAACTTCATGTTAGAGGGAAATTATCATTTGAAAAGGGCCTTGATCACATCTAGGGTAATAACAGCCCTATATTAGGACTCAATCTGGCCAATTGGTAAGAAATATTACAGTTTTTTTGTATAGATGAATATTCTAGTAATTTTAATGCGCCATATTTTTGGCTAATGCACTTTCTTTGTTGGCTGGAGATCAACTGCTTTTATAGCTGTTAGATACTCAATTCATATTGGCTTCACATAAGTTGGTATTTTTTTGATAAATATATAACAATGATAGTTAACATATTAAGCTCAATTAGCATTATAATTTTCTGGTCAAATATGAAATATAGTAGTTCATTTGTCAACTTTCGCCAGCAATATTAATATTAGTCGATTAAGCTTTACGATTTATAGAAGTCTTACTCGTATGAGTTTATTAGATATTTTAGTTCATAGATCAGTGATGGAAATTACTCGTACAGGGTATATGACTGTCAGAGAAAGTTAATCGTTTAGGGGGTAAAGTTTAGCTAGAGGGATTTCATGTTGAGCATTGAGTCTGACATAAAATGTATAGACTATTAACATATTTCTTGTTTAAGGGTTTTGTTATCTTTTCTTCTCTTCTGTTCTTCTTCTCTTCTTTCTTTTGCTTCTCCTATTTCTAGTTTTCATTTTGTATGGGCCAACTTTGAGTCACATCAACTTATATAGGGGTTAATTTGGATTTTTACCGTGAACTTGAAGAGTACGATATGGGTTCGTACATCATGCTACAGAAGTAGGAGTTGGTAGTCACCGCTAGCAACCATCGAAGAAACTGTGGATGTTACGCAAGTTTGAAACTTTGACTTGTTTAAGTACAATTGAATTTTCCCTAAAATATTTGTTTATAATATCAGTCAGTGTATGCTGTAGATAACGGATATTTCCTGTTACCGTAAGCCACTTGTGGTAGTCAGTTTATGATACTCATGTAGATCAAGTATTACAAATACTGTGATCAACGTATATTATTCGATTAAACTTGTCTAACCATTTATACTTTGCATTGTGGATTGGTAATAACTACACCCATTGTAAGATTTTGTAAGCGTTACTGTGGCTTTTTAACTTTAATATTTTGAGTTATTCGAGTTGGAGGTAGTAAGCTTATGAGCTCATATGATATTGCGCCATATTATATTTTAATAATTATTTTTCAAATTTCATATTTAACTACGTAAACGTTATTCTGTGCCATAGATACGTATGGTATACTGTATTGATTTAACCCTATTGGGTATTCGGGACTCATGTATATAGTTTTCTCATTTTTATGGGGTAATCGAGTACTCGGTTTGAGGAGTTTTATTTGTATGTAGATACTGGTTTGTACATATTTATACCCAACGAACAATCCAGGCTGTAACGTAAGATTTCCATTAGGGAGAATTATAGGATTTTATTAAGGGGGTTTTATAGGATTTTAGTTGGGGGGAATTATAGGACTTTACTTGGGGGGTTCTATTGGATTTTACTTGGGGGGATATATAGAATTTTAATAGAGAGATTTGAAGGATTTTAAAGTACTATTGGGTACTAGTGAGTACAGCCTGTCAATAACTCCTTAGTGAAAATTGTGGTACTCGGGCATTGAGCTACTACTGGGGGTGGTTACATGGGCTATCAAGGTACGAGATACATTTTGCTTGGGGTATTTGTATATATATTTTTTGTTTATCATTCAACCAAGGGGGGATTTCACTTACCAATGAAAAATTATGGTTAGGATTTATGGGTCTTTTAGGACATTTGGAGATTTATTGTATTTTTTGTGATACATTGTACGTACTATTTATAGTAGAGGAATGTCTGTAAGATTCTCTCAATAAAACTAAGCCATTTAATTAAACTTAGACTTGGTAAGTGATATCTGACTTTTATTTCGCCACCTATTTGGTAGTCTTAGGGTAAGAAAACTTGTGTAGATAGTTGTCGGGAGGCAAGATTGCCTGGCGCTCCTTTACACTTTATTTAGTCTACGAATAATAGACCCTCTCGTCTCCGCAATAGTTAGTAGCAACGCCTAAAAGCGTACAGTATGCACCGAGCTTTAGGTTGACGAATCTTAGAGTGAATAACGATAGGTGGCAAACAGGAGATTTCAAGTGCCGTAGATTATATCTTTAGACAGCAGACAACACAAACAACATATCCATTAAACCGAATGCAACCTACTAGACTTCCACAAGGATCAATACAATCAATAGCAACAGCAACAGCAGCAGCATGTTCTACAGCATAGAAAATGAACTAAATAATATATTTTCAATGACATGTATAATTTTATTATTCATACTAGTTTTATTAATTAAAATTCTATCAAAAATTGTTAAGCGTAGAATTAAATAGTCTTGTAATATATCAGCTGATGAGTAGATATGAGGTGTTTTAATAAAAATCTCCACTCACTTCAAAAAACAATTTATTATTATTATTATTATAATATTTATGAAGGTGATATAGTATTTTTAAAAACCATTTCAACAGTATATGACGTATCATCAAACTTGCAGACGTTCTAATTTAAATTCTGGTCAAATTCGGTGAGGGGGAAGTACTCCATTTCGCAGTCGTGTATTATGATGCAATATACTTTGGTATTTTCAGGGAAACCAATGTTTGCTACAATGTCAAGTTTTACATCAGTAGATGCCTTCATGCTTTCCTCTTGTCTTAGGCAACCGATAACAAACAATGCACGCTTCTTGGAAGAGGAATAATCCAACATAGGTCGCTTCTGTATCGAATACATATAGCTAGGATAAAACTCAGTATAGTTGAAATAGGCCTCACAGTAGTCGTTTTTAGTGAAGTCCAACTGCATTCTTGTATTGTGCCAATATTCCCCATTTAGCGATAGTCGAATAATTTGAATGTCGGCGTTATTGAATAAAGTTGGGTCGGCTGTGGTGTTGTCACTTTTGTTGGTTTGAAAGAAAACAATAACATAACGATGTTTATCGACTGAAGTTGTACGAGTAGTTTTTACAGCCCAAACTTCACGTCTAGCATTTTTGGTGATGGCTGGTATTTCATGTATCTCTTTCTATATGGAATAAATATAGGCTGCTCCTTTTGAATGGCCTTCATAAGTTCCAACATGATATCATCATTAGGATAAATATGCTTGATTTTCAATTCGATGTTGGTAATGTTCATGCTAACAGTTGTAGTGGAAGTCATACCAGCAACGTTTTTTTCTGTGATATGTACACGATCATTATAGTTTCGAGCTCGAACCAAACGTATGGTTTTTTGTCCACATGTAATCATAGGATACTCATTGAAAATATGCTTGAGAGGTACCCAATGATAGTATTAAATCTAAAAGACAACAACTCTTGATATCAGATTAAAATTTATAAGTTACAATACATACTTTCTACATGAGATAATTCATCGGGAGAATGTGACAAGAATTTTATTATATTTTCTCTGGTTACTGGTGGACTACTAATTTTGGCTATAACTCCACAAAGCTACACATGAAATCTCAAATATTATTCACTTTTAGAAATATCTTGAATAAAGCTACAAAAAACATGGAGGGTATTTTTTCTCTATTTGGTGTCAAAACCCGTATCAATTGGAAAACACTTGAAAAAACGAAAAAAAATCAAAGGTTGGACCGCTCATTTTGGTTATAACTCCACAAGGGTACACCAAGTGTCTGAAATATTATATACCCTTGGAAAGGACTTGAGTATAGCTATAATATAAAAAGTTGTGTATTTTGTCTCTATCTGAGGTCAAAAACGCATAAATTGGAAAAAACTTAAAACCCCATGTTTCGAAATTTTAGTTGGCCATTAATACCCCAAAAGGATTTTTTCAGGGATCGTGGTATGATGCGATCATAATAACTTTTTGGCCTCGATCATACTGCAAAGTTTCATCGAAATCGTTAGAGCCGTTACAATGTTGGCACAAATATATATATACCGAGAAACTACTTGAAACGTAATACCTGTATCTCAGCTTTATGTACAGCTAGGAGGCTGCAAATTTTACTGTAGCACCAAGTCAACTGATAGAATTCTATCGTGATCGGTGAACGTTTTACCATTTTTTGGCCATTTTAAAATTGACATTCTGTATGAAAAAACATTTACAATATTAATTGAGTGACTTTTCTTGAGTGACTTTTCATGGTTTTATATACATGTTGCCGTCAGTTTGTATTTGGTTTTTTCGGTGTGGTAGTTTTTGTGTACTTCTGTCACTCGGCAACTATAGTTGCCTGTAATATTCTCTCGAAAATATTGCGCAATATATGGTATGTTGGCGAGCTCGGAGACGATGTTCAATAAGAAGTTAGCGAGTCAGTGCATAGACAATACTTGAGTTAGTAATATAGTTTCGTACCGAACAGTTGGTGCATTTTCCATTAATGAAGATAATTAGAGATATGGATTGATAGAATGCAGCAGGATTAGCTGAGCTTACGCACGAGTTTTTATGTCGATTTGTGTAAAGCATGACATACAAAATAAAAAGACTCAAGAAGTCAATTATTCACCGAAAACAAATTCCTCAAGATGTTCTACAAAATTCAATTAAAGTAGTCTTAGTTATATTATAAAGAACATAAGAGTTGAACATAGAATTCCCGCACGGTTACTGAAACTGTTAATAATTCTTTTGTGGGATATCTGTATTCTGTAGAAACGTGGTATACGTTTATAGCAAGTTTAACTCCAATATCACTTAAAAAATATTCGTTACATCCTCCACTTTTTGTTGAAAATATTCAATATTGATTTAAGCTAATTTTCATTCAAGAGGCAACTCTCTCAAAATACAATTTCTTCACTATTTCATATTCTCACCAGGAGTTATTCCACTATATATATTTATCTACTCTCTACAGGCCATCGTCTAAACTTAAGGAGGGATTTGGGACGTCCCAAAACCGCTTCGGACTAAAGAGATTGACAATATTAACTCTTTCAGCACTTTATTGACTGACGGAAAAGAGGATCTGGGATAGCAATAATGAAATTTTACAGGTAATATTGCTGCTCCATATAGGGAAGTGTCATTTTATCTGTAAATATCATTTGCATGAATCTAATTTGATGATTTTCTTCAAAATACTTTTGAATGTTTGATAAAAAAAATGATCACTGAGTGGCGTAAATATGAATAAACTGATGACATGTTTTAAGATATGAAAAAAATGTAGAACCATCAATAATTCAAAATAAATCAAATAAACTGAAAATATACCAGATTCAACATTAAACTGCCTCACTAATTTGCCTTTGATGAAGTTTCACGTCCATGTAAAATTTTTGTGATTAAAAGAAAATGGCCAAAGTTTGCATAAAAAATTTAATTTTTCGAATATCTAAGGGCAGGAAGGGCATTAGGACATTTTTTTTCGGGGAAAGATCTGTATGTACTATCCTTCTTTTAAATTAATTGATTTCTAAGGAAATCATAAACTACCTTACTACAGTGCTATGGTTAAGTCAGCTTATAATTGAAAGATGATTGTGTAATAAATAAGAATATTTGTCCACATTTCAGCGTTCAGTACTGGCGATTGTTGATCAATTTATGCAATGAAAAGATGATATCTATTTTATTTTCTACTTAAATGTTTGGTTCAGCAATATCTTCATGTCTTCGAGAATATAATAAAAGGTCCCCGTAATCTTGTTTGGACGATGTTCAAACAACTATTTCTGTGGTAATCACGTAGCTAGGATTTTTATTTTCAAGATTATAATTAATAATATTATGAATGTTATGTTATACGTATTCAAAACCTTAATTATTTAGTAAGGTATACCTGTCAATGCGGTTTGCTAGAATGCAGATTCATATTCTTTGATAACGTATAAGAAATTCAGCGGTTCGATTATTCACATCATAACCAGAGACTGAAAAATAGAAAAATGTGAAAAACCACGTGGTGTTTTGTGTAAGAAGCAAAACAACTACTGATTATTAGTAAATAATGGAGTTTCTCACTATGTAAGGACATTATTCAGTAACTAGGGTGAAGTCGCCAAAATCGTACCGTTGCCAAAATCGTACCACTGTAATTTTTCAAATTAGACGATAAATTAAACATCTATCGGACGTTGTTATAGTATCTAACTAGTGTCAGTTGCATTGTATAATCGTTTTGCACCAGTTGTGTTTCGATAAGCGGGAAATGCAAGTTTAAATAATTCGGCTATGCTCATGTCAAAAAGCCACGACATGAAATTGGAGAAAATCCTCCAACTTGTCAAGATTCAGAACACCAACCTCACAACTGGGGCTTGGAAGATCCTAAACTCTAAAAAAGAGGGACAGGGAACTATCCTCACGATTGGGATCGATCACCAATCTGGGGAGGCACTGAAGGCAGGAGGTTACGCGCTAAACTTCCGTTTTGGGCGTATCCCTGTTTCGGGACTGGGAAAGAAAAAGAATCCCGCGGAAGATCCAAAGGACATGGAGATACCCTCCACAACCGGAACCTCTGGAAAAGGGGAAAAAGGCGGAAGCTTGACCTTGGATTAGCCTGAGATCTCCTCCGGCTCTGCTGGGGTGACTGGGGATGCGGAGATTGCCTCTACATCCCGGGAAACTGAGCAGAGCAGCCTGGGGGTCGAAAGTCTGACTCGTGATCAAGAAACCTGCTCGAACTTCGAGGAAGATATTGCCATGGTGGTCGAGGAGGGTCAGGGAGAGACAAAGGAGGGGGATGAATTGTGGCTGAGTAACTCGGCATCTTTTATCCATAATAATTCACCTTCACGTTCACGAATGTAGCACAGAATAACCTGCATCACGCGAAGGGAGCTTCAGCCGTGATTGCAAGACTACAACTGGATACTGTACTGATCCAAGAACCATGTATCAATAAAGAAGGCCAAATCAAAGGTTTGGCATGCAAGGATTCCAAATTGGCAAGTATCTCCGCGTGCCTGTGTAATCATAAGAAATAAGGTAAAATATATTTGTGTTTCAGAATACGTTTCACGGGACCTTGTTCCAATCATGGTTCAATACAACATTGGGGGGTATCGACCAAGACATCGTCATTGCCTCTGCCTAATTCGCTGGATATGGGCCGATGACACGGCCAGAAGTACAAGAGCTGGTGAGACACTGCATTAGCACACGGCTGCCAATTATAATTGGTTGTTATGCCAACGCACACAATACCGTGTGGGGTAGCACTAATAACAACGCAAAAGGTGAGTGTTTATTAGAATATATCTTAGCAAGTAACCTTGAGACCTTAAATGTGGGGACAACCCTCCCCCCTGTCACTAGAGGAAGAGGAGAGGTCCTGGACGTAACAATTGTTAATGTTGCTTCTAAGAAAAATGTAAAAGATTGAGCGAGCCATCACCGTGTGGGGTAGCACTAATAACAAGGCAAAAGGTGAGTGTTTATTAGAATATATCTTAGCAAGTAACCTTGAGACCTTAAATGTGGGGACAACCCTCCCCCCTGTCACTAGAGGAAGAGGAGAGGTCCTGGACGTAACAATTGTTAATGTTGCTTCTGAGAAAAATGTAAAAGATTGAGCGAGCCATCACTTTCCAACCATTGCATCATCGAATTTAGGATAGAGGTAAGTACCACCTCGATTCCTACAATCCGAAATCCTAGTAATACTTATTGGTCTCTTAACAAGACCAATCTGATGGACAATTTGGAACAAGTCGAAGTGAATGGGGTAAATCACCCGCACTATGGCCTGGAACAAACAGTCGAACAGATCAGTGAAGCAATAATGGAAGCTTTGCATTCCAGTTGCCCACTGTCAAAAGCTCGTTCAGAAAAGGACGCTCCTTGATGGAGTGAGAACCTGTCAAACATCAGAAAAGAGTTCCGTCGGCTCTTTAATAGAGCCAAACGTGACGGTAATTGGCAGAGGTACACTGAGAAGCTCACCCAGTACAATTATGGGTTGAGTGGAGGAGCATTTTCTTAATGGAACTAGGTGTCATGACAGAAAATGAACTCCGCCCTTTATATTCAATTGGTACTGCTACATCATGTGTCAAATTTAAACAAAATGTAATTTTGTTATTTGAAAATAATAAAGGCGTTTATTACTATTATTATTATTATTATTATTATTATTATTATTATTATTATTATTATTATTCATAATTAGGAAGGCCAACAGGCTTAGTTTTCAAGCCTTTTGCGAAAAGATCACTTCCACTCACACAGCGGCCAGACTACATAAGGTCATGGCAAATGAGAGAACTAACCCCAAATGTCGCTGAAAAGGCCAGACGGATCCTACACGTAAGGTGAAGAGGAACAATCGATTCTTCTTCTTAGAACCCACTTTCCAGGCAGTGAACCAGCAACAAGCACTGAAATAGCAATGAATTACACCAAAAAATCCCGCAAGGAAGATTGGGACATTGCTAAGAAAATATTTACCAGAGAACGGTTGGAATGGACAATAAGTACCTTCCAACCATATAAATCACCAGGAGTGGATGGATTATTTCCAGCACTCCTGCAGCAGGGGATAGAGGAGATTCTTCCTCACCTGCTGAAGATTACAAGAAGCAGTCTAGCAGTGGGTCTAATACCTAGAAAATGGAGAAGGGCAGGGGTATCCTTCATACCAAAGATAGGGAAAAAGATGGGACTGATCCCCGATCTCTTAGACCCATCTGTCTAACATCGTTCCTACTCAAAACGATGGAGAAAGTAGTGGATAACTACTGTGATGAAATCCTATGTTTTGTTATTTAATCACTTGTAATATATAATATTTCTTCTAGCTTATATTTAAAGTGCCACCCTGTATAAATATTTCTTTAGAATGGAGAATGTTCACTTCCTTTGTAAGCTTCTAAAAAATATAAGGGTCGATTCAGGTACCTGCTATTTATAGATTTACTCGTATTATCTATGTTTGTATTTTGAAAGATATTGCTTCCAACAGAATAAAACGCACTTTCGAGTACAACGAATCGTTTTATTTTCCTGCCGTTACACTACATATGAACAGAGAATCTGGAGAATATACCATTCCATAAATGTCAGTATGCCCACAGAGCGGGTCGATCAACTGAGACGGCTTTGTATTAGCTGACCCAAGTCATCCAGAGAATTCTGAACAACAAATAAATCGGAATGTGCGCATTCCTGGATATATCTAGGGCGTTTGACAATACAACTCATGTATCTGTCAAAGAAACACTAAAAAGGCGAGGAGTAAATGAAACCATTGTAAAATGGATGTATGAGTTGTTGACGACGAGGATAGCTGAGACACAGGTGGGGAATCAAACCACCTCAGTTAAAGCCACTTGGGTGGCACCTCAAGTGGGAGTGATATCTCCCCTTCTATGGAGCCTCGTAGTAGATGAGTTACTTTACAGGCTAACGGAGCTTTGCTTCGAATGTATGGGCTATGCTGATGACATTGTTCTAATAGTCAGAGGCAAGTTCGAGAGCACCTTGTGTGATTTATTACAAAAGGGCCACATAATCATTGAGCAATGGTGCTTGTCAGTGGGGCTAAACATTAACCGAAACAAGACCCTAGTAATTCCGTTTACCCGGAAAAGAACACTTCCAGCCATGAAACCCATAGCCTTAAACGGGGAAATCATAGAATCGAAATCAAAAGTTAAATATCTAGGGATAACCCTAGACAGTAAGCGTCTGTGGAATAAGCATGTTGAAATAACAGCTAGTTAAGCAATAAGAGCTTTGATGGCGAGCAGAAATCTAGCTGGTAAGTGGTGGGGCTGTAACCCAAAAATACTGCGATGGATGTACGCCATGATTGTGAGACCAGCAATTACGTATGGGGCAATAGTTTGGCATACAAAAGCAAGTCAGTACAGCACGAGGAAGACCCTCGACAAAGTTCAAAGGCTTGCCTGTGTGTGCATCACTGGAGCTATGAGAACGTGTCCAACTAGGGCACTTGAGATCATTACAGATCTCACACCTCTACATCTGATGATACAAAGATCTGTCCAAGAGGCAATTCTTAGAATATCTAAGGAAGGTTTAGGCAATGAGAGTATTAAAAATCAGGGAGCCTGTTCCTCTCTAACAAAACACATCTCATCAGCGAGCGAATCTTCCCAGTGACGAAATGATCAAGAAAGTAAGTTTCGAAAAGAATTTCACTACGATGCTAAATACGAGGAGAGAATGGGAAAGGGAATACACCACCCAACCTCTAAAAGAAAACACCATTAGATGGTATACGGATGGTTAAAAAAAAAACCACTGGAGCAGGCGCTGGAGTATTTGGGCCTGGCACTAGATATTCATTATCGTTAGGCTCCTCTTCGAGCGTCTTTCATGCAGAAATACTTGCGATTGAAAGATGCGTGGAAATGAACATAGAAAGAAACTATCAGAAATGTGACATATCGATAATAATTGTAATTCGAATCAACTTATTAACTGTTTATAAATTTTGTTTGATGAGTAAAAATTGATTTAAATCCGTTTCTAAGGACCATATGTTAATTGCTTATATAAACTCTAATGTCAGCAATTGTAATTAAATGATTACAAGTAGTTTGGGTTTTATGATGTTTATTGATTAAAATTTATTTTCTCGCGAAGAGAATGTTCAGATAAGACTGTTTCTATTTGAGATATTGTGAACGACTGACTGTGTTTTTTGTTTTTGTAAGTCTGCTGGGAAATTGCCCTAATACAATTTTGCCGATAGCGGCGTTTTCATAGTTTTGTTGTTGTTGTTTTTAACATGCAGTGGTGGGATAAACATAATATTTAGATTATTTTTGAATTCAAATAATTATAGAAACCAAAAATACCTTTAAAAAAGAATGAATTGTCGTACCGAACACCACCCTTTGCATCATTGTACTTTATAATCATTTTCGGCTTGTTGGTTATTTCATCACTGCTGTCATCGTCATACTTGATCCAGATTGAAAGTACATTTTTTCGTTTACTCGGGATGTATGACACTAATGTAAATTCTTTTTAATACCGAACATGCTTGAACCGACTAATCTAGCTGTCAGAAAGGTATTTCCTGCCCGTTATTTTTTATTGTACTAACCTCTGTTACTATTTAGGCTTTACATAAAAGTATGATAGTGAATAAATTTCGTCTAGACAAGATGGAACGCAATATGGTAAATTATTTTCATTCCACCTTTTACCCAACATATTATTATATAGGTACCCACTAAATTTTGTGAAATGATTTACTTTTCTCACAATAAAAAATACACATTTTATTATGGAAAAGTAGATTTCTTCAAAAAAATTAAGTTTTGTAGAACATATGAAAAATCAAAATTATTATACATTTAATTTTGCCACCAAATGTAACTTTAGTTTTAACTTCGAAAAAAGATGGCGTTGTACGGTTTCACAACACAGTACAGCAGATTGCGTTCCATCTTTTCTGTTCTGTGAACTAAATAGAATTGAAGTAGCGACATATGAAGAACGATACGGAGAAAGAAGTAGGGAGTCGGTATGTGAGACAAATTAATAGTAACACAAAAGGGTTAAATCACACGGTCGTGTGAGTAAAGTTGCAAGAGAATGTTCGTTATAATGGTGATCAGTGAGTACTGAGTTTAAAATCTGGTGAAATAAGGTGCAAAAAATCTTTGAAACTTGGCCTGGTAAACTACAATAGTAGTCAGAAATCATAAACCAAAAACTAACACTTTTTAATTCAAAATAAGTACATTAAAATCGGTTTTTGATTATTAATTGTTTGAACATTGTCGACTGAAGTAGACGTATTCAACTATATTAGTAATCTTAATTTGACAACGGTAATGTCAAAATTAATAGTTTATTACATACAAATTTACAATTGAATCGTACAGATGGATTATTGTTTGATCTTCAACCGCACTAAGATCAGAAGGTAATCATGAATTTAGTAATTTCGAAAAAACGTTATATTTCGGCTTTATAAAGTAATCAATAGTAGCGACTGTATATCTCTACTTTGGTATTACTTGAATACTGACTAAGAAACGGTATGTTTGACTTAGTAATTTAGAAACGATTAGTTTCGACTTGGATTACACTAGAGACTTTGAGTACACCCTTGACTCGAATACTAACTAAAAAATGGTATGTTTGACTTAGTAACTGAGAAACGATGAGTTTAGACTTGGATTACACTTCGAAACGATGGGTTTCGACTTTGAGTACACACTTGACTCGAATACTAAATAAGAAACGGTATGTTTGACTTAGTAACTGAGAAACGATGAGTTTCGACTTGGATTACACTTAGAACCGATGAGTTTTGACTTTTGAGTACACACTTGACTCGAATACTAACTATGAAACGGTATGTTTGACTTAGGCACTTAACTTTACGTAGAAATGATGAGTTTCGAATTTTTAGTACACTTGACTCGAATACTAACTAAGAAACGGTATTTTTGACTTAGTAACGACTTAGTAACTAAGAAACGATGAGTTTCGACTTGGATTACACTTAGAAAGGATGAGTCTCGACTTTGATTACACACTTGACTCGAATACTAAGTAAGAAACGGTATGTTTGATTTAGTAACTGAGAAACGATGAGCTTCGACTTGGATTACACTTAGAAACCATGAGTTTTGACTTTGAGTACACACATGACTCGAATATTAAATAAGAAACGGTATGTTTGACTTAGTAACTGGGAAACGATGAGTTTCTACTTGGATTACACGTAGAACCGATGAGTTTCGACTTTGAGTACACACTTGACTCGAATACTAACTATGAAACCGTATGTTTGACTTAGGCACTAAACTTTACGTAGAAATGATGAGTTCCGGCTTTTTAGTACACTTGACTCGAATACTAACTAAGAAACGGTATGTTTGACTTAATAACTGAGAAAAGATGAGTTTCGACTTGGATTACACTTAGAAAGGATGAGTCTCTACTTTGATTACACACTTGACTCGAATACTAACTAAGAAACGGTATGTTTGACTTAGTAACTGAGAAACGATGAGTTTCGACTTGGATTACACTTAGAAAGGATGAGATTCGACTTTTTAGTAGACTTGACTCGAATACTAACTATAAAACGGTATGTTTGACTTAGTAACTGAGAAACAATGAGCTTCGACTTTGATTAAACTTGGAAACGATGAGTTTCGACTTTGAGTATACACTTGACTCGAATACTAAGAAACGGTAAAAGTTTGACTTAGTAACTGAGAAACGATGAGTTTCGACTTGAATTACACGTTTTTGACTACACTAACTAGGAAACGATTTGTTTGACTGAATAGCGGTGAAATGATGAGTTTTGACGTGGATTACCAGTGCTTGACTTGATTACAAACTAATGTATGTTTGACTTAGTAACTTGACTTCGCTCAGAAACGATGAGTTTTGACTTGAATAACACGTGTTTTACTTCAATACTAACTAAGAAACGATTTGTTTGACTTATTAGCGGTAAAATGATGAGTTTAGACTCGGATTACACGTGCACGACTGGAATACTAACTATGGAACGTTATGTTTGACTAAGTAACTTGACTTCGCTTAGAAACGATGAGTTCCGACTTTGAGTACGCACTTGACTCGAATACTCTCGGAGGGACGATATGTCCTGATTTTGTTGCACAACTGAGCAACCGGTAAATGTTCAAATAACTTGGTAACTAGTAACTGATCACTATCTTTCTTCACGCTGGAAGGTGTGTTAAAAACAAAAACTTCAAGAGGTTGTGTTTTCATGAATACTGGTGGGATTAGAGAAATACGCCTTGCCTATTGGTGCTTATTGTTAAGCCGGCCAGTACCATTGACAAGAATAAACAGTGGAACACAGCTATTAGGTTCTCAATTACTATGGAAAAATATTTCAAACGTATGACCGTCCTATTGAAAATATTCTGAAGCATAAATTGTTATTGAGGCTTCAAAGGTGTAAAATGTTTTTATTACAGGCATTCGGATACCTATATTGTCTTCAAAGATTCCATGCCAATTAACCGTGGAAGTTCAGGATATAAAAACACAATGAATATTACAAACATTACAATGGCATGTTTCCAGTCAAGAGAATTCTCATTCTATGGTGTTTCAACTTTAACAACACTAAATAAAAATGGTATTATGAACCGTGATATTTTTCTAAGCATATAACAATCTCACAGGTATAATAGAAATTACATCTTCAAATTCACAACAACATCAAGCGGATACTAAAAGAATTTATATTCTCAAATAGATTGCCGACAGACTAACAATAATTATATATTATATAATAATATTATTATTTCCTATTGATAATAGAGACAAAGTACACCAACTTTCGTTTCAACTTAGAGAAAAAGCTGCATATAATAATACTACCACTACGTAGATAATAATGAAATCAAAACAGTAGAGTAGCCAACCTAAAGGAAAAATAGCAAAAAATAGAACGAAAAGTGAAAAAATGCAATTTGGTAATGTATGGATTAAAAGAAAACGAAACCGAAATTGCAGATATTCAAAACTTCCTTAGTATCATGAACATAAGGTGCGAAGTAGTTTGTGAATTTGAAGACATAAGAGATATTTTCATAATAGGGAAGTTAGAAAACCAAGAAATAAAACCCCTTATCATTGAACTGATTAACTATAAACAGCTAACCTGCATCTTTGAAAATGTGCAAAAGCTGAAGGGAAGTTCCATCGCCATATCCGGAAACTAAACCCCAAAAGAGTATGAAGATAGGAAAATTCTACACAAATATCTGACATTGACAAGAAAAAAGAACTTAAACGCAAATATTAAAAGAAATAAACTACACATCAAAGGCAAAGTGTATTCTGTTGCGGATCTAATCAGTGTTTCCGACGAGAATTTTGTAAAGGAAATATTGAGTTACGTTAAAAGAATTACAAGACAAAATAGTACAACAAATAAAGAATAAATTTAAACAATTTTAAGTTTAACTCAGTAGTGCTATTCAATACCGATTTCAATACAAGACAAGTTTACCTGCTTCGTCAGTACGTTGTGAGTTTTAAGAAGTTCAATTGTCAGTCAATAGTTGTTCTATGTGTTATTTTGTAGCTGAATAAATTGATCTATTTCTGAGGGATGTTACGTGTAAGATCTATGATACTTTAGAATTGTCAAATTCTAATGATTTAAACAATGCCCTAAAAAGGGATCAAAACTTATTTACTATAATTCATCAAAACATTTGCAGTATGAATGAATATTTGGATGCATTTAATATTTTATTATCTCAATTAAAAGAAAATTTTGATATGATTGTTTTAACCGAAACAATAAATGATATAGAGTATTTCGAAAATCCGGACAATAAACTTGTATATAATTATGGTAATTTGAATAGAAACGATGGAGTAGTGGTTTTCTTAGAAAATAAATACAAATATAGATCTCAAATAGAAAAAATTGGACAATTTTCAGTTGTAGAAATATGTATTACTGGTAGGAACAAAAAAGAAAAATTAATAATATGTATGTATCGCTCTCCATCCACTGATAGTAATGAATTCATTCTTGAACTACGACAGTATCTTGAACAAAAACATTAGTGAAATGTACAACAACATGTTTTCCTGGGAGTTATTAATCTGTATAAAAGTCAGTATGGGCTCCAGGAAGGTTTATCTACTAGCGACGCAATAGTGGAAATAACAAATACAATAGGTCGGTTAATTGACGCGTATTTCTGGATCTAGCCAAGGCGTTTGATAGCGTTTCACACGAACAGCTGATGGATGCCTTGTGGGTCGCAGGAATGCGTGGCCCGTCACATATCTTCTCAATGATTATTTGAGGCACAGGTAAAAGTTAATGACGTTGTCAGCAGATTTCACACTCCGCCTCAGGGCACCGTATTGGGACCACTTTTGTTCACTGTATATATTAATGGCCTTTTCGATGTTGAAGTGGAAGGTAATGCCTCCATACAATGAAATTAAAATTCAAAGTTCACAAAATATTAATATGAAATCCACTCTAGGTATAAAAATTTATTCTCACTTTAAATGGGGAGCACATGTTGGAGACATTGCAAGGTGTTCTCGATTACTACCTTCAAAGTTTAAATATCTCAAATCAGTAAAAGTTGACGGCAATTCCATGAGTGAAAAAAGACACTTTATGCACATGTTGCATATATTATTTTTTCTACAGCCCTATACAAAAAAATAAAATTCAAATAGAAATTTGGGATATTTTAATTAAGCTCCTTCGGTAAATTACAATTATACGTATTCCATTCCAAGTTTCATGAAAGTCCATCCTCGATGCCCAGCCAAGATTCATTGTGTTAGCTTATGGGAAGCGTGAAATAAAGTTAACGTTATGGCACTTTTTTTAACGCTGTTTTACATTTTTTCACTCTTACCATAAACAACCACTTTAAGCGCTGCAAACCGATGAAATACAAGGTACTTTAAAGATAGGGCGTAGAAAAAAAATGTATTATTCACTATTAGAGTCAAGATTGAGTTACGGGATTCTTGGATGGGGTTGTATTTTACAAACACATTTAAAAACTATAGAAGTACTTCAAAAAAAATTTTAATGATAATGTATAATAAAAAACTGGACCATTTCTCTGACTTACTGTTTTTGGAATGTAGGGTGATGAACATCAGACAATTGTATGTTCACTTTAATATATTGGAGTACAATGAGTCACCACTTTTATGATGGAATATTGTCCAAATCATCTCACAGATGAACCCTATTGATATTCATCTCAACAGAGCCAGTACAACTGGTTCTATGGTACTTGAAGTAAGACATCTTTGTCTTTTTTGGAGAAATTTCAGGTTGTTAGCACGATGCAGCCTCCGGAGTGTATACAAGTGACCAATTTTATGATTGGCTATTGTTCCAAGTGGCTCAACGATTAACCCTATTGATGATCAGCTCAATGGAGCCAGTGCAACGGGTGCTACGGTACTTGAAATACTACATTTTTGTAATTTCTAGAGAAATTTAAGTTCGTTAGCACGATACTGCCTCCGGAGTGCAACGAGTCGCCAATTTTATGATGGAATATTATCCAGGACATTTCACAGATAAACCCTATTGATTTTCAGCTCACCAGACCCAGTACAACGGGTGCTATGGTACTTGAAGCACGGCATTTTTGTCATTTTTGGAGAAATTTCAGTTTGTTAGAACGATACAACCTCCGGAGTGTGTACAAATGGCCAAATTTATGATCGAATATTGTTCAAGGCATCTTATAGATGAACCCTTCCGATTTTTTGCTCACTAGAGCTAGTATAACGGATGCTATTGTACTTGAAGTGCCACATTTTTTATTTTTGGAGGTTTCGGGATGTTAGCACGATACAGCCTCCAGATTATACAAGTGACCAATTTTATAATTGGATATTTTCCACGGTGTCTAACAGATGAACCCTATTGAGTTTCAGCTCACCAGAGCAAGTACGACGGGTCCTATAAATCCAGATATACTATATTTTTGGAGAAATTTTGGTTTGTTAGCACGAAACATCCTTCGAAGTGTATACTAGTGACAATTTCATGATATGTTATTG
Source organism: Galeruca laticollis (assembly GCA_963921935.1). Lineage (NCBI taxonomy): Eukaryota > Metazoa > Arthropoda > Insecta > Coleoptera > Chrysomelidae > Galeruca > Galeruca laticollis. Next base: position 87,114,158 of record OY998180.1, read on the forward strand.
TTCAGGGCATCTCACAGATGCGGAAAACTTAGGTTTAATCTTTAAAACCATCTGTTATTATTATCATATATAGAATAGCACACCGCCAAATTATTGACATCACAAATCATTAAAAACCTACCGTCCTGATCTCACTCGAATATATCATGTTTTAATGTAGTCTTGAGTTATCAACAGAGAAAATAATCGCCATGTATGCTACTATTTATAATTTATCAACCGATATCTTTCGAAGCATGTACACTGTACACGTTGAAAAAGGCGTCAATTACTTATTTTTCTCACCATGTAATATCGAGCGTGATCGTCAGTTTCAATCACCAAATAAACCAAGATAAAAATCGATCGTATCCAATTTATTTCCAAATAATAAAGAAATATGTCGAAAGGAGAATCCGTCAGAAGCAACAACCCGCTCGTCACTCATATTATATGGGGTTTAAAACGGCTCCTCCGTTTCTCTAAAATGGATAGAAATTGCATTGCATACTGCAGAGAAGGGAGTTACATTATAAGCTATCAATATTTACTAACGGCGTATAAGCAAACCAAGACGATATTTACTCGTGTCTCCGAAAGCAGTATATAAGGAAATGGTGTTATGCTTAGCGTATCCATCATCGTTGGCGCAAGCAAAATCTGCACATCTGCAGACTTGGAAATTTAGTTAAACTCGGATGATATTCACATCAAAGACGTGTCGCCTATTTTTTAAGATAACAAATTAAAATGTATTCATTTTTTTGTTTTAATTTATTTTTATACAGTTTCTCGCATTCTTGTCATACAGAACGACGGGCCACATTTTCCCTGCAAATAGATCTATATTTTTTTCTGAAATTTCTATTGGAATGGTAACCTTTAAACTCCATGTATTTTTTCCTAAATTACGAGTTCTCTCCAAATTTCCATTTTTTACCAATATTGATTTTTCGCTCAACACTATGTAATATGCTAGAAACGAATTGGTTTTCCCCAAAAAAAGTTGGAATATTGAATTTTATGAGTTATTTTTTAGTTTTTCAACAAAAAACACGAAAAAACGGTTTTTAGAAAAAAAATCCAGTGTGTATGTCGTCGTCGTCGGCCACTTTTCGTAACATGTCTTATTAGCACGATACAGCCTCCGAAGAGCAAGAAGTCATCAATTTTATTATTGAATATTGTTCAGATTATCTCACAGATTAACCCTTATTGATATTCAGCTCACCACAGTCAGTACAACGGGTTCTATGGTACTTGAAGTAAGACATCTTTGTCTTTTTTGGAGAAATTTCGGTTAGTTTATACGATACGGCCTGCGGAGTGTATACAAGTGAACAACTTTATGACTGAATATTGTTCAAAGCGTCTTATAGATGAACTTTATTGACTTTCAGCTCAGCCAGGACAACGGGTGCTATCGTACTTGACGTACCACATTTTTGGAGAAGTTTCGGGTTGTTAGCACGATACTGTCTCCAAAGTGTATACAAGTGACAAATTTTATAATTGGATATTTTTTAGGATGTCTCGCAGATAAACACAATTGATTTTCAGCTCACCAGAGCCAGTACAACGGGTGTTATGGTACTTGAAGTACCCTATTTTCGTGTTTTTTGGAGAAATTTCGGTTTGTTAGCACGATACAAGTGACCAATTTTATGATTGGATATTGTTCAGGGCATCTCACATGTGCGAAAATGTTAGTTTTAATCTTTAAACCCGTTTATTTTTTTCTCATATCTGCATTTTATTCCCAAATATTCAAAACTCCATATATATTTTGCTTCTTTAATAATTCCTTTTCGCAGTTGTACCTTTGATTGCCTTAGATAAAATATACTCAACATCATTAGCATAAGCCGTTTCCATTGCAAAGTTCCTTTCTGACTAGTGAATGAACTTCAACTCAAATAGTGTGGCAAATAATGAGTCTCTCAAAACATGAAATCAAATATTTCCCTGAAGTTCAAGTGGTTATGTATTATGCTTTTGTTGGATTTTTAGAATATATGGAACTAAAATAAAAATTGATAGATTTGAAAAGATAAATTCAATGAAAACTCTACTCGAATGAATTATATGGGTGGTTAAGAGGAAATAAAGGCAAACTTATTGAAATATTAGTAAAAATCAAATGTCTCGACCCTTACTGCGTGAAATCTACTCATCTTATTGTTTTAAATTAAACTTACTGTTTCTAGATAATTCCACAATATATTAAAAAATTGTTAAAAATTCTAAGAAATTTGACAATTGTCTCGATGATATCTAATATCGAAACAATTGTCAAATTTCTTAGAATTTCTAATTTTATTATTATTATCTTTATTGCTTTTAAGAACTTTACAAAATCTTATTGCAAGGGTCCTAACCACAAACAAAATTAATAAGTAAGTAATAGTATTTGACATTTCGATATTTCAGGTTGTCACTCACCAAATATAAATGATCTAAGTTTTAGGGCATTACTAATAATATAAGCTACATTTGTCAATTGCCTGGAGGTCCCAGTGTCAAGGATTTTGACCAGAAGGTCAATATTTGCAATATCTGTCAGATAGATCGTTTTGTACGGTTGGTATAGAGGGCACTCAAAAAATATGTGGTAGCCGGACTCTGGCGCTTTTTGATTACATATTGTGCAGATTTCTTCGCTGGTTATTATGTATGCTGAACCTTTATTAGTAAACTTAATCATTTTTTTGCTACCCGTTCTGATTTGTGCTATAATTTTAAGGACATGTGATGGTAGGTTTCATTTTAAGTAAGAGTGATTATTTGAAAATTTAAATAACCAGAGGGATTCAGAAGAAGCCAGGCTATTAAGATCATCTGATATTAGCTTATTTTCATATAAGGTAAGTATTTCATAACGGATTTTTAAAGATTTAGTTCTGTCATTTATAAAAAGATTCCTAAGATCAATTCTGCTTAACAAAGTGAAGACAGATTTTACTTGTGCCACCCAGTTATAAGTATTATCACAACGATCATCGTCCGACAGTTCGAGTAGACGTAGAAAACAAATATTTGGTAGACGTAAGTCGTCCATTGCTATAACTTTTGATAGCCAACATAAAGCGCTTTTAAAAATAATGTAATCTAATTTTATTACTGAAGCTTCCAGTCTAACAACGTAACAACGAAAAAGCCTACTTGGGCTCGTTCAAGGATATTTCCATATCTAAGACCCCAGACACCAACGCAATATGACAGCATGGATATTACTATAAAATTATATAATTCCAATTTTGACTCCCAAGAAGTCATTCTGGAGCGAACCATTATATCAGTGACGGCTGCAAAGGCTTGTTTCACTTTAGTCACTGTCATAACAGACATTTCAGAAAATAACGAGGACGAAGTAAAAAGTATCCCATGATAAGAAAATTGTTTAACAATATCAAGTTTTCCATCATTATAATTGAATTTGTAATTATTATAATTATTGTGGAAGCCACCTCTTCCGAATATCTTTATTGAAATATTTACTGAAAGTTTGTTACGGACCGAGTATTCATGTATAGTTTTAAGTTTCCTTTTGAGATCAATCTGCGAATCACTAACGATCATCAGATCATCTGCGTATATGAGCAACAATAATGCTTTAGAATTGTCAATGTTTAACTCTAGGTGACCCCGCTCTACGAAAAATTGCTCCATATCAGCCACAAAAATACAGAACAATAATGGGCTTAAACTGTCGCCTTGTAAAACACCCTTGTCTATCCCGTATGGTTTTGAATACCGGCCATTTACTCTTATTGTCATAAAAGCCTTTTCATTATATTCTTCATCAAACGAATCATTTTTGAGCTGACACCCCACGTAAATAATTTACTATACAAAATGTTATAATCAATTGCCTTCCGAAAATCAACAAATGCTACAAAAACTATGCGTCTTTTGAGCCTAACATGTATTTGAGTAACTGTATTCAGAATAAACACATTATCTATGCAACCTCTGCCTACCCGGAAGCTAGACTGCGTCTCAGGGAGTATATTGCACGAATCACAAAATTTTGACGGTATTTCTAAAATAAGAGATGTAAAAAGCTTGGTCATGCAGTTAATAAGAGCAATTCCTCTATAGTTTTCAGGGTCATCAATAGGTCCCTTTTTATGTAACATAGATATTATAATATTGTGGCATTCGGAGGGAATTTCTTCTGTTTCCAAAATAGTATCAAACAATGAACATATGTATAAAACCCAATTTTATGGTAGATATTTATAAAATTCATATGAAATTCCATTAGATACAGGCGCTTTATTATTTTTACATTTCTCAAGGCAATTTTTTAATTCAGAGAAAGTAATCGGACAGTCGAGATCAGGATGTTGAGCATCGTGAAATTGAATATCCAGCTGTATCCTGGGTGTACTAAATTGATCATTATGATTCTCTCAAATCTCCAAAGAAATGGAGGAGATTTTGGTCGAAAATTTGAAGCTATTTATCGTCTTCTAGAAGCCAGCTTAATCGTGTGTGTTAGAGATGGCTAAAACTAAATTTTCATTGAAATTTCTCTTTTTGTTTTTTATTAACATCTTATACAACTTCTTTTTTTCATTATATTGACTTTTAACCGTATCTACAAAACTATTTTCACTGCATAATTTAAGTAATGATTTGAGATTGCGTTTAGAAGCAGCACACTCCGAGCCAAACCATCTGTTATTACGTATTGTACTGGAGACTGAAATCTTATAAACTAAATTTAAAGACACAGCCGTATTTTTGATAGTGTTAACTATATTAGTATAGTTTAAATCAGTACTGTTAAACAAACCTACTGAAGGAGAAGTTGTCATTAATTGTTTATATTCCGACAACACAGAGTAGTTCCACCTAACTACAGAATATGTTTGTGACTTTAGGCATTCTTGTTCATCAATTTTAAACGAGATTTTCAGTAATAGAGGAAAGTGATCTAAGTTTGTTACTCCTGTAACCTCTCTATAACAGACGGGCAGGGATTATTACAAAAAGCGATATCTATGACACTGTCACCTCGAGGGCTTGAGTAAGTAAATTTAGCGGGTCTATCACTAAAGATAGATCCGTTTACTACTGAAAGATTGTGATTTGCCATAAAATCTAATAAGGACCGACCGTTATAGTTAATTGTTTGGTCTTAACTTAACATATTTTCGAATAGATTCGTATTTTGTACATCAATTACAGGAATAGAGGATAATTTACCTAATCCACAGTTGAAATCGCCTATTGAAAGTAGTATTTGATTGTTATGTGTGTCAGTTATATCTGATAATGATTACTGCAACAAATCTAAAATATTATCAACATCCAAATCTGACTTAAAATAACAAAAACATAGAATCATAATCTGATCCTTATATACCATTTTACAAATTAGCCACCAGGGGGTGATCTCAAGGACCGTTACTGTAAACGCTTTATTATAGAAGATAATTAAACCTCCGCTTGCACGGCCTTGTGACCTCTCCCGAACGGCTGCTGAAAAAATATAGTAATATTTGCTTGATAGTTGGTCTGGAACTCTAACCGTATCTGATAACCAAGTTTCGCAAATACAGAGAATACCAAAGTCCATTGCATTATCTGAGATAAGGTCGTAAACATTATTGATTCCATAAACAGTCCAGAAAATCACATTCATTCTTCTCTTATAGGGTTTGGAAACTGAAGTTAGTGGTACTGCTCTTGGATGTTTTTTGGGATGGCCCCTGTATTTCCAATTCTTTCATGCTTCGCTTTTCCATTTCCATCTTGTGGAGATATTTCGCTAAGAGTTCTAACCGTCTTTGATTTTGGTGTTTGATGGACAGTGATTCTATTGTTAAACTCTTGTGGCATTTCAACATTGCTGAATGTGTCCGTCGTATACACTTTTCCATCAATAAAGAGTCTATTGTATTTTAAATTAGCTTTGTTTCCTCGTAACCTTGCCTCCTTTAAATAGGTTTTAAGTATTTTCCTTTTCTCCTGAACAGATTTAGAGTAGTCTTCATTAATAAAAATGTTGGTACCCTGAAGTTTTTTCGTTGCTTTTAGTATGTTCATTTTTTTGTTCCAGTCTTTCATCTGTACTAACACTGGTCTTATCTTATTTGCTTTCTGGTATCCAATTCTCCTAAGGTCTGTTCCAACAAACACAAAAACCGTACAATTACGATATAAACCCAGTTGACCTGCTGATTAGTGAATATAATAAGTCTGTGTAATTTACATCAAATTTGCTGCGTTACTGAGATTGTCCGGTAATAGAACGGTATTTACTTCGGTTGGAACAAACCTCTAATTTCTTCGATATGGATTGAGTCTTCGATATCTACTTTAAGTTTTGTTAAAACTTCGTTGATTTTTATTTTCATGGATGCAGCATTTTCATCTTTATCTTCATTCAGACCGTATATTATAATGTTCTTTCTTCTGATTTCTTTCTCTAATTCCTCCAATCTTCTTTCTTGCTGTTTAACTCCTTTCTTCAACTCTTCATTCTCACATTTCAGAAATGAATTTACTTTTTGAATTCGCTTTATTTCCTACTGGATTCCATCTAATTTTTGTTCTACCCTCGTATCTCTCTCTTCTATTTTGGTGAGTTTCTTCACAATTTCTGTTAGCGTATTTTCCATATTGTTTTCCTCAATTTAATTAAACTTTCACGTTAAATTATTACAGTAAAATATGTTCTACCTATGGATGTACAATTACAGTTGATAAAGCACGCCAGCCGGTTTTGAATTGTTGACTATCTTATCAGGCTTTCTTATCAGCTTATTAAATATGGTTACTATGGCTTCAAATACATTTTTAATATAGCCAGCAAACTAACTATTTTTTATTTTTCTCGTTATTCAAAGATAATTTATAACAAATTTACGTACTTGTCTTGACCAATCTTGCATTTGTAACTCAACTTTGAACCACTATTTATGCACTTTTTGTGAAGAGCGATGATTAACACAACTGTTTACTATTGTTGCCAGTGGAATTATTTAGAAACAGTAACAGAAATATCAGTAGTTGGACATCTAAAATAGGCAGCTCCACAGGTAATTTATTATCATCATCTATGGCCATTGCCTGACTTTTTGTTTGTAGTGCCATGTCCTCAAAAATAATATGTGAGAAAAAGAAAATTTATGGTTCAAATTTACTAGCATCATTTGGGTTTATTGAATACGATCACGGTATACTCTCATCAATTTTTTTCAGAGTCCTTGTAAATTTCATAAGCCTTTCTTCCTGGATGGATTTTTATCGTCGTTTGAGGACTTAGCTTATAACTTATTCGAGTTTTCTTCCTTATTAACCTGTAGGGTTCATCAAATGATACATTCATAACATTTTTTGGAATCACCTTAGTATCGCGCGGTTAATTCCATTTCATTGGCCTGAAAGTGGACGCCGTAGGCTCTAGCAGCTGCTGCTCACCCTTTAACATTAAGTCTTGTAAATAAAATGATTATCCTATTAAATGATGGCATGACTGGGATAGCCTACAGTGTACACAGTTAATAAATTGTATTTAGTTTAATAAATAAAATAACTTACCCTACTTCACAAGAACAGTGACATTGGTTCTGTTTTAAAAAACAGTGAAAGTGATTGAGACTTTTGATTTTTTTCTGGCTATGGTACGATTTTGCTTTTAAAACCTAATTCTCTACATAAATCGTGTATATGCAACCTTCCAAATAGAACTTATATCATAAAATAAAAGTACATACCTACCTAATAGTGGATAACTATAAACTAAACTTACTCCTAGAATGTGGACAACTCAAAACACCACGTTTTTTAAAAAAAATCTGTAGCAATTTCTAATGTAAAATTACTCAGTCATGAAATGTCCTGACAACACAACTTCAAAATCAAACACTTTTACCAACGATATACACAAATATTAACGCAGTATGCCCGGGCACTGTTGAATAATGTGAAAGGTTAATTTTAACTAACTTGTTCTCTTCTTTTATTGGCTAACGTAAGTTTGGCTTTAATTTCGGGCATTATTGGTTTCAGTTTGTTCCCAGAAAGACTGCCATTTTTGGTAATTGTATTATTTTATTAAGGATCTGTGAATGTTGTGAGGAAATTTTTTAAGGAGGGATAAATTATCAGTGGAAGTGGATTTTAGGGCTGAGTCAGCTTCCTCGTTGCCTCTTATTCCCATTTGTGATAGTACCTACAGAAACGAATTGTATTTAAGTCGTAAATAATAACGTTCCTTTTTAATGAGTTAATTAATCACGTGTGATGGATATAAATGTTTCAGATATGTTAGGGTATTTAATGCGTCAGAGATAATAATGAAATCGTTTCAATTTGCTGTTTTGAACATTTTGAGGACATGCAGTATAACAAACGCCTCTCCAGTATATATATATACTACAATTTTGTAGCAGACACAGAGCAAATTTTTTAAATTTTTTATCTTTACATTTTTAAGCTCCAGCATTTCCTGTAGTTGTTTTAGACGATTCAGTGTACATGAAAGAGACCTGGGGGGAAGTGGTGGTCTGTTTCTGATAAAATGTTGGGATATTTCTATATATGGTACTTGAATGATCCATGGAGGGATATTTAATTTTGATGTCAGAGAATGTTTTAACTGCTCGTTGTCGTAATTTATATTTCTGAGCCTTTGGTAGAAAGGTAACTTTTTTGAGGGTATCTTTCTAGCAACATTTATGGTGATCTTTTTAAATGTGGAGGAATAGGATAAGTTGGAAATATTCGCTGATATTTTAGCAGCGAGATTTTGGGAAAGTATTTTCCGTCTAGGAGACCGCATACAGGGCTAGTTCTTACAGCACCTAGTAATGCTCTTATGGCAGTGGATTGGATGGAATTTAATTTTCAGCGAAGTTTTGTTGACTGAATGATAAAACAATTGATGTCGGATAATAATGTAATTCATATAGAAGCAAAAACTGGTCTGATAATTCATATATTAGTAAAATTAATAATTATAGATTGAATGTACTTGATAATAATTTTTTATTCATTTTTTGCAAAAAAACTGTTTTGTTGACAATTGGCTACAACATGCGTTTACAGTTACAAATAAATCCTAATCAATGTGAAAATTTTTGAAACAATTATTATTTTTATTCAGACATAGTGCAACACCACACTTTTCACATTTTGTGTGGCTGAATCCTTTGTAGTTATGGTATTCACATCTCATTTTATTTTCTTCTACATGAGGCCCATGACCATACTGATCCCTTCTAGCGTCCTTAGAAGGTACATGTTGGAATGGACCTCTTTTTTTCTTAGCTTGTATTGCTGCTTCCAGATAGCTTGATCTCCCTCTCTTAACAGAAATCGTTTGCATTCTGCAAAGATACTCAGCAATATTAGCTCGAAACTTTGCTTGGCCCATAGTTTTCTATTGCTCTCTTTTTTGGAAAGTTTTACTCTTTTATACAGCAACCATGAGTTTACAATAGTTACATCTAAAAGATAATCGAAAAGTCGAATATACCATTTTCTGCTTTTTTATAATGTTTTGTATCTGCCAAGATGACTGTCCATAAGGTCGACTCCGCCCATATGTCTATTATGTTCTGAAATCACAAATGGGCAATCTACCTCAATCGTTTGTTTGCGTTTTCGGTCGAAACATTTTGCCTTGCCAATGGGATTTTTTCCAGAAAATGTATATAACTTGGTAACATACTTGTTATCCTTTCAAACTAAGGAAGACAAATCGATACCTTTAGCTGTTGTCACAAATTCACAACCCTCACCTTTGCTTGCCGCTTTCATATCAGCTTCAGTTGTTAGTTTGCAATCCAGTAATCTTCTTCTTTGGACAGTTCCCAACGAATATATTCCTCGTTTTGCTAAATGAACCATCAGAGGCAAAGTAGTGTACTAATTGTTATGATATAAACGATAATTTTGATTTTCTGATATCAATCTAGCTAAACGCAGACCTATATTTGATGAATCCCCTAGATCTGGTTCGCAATTTATAAGCAAATTCGGAAACGCCTGCAAGTACAAATAATTTGAAACCCCATTTGTGGGGTTTCTTTGGTAGATATTGTTTCATGTAATGCTTGATTTTTGTTGAACACATTTGTTCATCAATACTTAAATGTTGTTCGAGAGGAATAGATAAAAAAGGTTTCATACAAAGCATTAATTAGAGGTCTGATTTTATGAAATCTATCAGAATCTGTTTGAGCATGAGGTTATCATTATTATTGAAATGAAGAAATTGCCGAATTCTTTAGAACTTACTGACCGGCATGGTATTTTTTATTGGGGTAAACCCCAGTTTATCACTCCAATATGAACGGGTATTCGGCATATGCACTACTGACATATATATTATAACACCAAGGTACTGCCTAATATCTGTAGAAGTGAACAAGTATGGCCGTTCTGGTCTCTTTTGAACGGAGTACGTATTTGTTTCATTTACTATTTTTTCAACGAGATCTTGAATAAAGAAATAATTGAATAATTGCTAAGGAGTGTCCAGGTCTAAAACTTTAGGCTGGAGAGTTGCATTACCATGGAAAGTAAGTTGGGCTTCATTTAGTTGAAGAGATGTCTTTTTCCTAATTATTTTTGACTTGGGAGTACGTTTTACAGTTTTCTCTCGTTTTGAAGTTTTTGACGTTAACGGAATGTTCGCCTGTTCATTTTCATCTTGTTCAATCTCACTATCTTCTGTATCAGCATTATTCATATTGTCATCTTGTATAGTTTCTATTCCCGAATCATCATTACCACTTGCATCTTCATCATTCTCATCAGGAACGAATTGGGGATCATCACACTGTCATTGTCCGAAAATCCTCACCATCTTCACTTTCTAGGCCAGTAAATTGTGACCAATATTCTTGTAGATATGTTTCAGTTATACGTTTTCGACAACTCATTTTCTGTAACAATATTTTCGAAGCAGTAAGGGTGACAAATGAAATCACCGACGCATGTTGTATACAAACGGCAACAAATGCTACAATCAAATAAAACCACCAAATGCATAATGTATCCAAAAGGCAACAAACGGAAACTACATGTTTTTGACAATCACTATATTATTTTGTGAATTGTTAAATAAACCACAGTAAATACATGTATGCAAATTTGCAGCTGTTGTCACTAAATTCACAAACACACACTTCGCAAAACAAACAGGTTATGTCACCACACAATAAATAATCTCAGAACTGCATGCGTCTTCTATCTATGAGCTGGAGTCTGAATTATGTACTTAAAAGGTTAGTAGTACATCGCCTACAGTATGGGTTAGGTACAATTTAATTTTATTAGTGATTGTAAATAACAGTCTAACGGTTGTTGTCTAATGGCACCACCATGCATTTAAGGGTTAAATCATCTTGGTGTGCCAGCCTATATTCTTAAATATCAAGAAATGGCATGAAATTTTAAATCGCGGTATATGTGGTGTATAAATTTACACAGTTTTCCAGAAATCTCCCGCACTCAATCCATTAAGGGGTAATGCCAATTTGTCTTGAGTACATTTTATAATGCAAATATTTATTCTTTACACTGGTATGCAATTTCAAAACACGAAAATTCGCTTAAATTATTTTCATTTTTCCGCGACTTTTTGAATTCTTTGGACTACTGTTCAATGCAAGCCTTCCAAGATTGTACGTTAAATTTGTTCCAATAACTGTAAGTCACCAAGGCAAGCAATATAACATCACGGAAAACACCAATTGCAAATTGAAAATCAATTTTCACTATGGCGGGAAATTGTAAATCGGCAAAATGATATTGTATCATTGTTTTTTGAGGGTTATTAAGCTTACAGAGATAAGCGGTATGAAATGGCGAACCAAAATTTATCACCAGCTCCCGGTCTATGTCGCAAAAATATGTTTAGAAAGTTATTACATCCGCAGTTATTTAGGGTGGGTACTTTTCGTTTGGACACCGTGTATATTTAAATAAATAAATGACTAGTAGTGGAAAAATATATCCTATTACTCAAATATATTTTTGTTCATTTATGCCCCTTTACTTATCAGACGACACGTTTATGTGCTACTGCCTTCTAATACTCCATCGCAAGTACATGTTTAGGGATATAGATGAGTTGATCATCTTTCAATGTCAATTATTGCAACTTCTTGTTCACGTTTACAGATATAATATTCCCTGTTCAGAATAATATAAGCATGACAGATATATCGCCTGACAAAATAATATAACTATGGATAAGTTCTGTCAGCATGCGCGTTTTCAATACAAATTGGTATGATGATTAGTTCTTCAAGTCATGCGTAAACAAGCGATAATGGATACGTGAATTGGATCTGCAGGAGATGCCATACACTTTAGGTGAAAATTCTAAATTAGTACACTAAGAAAAGTACCCAAATATGTCGAATGCATCTATCGTTGAAACTACTCCAAAATATATCTGCAAAAAAGTGTCGTAGTTGTTCTTGAAACATCGTTTTTGAACTAATTTCCTGCGCCATCCTAGATGGATCGTGTGATGAATATATTAATCGTATATAGTGAGGAGGAATTATTGTTATTTTTGTTTTCATATGTTAAAAAAGTGTTAACCATGATTACTTTTAAATTCTATTTAAATTAGCTGTCTACATTCTCAGCTATGAACACCTACACATATGTCAAGCTATACATTTACGTTATAATTTTTGGACTATTATTTGTAAAGAGTATAGAAACGTAAACACAACAAAGTAAAAAGGGATTCAAGAGATAGATTATTTGTCGGAAAAGGGTCTTTTCATGTGTTTCCAATTAAGCCCGTGGATATTTCTCATCGAAGAAATCCCTTTTTGGTGCAGCAAGCATCCAGCATATTAATCACTTCCCTTTGAAAATCCACATAGGGCACATATAGAGTGCGGTAATGGTCGGCGCGTCGTTATTAATGCCCTTTTTGCATGTAGAATTACAATTGTCCTTTTTTCTGTCCTTTTCCTGACTTTATGTCGGGTGGGATGACAGGACCGGCAGTGTGCGTATGAACAGTTAAAACTCTTTAGCAACGCACTCATCCCTTTTTAGCATCATTACATGGAAAAAATAGGTAAACGACCAAATTTTACTAATTGGCTAGGCTGTAAAAAATAATACAAAACATTTGTTACGTATGTTCTCTACAAACTCAAGAATTTGTTCTGATGAGTGACAATATTTCAGAAATATTTTTAGATAATGAGCTGTTATTATCAATTATACAAGCTATATTGAATATATTTACACATATTGCAGTCCAAGAGCCCACTGCGGTATATCTACCGGAATCGAACTTACGGCCAAATTATATACGATACGATGGCGAATGTTGTGGTGGTAGTGTTGCCGGACATGATAAATCCTGTATCTTGACAAAAGGGTCGAAGAAAAGGCAGCTTCCGGTCAATTTTTTCGGGGCCTGCTACCCGGATAAGACTTACTATTAAAATGTGTGCCAATCGATGACCAAGTTGAGTACTTTAACTAAATACCGCGTTGCCACTCTCCACCCTGACAGGGGCGGCAGCACCCACTGCTAAATGAGACCCATTTACCTCTGGCCTTGACCAAAAAGGGTGTCAGCCAGTCCCGAGTTACCCGATTTTGAGGTCCCAATTTCGATCGCAATAAAACTACCCCTATCCTACATACGATTACTTTTTTTAAATTTTAGATCGAATCTTCCTGAACATACAAAACAGGGTTGCCCCCTCTGGCCTTGACTGGAAATTTTTTTGCCAGCGAATTATCGCGACAATAGTAATTTATATAATTTTGAAGGGATCGAAGCGGTGTTGGTTCAGTTCTAAATAATGAAAAAGTTATGCAATTTTTGACATCGTACATTAGTCAAGTATACTCCTGAATTGCGTCGATTGTCTATTCGTCAAAAATTTTTATAGGGTCGTCAAGCATACGAAAAACTGTCTGAAATTTGTAATTTTTTGTAAAATTTGAAACAGACAAAGTTTCGTTTTCCGATAGAAGGCTTCCGTGTAATCGCAACCTGTAAATGCGTGGAAAGCTGGCAAAGCTCTACATACACATGTCCCAAGAACGTTAGCCAGCTCGATTAAACTGATACAATCGTTTTTTCTACGCGCCCTATTCGACATCCATATGAGCAAATGTACAAATTTATGGATATTACCCAATGAAACGAGGAGAATGTTGGTGTCTGAAGCTTTTATCATGACATTAAAATTGTCTTTTAATTTGCCAATATGGAAAATGATTAGGGTGTCCGCTTCTTCATGATGACATGTTAAATCGATATCCTCTGTTTTTATGTGACCGTTCACAACGACAAACGAATAACACTTTTCTTGTGTAGTTATAAACACTGTTTTCTTGTATGAATGGGAACCATCGCATCATTTTCCCAGAGCTCGGATAAAAAAAGCGTAATAGCGTCTTTAAATTTATAATTTTCCAAACTTCTGAAAACATTGGTTGGTATGGTTTGGGCCCTTCCTTTAATCGTGGAAGGGATATACGTTTCTTGTATACCAAGTCATTATATCCCTTTAATTCACGGGTTTATGTATCTATCAGAAATGAAGTAAATTTCAGATGCACTTGTGGTACACATCTTCTGCAATATCAGTTCTCCTATTTTGTCGAAAGTTTGTGGAACACGTTGACCCAGAAAATACCAGAAGTGAAATCCATCGATAACATCAACGTCAATTATAGATGGTCTTGGCGAGTCCATTTTTGAGATTAGATGTCTTGCTAACGAAGGTTTGTCAGTTTTGCACATCTCACCAGAATATTGGCAAAAAGCTGGTGGCATGATAGATAACGGGGATCGGAACTTAGTTCTAAATCGACTTTTTTCAAGAGGTACTGCTAATAGGCGTCCAAAAATATCCCTTTCCATTTCAATAAGGGCTTGTTTGCTATCGTCTTTACTCTTTTGTATTTTTTTGGTACAATCAGAAGCGAAATTAAGGAGTGATTTGCACTGTTTAATAAACTGTGTTATTTTGTCTCTCCGGCTGTTCAACAAAAAACTTGCTACCGGAGAAGACGCTGCCCTGCCTGTTGAAAAGTTAAATAATTCATTGATGTTATTATTTGGATCGAAGGTATTGAAATTTTGTTTCATAGCAGAAAGAAGTTGACTGAGTTGTTTTTGATTTTTTCCATTCTACGTTTCTCAAGCGAATGCGTGATGACGTTTTTATGTGCCATATTTATCTCCTCTAATAGCTGAGTTCTTGTTCGTAAGCTTTGGCTGAGTGCCCATCGTTGCCTTGACGAGATGGATCTGGTGTAATGAGATATCCCAGTTATCGAATTTGCAGCGTCTGCATTTATGATCTGTTCCAGAGTCAGGTCAACAAAAGCTCAAGCCAAATTACCACTGGTTCTTTCAATCCCAATAGCCTCCCGCCTAAATATGTCCAGCAAAGGAAAATTGCATGAAGCAGGCCTCCAAAAAATAGGCCTTTCTTTCGACCCTTCGGTAAAGATACAGGGTTTATCATGTCCGGCAACCCTTTAACAACTACATTCACCATCAAATCGTATATAGTTTGGTCGTAAGTCCGATTTGGGTAGCTAATACGCTGTGAGATCTCCTACTATTATAGTTCCTACTTGGCTGAAAGGTTTGGACTGCAACAGTGGCGGAATATATTTGTAAAAATAACAAATCAGTACTGTTTTAAATGAAACTAACTGTTTCTAGATCATTCCACAATATATTGATAACATGGGGACCCAAGTTTGAGACTTTTTTTGTAAATTCTAAAAAAAGTCATCATTGAACAAATTTTTATTATTATTGCACAAAATCGCTTGCTAGGTGTATTAACAAAACATCGTAATAAATAATCTATATTAAAATAGCTGTAGCTACTGAAGTTATTTAACTTGAAGTTTGTTTTTGTCAATTTTTCCATAAAATAATAGATTGCTTAATTTGAAACACACTGACGTCCCAATTTGAGACAGATTTCCTAATTTGGGATATTACGCCAAAAAACCCGTTTCTTCGCAGAAAGAACATATAAAATTAGCATCTTTAATTCCCCCACAATCTTCATGGGCCCATCTGCCGCAGTGAACACATTTTGCCCATAGCTCGCCATGCTTGTCCTCGGAAAATCCCCCGGAACAAAATAAACATTCAGCATCAGTTCCTTCGGATTCGTCTGAAGAGGAATTAGTCAATATAATACTGCTGTCGCTTTCTGAGCTTGAACTAGAAGAAACCCGTCGTTTTTTTCTCTTCTGCTCTAACCCCGAAGTGGAAGGTTGGTCCTATTTTAAAACTGCTGATTTCTGCTTTCGTACAATTGCAGTAGACTTTTCTACCAGTTTCTTTGATTGTTTTTCTTTTGGTTATAACTCTTCACTCATGTTTTTTTAGGTATGGTATTTTTCCCTTTTCTTTATTCTAAACTACCTTGTAATCAGCTGTGTAAGGAGTTAAGGTAATTATTGATGCTTTCCCAGCCCTAACATTTACCTTAGTTTCTCTGGTTTGTATTCAGGCAGAGGACAAATATACGTGGCAGAAAAATATTCTCTCTGAGGCTTATTTGCTGAGGATGGACTTGGTGTACGTTCATTTCTTTCTGGCTTTCATTTTAGTTGCTCAGATGATCTTCCTGATGATTTGATTTTTCGGAGAGGTGTTCTTCTTGAAGGCGTGTTTTGTTCTCCATTACATTATGCACGCCAAAATCATGGTCTCTGAAGGTGTTTCTATTCAAAGGAACTAGTCCCATTTTTCTAAAACCATTGCACGGTGTTTCCATAGTGGCAGCTCTATTGTAGGCTTTGCCAAAAATACTAGCAATTGCGTATGGGGATACAGTACTTAAATTGTTCTTCCGAAGCCAATTTGATATCTCCTGAGCGTAATAGGTTTTTGACGGAGACATAAATGAAACATCTAAAGACTGCATTTTATTGGTAGAATGTGGCGGACGACAAATTATCGTCACATAATTCTGTTTTGCCAAATCTATGAGAGCAATGTTTCTTGTGTGGGAGTACAACACAAGTAGAAAAGGGTCAGCAGCTGTGGGTTTCGTGAATTTGATAAAATGACTTAACCATCTTGTAATAATATCTGATTTAACCCAACCAGAAATGTCACACTCAGCTATGGCTCCAGCTGGAGCACCAATCATTAGCTCGGACTTCATATTTTTCCGTGGAAAAATGAATAATGTCGGTGCATAAACTCTTGCAGCATCCACACAGGTTATTACGGTGATTAGTTTACCTCTTTTTGCGGAGTTTAATGTAGAAACCTGTTGTTTTCCCTTCAACGATAAAACCTTACTATGCTTATGTTGAACGATGGTAATGCCCGTTTCGTCGACATTAAATACCCTCTAGGAAGGATCTTGAAGCTTGGAATATTCTGGCTCATAGAGATCAAAAAACGCTCAGACTATTTCGGGAGTAAAATATTTAATACGAGCTGCAGACATGTCTTGCGGTGTTCTCATCGAAAGTTGTGGATGCCTCTTAAAAAATAACCTCAACCATTTTTCCCAGCAGATTTACTAACACCATTAAATGGATACGGCAACTTATTCCTAATTGCAAGTTGGAATGCCATTCGTTTAATATCGCCCGACCTCAGACCAAAAAATCGTTGTTCCATAGGTAATGTATATTGAACTAGTTCGTTTTCTAGTTGTTCAGAGAAAACTGGTTTCCCGCCTATCGATAGCTGGACAAGTTATTCTGGGCTTTTATCTCACTTTGAGTACCTTTCCACAGTGCCCTTGGGTACACCAAAAACTTTTGATGCTTTTAGATATCCCATCTCTTTATTACGCACAGCCTTCACAGCTTTCACCATAACACGAGGATCCCATTTCTTGTGTTTTTTAGGCATCTGTAATGAAACATCAAAATATATGTGATATATGTATTGGGAGCCCAATTTGAGATAGTCTCAAATTCAGAACCATTTGGCATCTCTAATTAGGAATTCTCGTTATAAAAATTGACAACAATATTTTTAGGTTAGTTATGAAAGAATACAGCTAATTTTATTAGGCATCACCTAAACTAACTACTTCGACACATTAAATATTTTATTTCCACTTACGTTGACTACAAATGCCGGTTTCTTTACACTATCAGAAAAACTTCAAGACTCAAATCGGAAGAAAAACGCACGTGCATAAAAACAAACTAACTGACGCGCTTAACGACTCCTTACCATTGCGGTCTAGTTTATTGGCGTAAGTTGACACCACTTTTGTTAGATGACGTTACATATACCATAATATGCGGAACTATCTCAAATTAAGCGCCTATCTCAAATTTGGGTCCCTTTCCCTAATTCTCAATTCTTTTATCACATTTTCGTAAGAGAATTGCTTTCTATTCAATAATCAGCCTTTACACCACTCTGTGCGATATTTCCTTCTTTTTTTATTCTTCATGGCAAATACGAGGCCAATTAAAGCTAACACATCATCGTTGTCCATTATCGGCAACACGCTGGCTCCAACTCTCACGGTTAAACTGTGCAAGCAAACCCTAGCGTGTATGTCTTATATGAAACTCGGTTATGCATGTAGGTTATGCTTGTAAGGTTATAACCATCATGCATACCATAACGTGTAGGGCCTCTATTTTAGTCGATATTTGAGAACATTCACTTCAGTTTCATCTATAAAATGTGTTAAGAACTGTCTGTTGTGTTGTTGAATATCAGTGGGGAATACTATGATGTACAATATGTACATTATATTCGATCATTCATATTTACGTGTGAAGAAAAATATTTTTGACGAATTTACAATAGTATTTCATGCAACGATCCTGTAATTAAGCTATTAATACACGAGCACGAAGTAAGTTACGTAAATCGTGTGTGAGTGTATTAATAGCCATTGCATGGCCGTTGCATACACTATTTTTTCTACGGTCAATAAAACAAAAGCAAAAATTCATTTCAAACTAATTATATTTCAACATATTCCAACATTTTTATAATATATGAAAATAGATTATTATTATCAATAGTGTGTCCATAAAATTGGAGGTTTAGTTTATTTGAAAGTTCTTCATAATAAACTAACAACACATTTTCTGAATTAGATGAAATATCTTGTAATTTTCCGTTCCCTGAAATATCTGTATAATTTGTCATAGATTTTTCTAGATTTCTTCGGAACCAAATTTTCACAAAAATTTCGGGCTTTCTCGAAAATTTCTGAGGTATATAAGATATTTTTTCACTAGTCGACATGTTTATATACTTATTGGTACTTTTGACGCGTTGTGATTGAATATCAATCAAAATTAAATGTCAAACAAGTATGTTGAAATATACCACTTGATTATTCCCAAGTACGTGTTTCTATAGGCCGAATATCCGTTTCATAATGAAAAGCAGATATTTAGTTCGCGTATTATAATACGGGAGTAGAAAATAGGTTTTTTAATCGCGTATAAAAGAGACTTCATTATAACATTGTTAACAGTGCCACAATGAAATCTAATTGAACACTTTATTAGTAATTTTTAGTGGCATACAGTTGGTTAAACTATGTATGTTTATTGGACATTTAACTTTAACCGTAATTTAAAACAAATTAACCCGGTAGGACTCGCACTGTTAGATAAAATCTAGCATTTTCAGTTGCACTACAGACTTTTTTTTATCTCTTGTCAAATTGATTTCATATTTTAGGAATGCCTTCTGTAGAATTCCTTAACCAGTTCATGCTTGTTGGGGCGTGAGTGGGGGGTTGCGATGGCTGTAAATAAATTAGAGTTAGTATTAATCTAGCGCGCGAGCGATTGTGTCGGTGGAGTGTGTTAGGGAAAATCTATCGACACGAGTGATAACATACGAGTATGTGCTTTTCTTGATATTGTTGATAATTTTTTAATTAATTAGCAGATAACTTTTTTATTGTTTTTTGCTTTTTCCTTCATTTATTTGAGCTTTTCTACAGAAAAAAATGGATTCTAAAACTGAGCAACAGTTGTTGAAATGGTTTGAAGAGATTTCAGATCATGAAGTGACGGAGCCATTGAGTCAGATTCTGACATTGGAGATGCCCCTTCTGAGCATAGTGTTAATGCCACTGACACTGAGCGATCTGATGATGATGAACCAGACATTCCTCCCACAAAAATACGTTTACCAAACATCATATCTAAACTTCTTGGTGTGAAGGCTGCAGGAAAAAAACGTTGAAGAAGTTGTGGATTGTTGAAAACTATTTTCCCCCGATAGCCTTATTGCAGAAATTGTAATCCATACCAACCAAAAATTAGATAAAATACGATCATCTTATAAACGGCCAAGGGATTGTTTATCAATAGATTTTGAAGAAATATCTGCGTTTATAGGACTGTTGTACATGGCCGGAATAAAAAAGGCTCAGCACGTGAACACAGATGAGCTATGGTCCAAAGATACAACAGCACCGGATTTCTTTGCCACTGTAATGCCCAAAAGACGTTTTCACTTGTTGGTGCAAGCGATAAGATTTGATAATATGGATACAAGGTATGAAAGATCAAAGACAGATAATCTGGCACCAATAAGATCAGTATTTGTCCAATTTGTTCAACGTTGTTCTGCCTATTACACGGTAGGGGAGTATGTTACCATTGACGAAATGCTGGAGGCTTTTAGGGGACGTTGCTGCTTCCGACAGTATATTGCCAACAAGCCCGCAAAATATGGGATCAAAATATATGCCCTTGTCGACTCCAGGACTTTCTATGTCAATAACATGGAAATTTATGCTGGGAAACAGCCAGTAGGTGCTTAACAAGTACCTAATGATGCTGCAAGTGTAGCCAAACGTCTTATCAAATCCATTGACAAATCGGGACGAAACGTTACAGCAGATAACTATTTCACATCAGTTCAACTTGCCAATGATCTGTTTACTGGTCACAAGTTAACACTTGTGGGCACATTACAGAAAAACAAGCGAGAAATTCCACCTCGGCTTATTGACGTAAAAGATCGTCCTATACAGAGTAGTATGTTTGCTTTTGGAGTTTCTCCCAACCGTTGTATGCTAGCTTCATTTGTTCCAAAGAAAAATAAAAATGTGCTAATGCTTTCCACTCTACATTATGATGACTCAATTGACGCCGAATCCACGGAAAATAAACCAGAAGTAAGTATCATAACAACACGAAGAACATTCATTAACTTATTATCAAAGCAACTTACACGACCTCTTCTTGTACGGCGAGCTTCAATTACAACTTTACCATTCAATCTTCGACAGAGAATTAAATGTATTGGAAATATAGAACCACATAATAACCCTAAACCTTCAACATCTCAAAATTCTGAAGGTAAACCAAGATGTGGTTTTTGTGTAGTAAGAAAGAATAGATTTACCCAACATAAATGCCACAGATGTCAAACTCCAATCTGTAAAGAACACACAACTAGAACAACTTTCATTTGTTATAAATGTGTAGATAACAACGAAAGTTACGAGTAAATTTAAATAATTATGTATTGTTCTGTGTTTAGTTTTTAGAATTTAGAATAAATCAACTACAATCAATATTAAAAAGTTTTTATCATGAAAAGTCAGTTTTAGAAGATATCTATACGCGCGAGCTTGCGTTAGAAAAAATCTATACGCACGAGCTGGCGTAAGAAAAAATCTATAGGCGCGAGTTCTCACGTCATTAAATAGTACGCGAGTTCTCCCGGGTTAATAGATTAAATGGTTTTAAAGGTAAATTGGAACAAATTGTATATTCAACATTTTAATGAATAAAGTACTCTAACGTTTATTCATCAATGATTTGCCAATTATTTATTGTTTTATTTTATATGATCAATACACTGCTACACATAACGTCCGAGTTTTGGGATAAATTACGAGATACCTATGTGAAGATAATAATATACTATAGAAATTATTCTGTTCATGTTATAATACAAACAGTACACACGAATATATAAAGAAGCTCTTTTTGAACCAACAATCATCCTATATTTGCTTAAATGAAAGTTTGATTACAATTTACACAATTGTTCGATCATAATATATATCAAAATCCACCGGCTGTGATCTGATCAATCAGGAATCTACAGAATTGCCAACTTAAATTCAAATCACTGCTCCTAGTTCGAAAACAGGAATAAGGTAATTCTATTTTATTTAAAAATTCAATAAATGCGAATTATAAAAAAATATTGTGTAAAACTCGTGCTTTGCGCAACGAACTGCTTCGCTGGAGTCACCAAAGGGTTGTTTCTCCAAAGAGTGTAAAACTGATCCTAAATTTAAAATTTATAAGAATATGCGGCAGGATTCTTGGAAATACCTGCTATGGTAAAATACGCGAAATGGCAATCAGACCTAAGTATCATTGGTCCCAAAGATAACGACAACAAATAACAAATTAGAGTTGACAAAGTTAGCAGAAAGCTTACACATAAGTAAAATTTTAATATGACTGAAAACTATAGTGTAAGTGCTTTCAGTTTTTTCTGTTTTAATGGTAAGTTTTCCGTAGGATTTCAAGGAGTAGGCAGGTTTAGAATTGATCGACGTGGGAATTAATTGTCTTGAAATGCAAGCGTTAACCCGTAACTAATACTGATGCGCCCCATCGTATTTTCAAATATATTTATTTTTTTAAGTTTGGCTACATTGGATTCTTCCCGCCATAGTACTTTTCCGCAATACCATGCGCTTGATTTTTCTGATGGAGTGTCGCGCTCCAGTGTTGCTGGTGTGGGAGGTGCGCGAAGCTTGTGTCTAATTGGGTCCTGAGGAACGATCTGTAGTAAGTACGTGAAAATTGATAATTGTTCATTGGTTTCGAATGGTTTACTATTTTGTTCTTTTTTGCAAAGTATTCATTTATATATTATAAGTATGAACCAGCGTGCATAAGGTATCAGCTAATACATATGATACATGCTTTTTCTGCATTCTCTTTTAGTACTTGCAAAACAATGGCGCCCAGTTCCAGGATATTGACAGACAATGAGTTAAAAAATATTTTGGAGTATGAAGAATTTTGGGAAGATTCAAACGACAATGACTTCAGCGAGAAGAGTAAATCCGTGTACGAGCCAGATAGAGAAACTGTGTTGAATGAGCCAGAAAGATTAGCTGAAGAGAGTAATGGGAATGATGAAAAGGACAATGAAATAATATGTGACCATAATTCCGAAACAGAAAAGGAGAATTCCGAGACTGAAGAAGTAGCTTCACCCCTCATCCGAATCAGTTGCTATGGAAATGATTGTACCAAATTGTCGAAAACACCAGCTATTAGAGGTAGGATATCTGCTCTTAATTTGGTTACTATCTTGCCTGGCCTTGATGTTCCAGCTCGTAATAATACATTCAGAATTCCCATAGATTACGAATGAGATGATACACATTATAGTGAATATTACCAATTTGAAGATAAGCTCCACCAGACAAAGTTATAAGAAGTCCAAAAGGTTCTAGGCGCAAAAAAGTTTTGGCATTATTTTAATAAAATCACCAATATGTCTGAAATAAATGCTTTTTTCGGTCTGTCTGTGTCTGCAATCTTTATTCAAATCTGGTCACGAAGACATCAGTTCTCTGTGGACAATAGGTGGTACGTGCCACTATGTGTCTGGCAAGACTGCACCAGATGTAAAGTAAAAACTGATGAATTAGCCGCTGTATCAGAATTATTTCATGAATTTGTTGCTAGGTCAAAGTCACGTTATTCGCCCGGAATTTAGACGAAATGCTTGTACCGTTTGGTGGAAGGTGCGCATTTCGGATGTATATTCCGAACAAACCTGCCAAATATGGAATTAAAGTGCAGTTTTCGGTTGATGCTAAAATGCATTATGTCGTAAACGCAGAGATTTACTCCGGATCTGAAATAAAACTTCCTGGTGCGCTCAAACCTACATCGAATCATTCTAATCCGACAAAGGGGAATCTTAGAATTGCGGAGTGTGTTATAAGCTCCAACAGAAACATCACAGGAGACAAATGGTATAGTTCCATGGAACTCGTCGTTGAGCTGAAGAAAAATAGTTTGACTTTCCCCCACGTAAGTCTAAAACTTTGAAGAAAAATAAAAGATGTATACCCCCTGAACTTTACCATACCAAAAACGTGCAATCCAATCATCTACGTTTGGAATTACACCACAAACGTCAGATATGTACAAAAGAAAGTGAAAACATTTTACTATTTTCTACCATGCATTCTGACAATTCCGTCAACGAAGGAACCGAAAAGCCGGAGATAATTCATTTTTATAATGAAACTGAATCTGGAGTTGACGCTTTAGATGCAAAATATGCGCTATATTCGGTCTCGAGAATAACCAACTGTTGACCAATGGCAATTTTTTTGCTATATTGAATATAAAAGGTATAAATTATCGAGTACTGTACCAATTTGCATCAAACGGTCAAGAAATAAAAAGGTATTCATTTATCAAAACTCTTGGGAAGTAATTAATTGATGAACATCTGAAACTCAGAATGTCCAATACAAAGGTGCCTTCAAAACTACGAATCCTGATTGCTGAAGTATCGGGAGTGATTTCCTACTTCTAAGTAATCTCAAGCACTGGCTGGAAACATGAAGAGAGAATTATGTGCCTTAGTCCCAACCTACATGGATAGGAAAACTGCCATATGTAAATTGCTCATTTGCAATCAATGTTGCAAAAAATTGAGTGCTAAGTATTTTGAAAGATAGTTTTTCTTCCATTTATGTACTGAATACAGTCTAATTTCAAGTTTATCAATAAAAAATATATCAAGTGATTTTGTTAACGTGGATTTTGAGGACCCTTCGGTAGTGCACATGCAACACCAATATGTCGGTAGTAGTTGAGGGTTAAACATCAAATGTCGAACTCAATAACGCTCAATTTTTCAGCTTACTGCTGAGATTAACTTCTTCTCCACTTGGACACAAAATATGAGTCCTGAAGACTCAAATATCTTGTAGTATGACTATATGACTCTCTCAATGAAACTTGAAACTTTATTGGGATGGGACATGTCTATATGAATTCTACTACAAGTTTGATAGTGGTTGTTAAAATGTCATGAAACACAAGAATAGTAATGAATTAAGAAGAGTTTATGAAGTTGTATGTTTGCAGTCCACATAGATTTAAAAATTGGCGGAGACGACGACGGACATAATTGTTATTTATTTAATTTTACTGCGTTTTGTACTGTTCATAATTTTTTATTTTTATCGCTCCTTTGGGCTAGTTACGGTTCAGATTCAGTAACTCCACCAAACTAATTTCATATAATTCATATGAACTGAAAAACGCATTTCGAATTGTAAATAAAAGTGAATGAAAATACTCCATGCATTACTGGCCTTTCATTCTGATGAATTTACAAAATTAGTACTTTTTGTACAATGGCAAAGAGAGGAAATAAAATTAAAATTCTGTTTATTTCCAGTTTCAATCTACATATCATATTTCGTTGACGCATTTTTATAAGAAATATAACATAGCATCTCCGGTAGAGGAAGTACGGGTATTGCCGCCCACATACGCAAAAAATTAAATAATTTAATTATGTTTTATTATATAATAAAAACAAGGATATCAGAATTGATTACATTTCTTTGCTACATATATTTTATTTATAAATTATTAAACACGAAATATTTATTGAAATCGGATGTATTGTACTTGGGCGAAGTTTACCGGTTAATAACTTACTTGCTCTCTTTTTCAGCCCTTTAGTCTCAATAATGTGGTGAAGGAGTGTAAGCTCATCGATAGATATATTTACTTGAGATGATAGATATATTTACTTGGGATTCAGCTTCACGTGAGGTACATGAAGGCTGAAGTTCAGCATCAGGAGAGTTAAAGGGTTGAAATTTAGCTTCACGTGAGGAAGAAGATTGAGGTTCAACTTCACTTTCGGACTATTCGCGTTGAGGTATTTCGACAACTGGTATTTTAGAAAGTGTCGCGAGCAGATAGTCTTCATATGTATATAGTGGGCCTATAAGACACAATCCCACTTACTTTGAACCCCTTCCATTGTAGCAACATAGATGAAAGCGCGATTAAAAATCTCAGCAACATGATAAGGTGTAATTTTTTGTATATATTTAGTTCCATGAAAAGTGAATATTCATTTGAATTAGCAGATTTGAATGGACCAAAAACTGTCAAGTCCAGAGGCAGCATCTTGTAGGATGTGTTGGGTGGAAAGAATAACGTAGTTATACCATTTTGACGACAAAATTCATAAGTAGCTAAAGAGCAATGACTTCTGTGGTTATCTAACAGCAGTAAGACCGGATTGTCTTTTGATGATGCTGAATGTTTCTTGGAATGATCTAGCCATGTTTGAAACTATTCTTCGTGCATCCAGCCTTTGGTAGAAAATTCATATATAGCCCCTACAGGTCCATTGCATTTAAGAAGATCTGACAATCGCGCACTCGGATATATAAACATCAGAGGTATGTATATAAATATATAAATATATATATATATATATATATATATATATATATATATATATATATATATATATATATTATAATGGATTGGTTGTGATGATATTTATTTATTATGTATTTAATTTATTAATAATTTTTTATTTGTTAATAATGTATGTATGGGCGAGATTTTATTATTATTATGTATGAATGAATGTTTTTATTTTGTTAATGGAATTTAGTTTAATAACAATTTCAAAGTTTTATTTCCTTTTACGGCTAGCTCAATTTATTTTATAAAATTATGTATTTTATGTATTACCTGTTAAAATAGTGTAGACGGGGCATGAAAAATCCTCTCGTTGTCTTTGAGTCCTGGCAGTTAATAGCTCTTTAAAAATTCTCTCATTCTTGTGCTTCTATGATATTTATATCAATGATCTAGTTGCCACTAAGATACGCCTATGGTAGTTAATGTATTCGCTCTGCGGGAATCGATTGGGATAATTCGTCGTTCGACAGAAACTCGTAGAACGTGATAAAGTTGACACAAATGCTTTGGTTAAGTACAATTTTTATAAACAATAAATTTAATGATGAAATGTATGTGTGGAAATAATGATGGAATGAAAATGAATAAATCTATATACGATCAGGTGAGTATCCTACACACTATATGTTATTTAATTCAATGTTTTAATTTTGTGTAACCTATAAAATTATTATAGTTATACTTTATTTGTCTTTTAGACTTATTATTTGAATCAACGGTACCATGGAAAAGTATAACTTTTTATAATTGTTCAATTATATATTTGCAATCACTGACCTTCAAATTGCCGCACACAAACTGCTACACTCTCGTTGACGAAAACCAGCTGATAAGGTTCCCCATGGAATAAGAGGATCGCTGTACAAATTCTTGCTTGGTTGGTTGATTCTCAGCTATTCTTAGGTGGGTACGAATTCATTTAATCTCTGATATGTTCATGGATACTAATTTAGTTTCTTTTTGGATTATTTAATGATATACGGCGTGACGAATGTTACCAATTATTAGATGTATTGTTTTTAATGTTTATTTTATTATTTAAGGACATTTTAAAGGCGTTTTAAATACTTTTTGATGAATTTTAACGATGCGTCTCCTAGCACGTCCTTTTTAAAACCACGCTTCTCACCGACCTTCTTTTGTTCCCTAAATCAACAAACTTTTTTCGCATCCGTTGCTATATCATTTTCATGTGCGCCTTGATCTCACATGTTTATTTTGACATTCAAAAGTTTTTCACTAATTTAATATTTTTAACCAATGTTACTTGTGGAGACATATAATTAATTCATTGTATTTCATTTGCGATTGTTTCTAGTTGTCTTAGCAGTTAAAATAGTTCATATTCGTTAAAATATTGAGTAATACGTTCATATTGAAAATATTTTAAATTACAGATCTACAATCTCAATTTACATTAAAATGTGTGTGAGTCCTTTTTAGGTATAATTTTACATTTCATTTCAATAAACTATTCCTAGATTGTATTTTCCGTTCCTCGCAAAATTATATTATTTACAAACAAAATCATCTCACCCCTTTCTCGAGTTTCATGTTTTGCTTCTTGTCGCTAGCGTTTGTCGCCGGCGTTTTGTCGCTGTAGCATTTTGACACTTATGGCATCACGAATTCTAACCAAACATATTTTGCAAATATTAAATCATAACATTGAGTATCGTCCTTCGTATTCTGGAATATTATTATCATTTGATCTTTTTTTTTTAGATTATGGATTGATGGTACTTTCTTGTAAAGGATTTTGTAGTGGTGAATGATGTTTATTTATTCACATATGTTATGAGATAATGGTTCCAGTACATGTGTTTATAATCAAAGGTAATGTATCTTTTTGTTTCATTTTAAGTTATAAGGTTTTCTTAACTTTTTCATAAAGTATGATCTAAACCATTATGATTTTAGTATTTCATAGTGACTCTTCCTTATACTAATATTTGTATCTCATTTATCCGTCAATATATATATATATATATATATATATATATATATATATATATATATATATATATATATATATGTATATATGTATATATATATATATATGTATATATGTATATATATATATATATATGTATATATGTATATATATATATATGTATATATGTATATATATATATATATATATATATATATATATATACTTTTTGATATTTCTTGAGTATCAGGTTAACAATAAATTCTATACACATTAATATTTTTATTTGACGTTTCGCTCCTAAGTTCGGAGCATTTTCAAAAATGTTAACATATATGTTACTAAACAATAAATTGAACGATTGTTCAATTGTTCAATTTCAAATCAATTTATTGTTTAACAACCTCTATGTTAAAATTTTTGAAAATGCTCCGAACTAAGGAGCGAAAAGTCAAATAAAAATATGAATGGATATAGAATTTATTGACAACCTGATGCCCAAGAAAAATGGAAAAGTTTATACCAGGTTCGATTTTATACTGCACCTACTATATAGTCGAAATTTCAATAATTTCCACACATTAGCCAGATCGTTCTTCGAAGAGAAAAACAACTTCTTTCCTGGCTAATACCGCGCAGAATATTGAATGACATCCCCCACGAAGAAAGTGACGTCGATCGACTCTTTTGTCGCTACGGACATATATGGTGATTCGCAACCGATAGGAGAAGGGCATAGTACACTGATCGGTGTCAACCTTCTTGGGTTTCTTCAAGAGTGCCGTGATGCCTTCTAGTTAAGAGTCTCTTATATGAACTGAAGATTCCGTCCTCGCACGTTTGTAATTACACGAGCCATAGAGGTTGTCGGAGGACGGAATCTATTATATATATATATATATATATATATATATATATATATATATATTGTTGGTTTTACCGAAGCAAAAGCCAGGTTTGACTCAAGAAAAAGTCGAATTTGACAAAAGCAGAATCCCTCCTGGAGCGGAAGCCGGTATTTCTTTCTTTGCATAAAGCATCTGGATAAACTGAGAATTTCGACTGCCTCGCGGCTTGTCGTTTGAGCGATCTTGCGATCTTGCTCTTTCCTTAGAGCTCCATTTGAAATTTAAACAAAAGAACTTGTCTTGTGGTAATTTCCACAACTGAAGAGCCGAATCTAAGGCGAAACAAATCGAAAACTGTCTATCAAAATTGATTTTGACATTCGTTTTCCATCTCCAGAAGAACTGGGATGATATATTTGAAATTGAAAACGCACTCGTAAGTACGAGAACAATTTCTTCTATAGGCGGGAGTTTCGACATGCTTTCGACCTTATTGGTCTCATCAGTAGAACAAAATAGTCCTAGAGCTATGTATTGTTGGTTTTACCGAAGCAAAAGCCAGGTTTGACTCAAGAAAAAGTCGAATTTGACAAAAGCAGAATCCCTCCTGAAGCGGAAGCCGGTATTTCTTTCTTTGCATAAAGCATATGGATAAACTGAGAATTTCGACTCCTCGCGGCTTGTCGTTTGAGCGATCTTGCGATCTTGCTCTTTCCTCAGAGCTCCATTTGAAATTTAAACAAAAAAACTTGTCTTGTGGTAATTTCCACAACTGAAGAGCCGAATCTAAGGCGAAACAAATCGAAAATTGTCTATCAAAATTGATTTTGACATTCGTTTTCCATCTCCAGAAGAACTGGGATGATATATTAGAAACTGAAAACGCACTCGTAAGTACGAGAACAATTTCTTCTATAGGCGAGAGTTTCGACATGCTTTCGACCTTATTGGTCTCATCAGTAGGACAAAATAGTCCTAGAGCTATGTATTGTTGGTTTTACCGAAGCAAAAGCCAGGTTTGACTCAAGAAAAAGTCGAATTTGACAAAAGCAGAATCCCTCCTGAAGCGGAAGCCGGTATTTCTTTCTTTGCATAAAGCATCTGGATAAACTGAGAATTTCGACTGCCTCGCGGCTTGTCGATCTTGCTCTTTCCTCAGAGCTCCATTTGAAATTTAAACAAAAGAACTTGTCTTGTGGTAATTTCCACAACTGAAGAGCCGAATCTAAGGTGAAACAAGATGTTTTTTAAAATTATGTATTTCATTGACGTTTCTGTCGTTTTTGACCTTCATTTGAATATAAAACACTAAAAGAGAATATGTTTTTAATGTGCTAGTGTATACAACGTAAGACTATAACATACCTGTGGACTATATTTCAGCGAGTGTCACATCACATATTAAAATAAAATGGACTTCAACAATACATTTAAAAACATTTTACAACTAGCGGTGTGCGTACGTCGACATTCATAGTAGTACTTGTGTCTTAAGTCTAGTAGTAGAATATGTATATATATATATATATATATATATATATATATATATATATATCATCCTCATTATTTCTTGCATCTCTTCTATATTGTTGCCAATTCCTGTTTCCATTCCCATTATCATTTCTTCTGCCAAAATTTCTATAATTTCCTCCATTTTCATATGGCCTATTTCCATTATTTCTATTCCCATTGTTATAATTCTGATATCCATTTCTGTAATTTCCATTTCGATAATTTTCATTCCTATGATCTCTATCATCACGTCCTTGTCCTCTTCTATCATAGTTTCTATTTCCATTGTTTCCGTTTTCATTTCTCCTTTCATTATCTCTTCGATACTGTCCGTTTCCCTCTTATCTTTGTCTATAATCTCTCTGGTCATTATTGTTTGTGTAGCTCCTTTCTACCCGTTGTAAATAGCTCGATAAACTATCCATTGTCTTAATATTGTGTAACGCTATGGTTTCCGCTACTTCAGAGTTAAAATGTCTTCCGACATACAGTACCAACTCTTCCTCCTCCATTCCTGGCTCTAAGTATTGGGCTATGTTGTACAATTGCATGGCATAATTATTTAAATTTTTACTTTTCTTATAATCAAACTTTCCAAAATATAATCGTTCCCTGAAAGTTGCTTGTTGTATTTCCCCCCAAAAATAAGGGAAACGGTTCTACGAGTGTAGAATTTTGAATTCCATCCATCTTATAGACTATACTTTTTCTACGACTATCAAAAAAACCTATATTGATTTAATGACGATGATATTGATTTATCGAAACAATTATCAATTTTTTAGAATTTTCAATAACTTTTATTATATTGTGGAATTAACTAGAAACCGTGAGTTTCAGTTAAAACACTAATATACTGATTTACTAATTCTTTAGTTTCTGGAGGAGTTGTGGTGAAATCATCACTGCTGTCAGTATCAAACACTGTAATAACTATTATTTAAACAAAATCATATAAATTGACTCACTTTTATGAAGTATTAATCAATTTTAATTTAAAAAAATACATAAATAAACAATTTTGACCATCGACATTTTTGGAGTTGAAATTGTTGTTCTTCTTATTTCTTAAAAGTGCTACAAAATATACTTATGCTCCACTTCTGGCTCTAACAATTAATACTCAATGACCATATTAGTAATTACACGTCCATTATAGAGGATTTTTTCTGCATTTCGATATTTCTGCACTACCTCTACTCTACGTAGTGCAGCTGGTGTAGAAACCGGAACACGCCTATTTTGTCTTTCTGTCAAATTAACCAAGACATTGAGAGGGAGCCACAAGTATTCATTCCATACCAAGGGCGAGAATGAATATTCTTACCCTAGGGCTAGAATGAAGCTATTCCATAATCAAAAACTATGCCGGAATATACAAATTCCATAATATTCGTAGAAAAAATTTAGAAAAGGAGGCGAACATAGAGTAAGGCAAAAGCCACGAAAAATAAAATATGAGGGCAGCTGAAAAAGGTTGGCGGTTGGGAGCGGTTGAGTCATTGGGTTCGCCGATAGCGTTTTATTTTGGGGTTCCTCAAAATTTTAGTCAAGTATAATTATATAGTGGCGTTTACTTTTTGAAACGTAAAATATAAATTTCAAAGGGAGCGTCTACTGCACGCGCTCTAACGGGTTCATCGTATCGGGGGCAAGAATTATGGAGCAATAGGGTTCGCTAGACGTGAATAATTTTCGTGCAAAGGTGAGCACCCAGTCTTCAAATTGGTGAGTCAATTTGAAATTATACTAACTGTGTATCTATGTTTTTTTTTGTTTTTTGGTCAGATTATTAGTATTGCCATCTCGCTTCCATAACTTGATTGTATAATTGATTTTAATTTTATTTTATTTAATATTGCGTATGAGATACCGAGTAGTTGGTAATCTCTGGGTAATAATTTGATTGTATAATTCATTTTAATCTTATTTTATTTTTTATTGCATATGAGATACCGAGTGGTTGGTCATCGCCGAATAATATTTGGGTGTATAATTCGTTTTAATTTTATTTAGTATTACATGTTTGGCCGTCTTCGTATAAATGCCAGATTGGTACTTTCCTAAATCTCAAAACTTATATACAGTGCGGTCGTAAATTGTGCCCCTCCCCTCATAACTTCTGAAAGGAAAGATATATAGTAATGGAACAAAAACGGGAATAAACTAAAGGAAATTATACAATGACTAGTAATAGTGGCAAACACCTCACTTCAATTGTGTTATGGAGGGTGTTACTATCTTTAAAATTTGTATTGGAAACTAAGGTCACAAAATACCTCATTTTAATTATCTCTCTTCTTCTTCTTCTGCTATCCATTAATGGATGTTTGCGACTACTTCTGACCATTTCGTTCTGTCTCTGATGGTGTAGATTAATTCTCCTGTGGTTCTCATCCCTGTCCACTGTTTGATATTTCGGAGCCACGACATCCTGTAGTGATCCCTTAAAAGACATTAAAGACAGAAGGACACTAACTTAGAAATAATATTCAAATTCAGGTTAATAATAATTATAGTATTTAGGGAGCATCGGCCGGCCATAGTCAATGTCATTTATCAAGGAAAGATTGTTTTTGTTATTTTATAAACAGACATGTTTAGTTTACAGACGGAGGTCGGCTGTGTAGAAAAACACAACTATGTTAGTAAAGGAGCAACACCGGTTCGGCCTCATTCCTTATTTAAAATAACATGGGAAATCGCTAAGGTCCATCGTGGTAATTTTTGGCTCAATTTCGATCTGCGCATGCGTGAAGCGGCCGACAGCAATTTTCACGTGCGCATCCACCGCTGAGTTCGATATACAGGATGTAGTCATAAATATGCCATAAGGGCACTACCATCTTTCACGCGCCGGGCCGTCGGGGGAGGGGGGGACGGCCGTCAAATGGGTCAACCGTCGTATGCCCCATCTGTTGTATGTGCCGTACGGACCTTCCGTCGTACGGACCTTCCGTCGTATGTGCCATCTATCGTCGTCATTGCCAAAACGGCAATAACAAATATCTACTTGTTATTCACCAGATTGCCAGAACGGCCGTGGGTAGCTGGGGTAGCAAAGCTACTTTTCCCGTATACTGCGCATGTTTTCCGTTACATATAGGCCAAAAAAGACTCATTTCAACGTTCTGCGCACATACTTAAAATCATTTTACCATATCTCTGTTATTATTTGTCGGATTGGAGTCTAATAAACGGCAATATGATTTTTAGAATATTATCGTATACAGAATGTACAGAAAAAGATGCCATTAGGGCACTAACGTCATCTGCCAACCGCGTCACGTGCGTCAACCGCCACATGTGCCGTATGAGGCGTGATCAATATACAGGATGTAGTCATAAATATACCATAAGGGCACTACCATCTCTGATTGGTCGTATTGAAATCGAATAAACGCAATTGTGATGAAGACAATGACCAGAGGGTGTACAAGAATCATGCCTGAAGACAATGACCAGAGGGTGTAAAAGAATTGAGAAGGAAGAATAGATAAGCGATAAGTTTTGCAAATAAACAGGGAGTATCAAAAGAGTCATCTGGAGAAGTGATCGACAATGACCAGATGGTGCCGTTGACCATCGTCGTATGGGCCTTATGTGTCGTCGGGGGGTGGGGGCGGTCGTCAGTCAAAATGTGTCAACCGTCAAATGTATCGTATGGGCCTTCTGTCGTATACCCCATCTGTTCTGCGATCTCATGTACTCCATGATTTTTCTATGGTAGCATGTATATAGTGTGACGTAAGCAACGTTACCATTAGGACACTATAACACATATCTCTGCTATTATTGGTCAGATTGAAGTCGAACAAGCACCGTTGTGATAAGTGGATGTACAAGGATGCCATAAGGGCGCCAGCATCTCTGATTGGTCAGATTGAAGTGAAATAAACAACTTTATGAAGAAGAAGAGGGAACAAGAGGCAAATATGTAAAGCCATAAGGGCACTCATGCTGATGATGTCACCCATGCTCAGTCAGCCGATAATGGGGTATTAAAATAAAGAACAAATGTATAAACATTTTATTGCACAATATAAAATTGAAAAGTATAATGAATGAAAATAATAACAATAATTTCTATTCTGATATAAATTTTTAGGGAATAATGACGTCAATATCCATATATGCATCAATGGAATAGTGGCCCCAGGGTAAAGTTTCATCAGAACTAGGAAGAATAAATCGTTTGTCATCAAAAGGACTTAACGCTATTTTATCTTGAACAATTGAATGTACTAGATGTTTCTCAGCACGAATTAGATTTTGGGAAACGGTTTTCTGTGTGAAGGTGTCAAGGCATTCTTCATAATCTTCAAATGAGATTACTGTCTTCACAACTGATGATTTTACCCCTTTAGCCTTCTTAGTTATTCCAACGTTTCGAATAAGGCAATCTATTCCTTCTCTCTCGAATCCATCATTCGCAAGACGTTTTAGTTTTTCCGCTAGACCATCTTCAGAGGTAAGTAACCGCGTTGCATACAATTTAGACCGTAACCCAATATAATCGGTCATTATGATACCATTGTTCTCATCCTTCATCATCCCAAGAACCTTCTTATTAACTTGAGGAATTCCGTAAACGTTATCGAGAGGATAGTCTGAGGTGTCGAAATATTTATAACAATCAATCTTCATTACTTCATAAGGATCTTGATCTCCAATCTCATATATAAGACTATCGGTATCAGTATACAGTACAGTACAGTTTTCACTAAAACGGTTCACCATGTACTCATAGTGAAAATCATAGATCGTAGTTTTAGCCTGATCTAAAATTGCCATTCCTACATATATTGGTTTATTTAACCATATTTGCAGCTTCCGTAATTCGATGGCAACTACGTTTTCGCTGAAAATCGTACTATTCTTAAACTCGGGCTTAGATATGTACGATTCAGCACCATATCGACCACTCCAATGAGAAATTAGCTTTACATCAACGCGTTTGCGCACGTTCTCCATGGTTTTACCTGCAACAATTAGAAAAAGTGATTAGTATAGAAATATTTATATAAAACTAGCAATACTCACCAAACACTGCATTGTTCATCAGTTTGAATAGGTTCTTCTCAAACTCATTCTTCGCAGCCTTACGTAACTCGGTGTTTAAGTCAATGTAGGGTTTTAACCAAGAACTCTGCTTGAATTTCAATACTCGATGTATTTTTGCCAATACAAGCCCATTCTGTAACGCTTGCTTCAATGCTTGGTAATGTATAACGTATTTTGTCTTATTAGTTAGGGTACCCATCAACTTAGTCTCCTCATTCGATCTTGTAGCAGGCATCACGGTCTTAGGATTTAGGTGTTCAGGACAAAATGGAATATTCTTATGCAAATCATGTAAATGAGTAGGATACTCCAAATCAACTTCGAGCATGTACCCCTCAGAAGCATCGTCAGCAATTTGTGTAACGTCTATATTAGAGTCACACCACTCAAATCCTCCATATGGTAACGCTTGACTCATCGCCCATCCATACTAAAACATTAAAATTAATTGAAATAATTACCTAAAATGAAAAAACTAAAAAACATACCTGATTATTGACATCATAGTACATTACATATTTCGATGGATTTGAAGGATTATAAGTGGGCATATACTTATTGTTGGCTCGAGCACGACGTTTTCTGCAAACTTGACTAAGTCCACCGCGTATACCACGCTCAACAAACAAAAACATGTCAACATTAGTGAGAAGTTCCAATTCTTGTCCAGTATGTTTTAGCATAGCATCGAATGTAAATCCCGGTAATGTATAATAATGTGCAGGATCGATGGTATACGTAGCAATACAACTGGAACGAAACTGCTCAAAAACGTCAATTAGAAGAAGGATATCGGTCTTCATATACAACTCTACATATTCCCTCAAGGTTTGACATTGAAACGTATTCCAGACGCGTTGTACTCTACTATAAAGTTTACGTGAGCAGGGTTTATCTTCGAGATTATTATAGAAAGATTCGATAGGAGGTAACCGTGTTTCTTCAAAGCGGTCGAAAGAATTGAAATAGTCATAAGGCATCACCCCCTTCTTAGTTAACATTGTGAATTCTTCCTTGGGAACACTAGAAAACTGTGATCTCAAATTAGGAAATTCGGTTGAATACGAGGAGAGTTTATCGAGAGATGATGCCATGAATCGGAAGCTATCGATAAATCTGAAACGGATTTGTGCATCTTCAACATGTTTTGTAAAGGAAATATATTTTTCTCTTGTAATAGGAAGCAAATCAATAGATCCAGTCATGCAGGTAGCAATGTCTTCGATGATGGAATTTGCATCATAACCAGATAAGTTGTGGAACACTACATTTACAGTAGGCGAATCCTGATAGTTAATATTGCACCCCTCATGCCCTGCACCTCTATAATTGTTTTCAGGAATAAGATGATCTTGATCTCGGACTTTCTTATCAGTAGCGGAAAATGGCTTTTCACAAATATGACATTCGGTAGCAGCTTGAAACTGCCGTTCTTGACTAGGAGTCATGTGAATTCCATAAGGACAAAGGAACACCGTACTAATATCTTGAGCAAGCAGATTTAGCTCATCAGCAAACCAGCGCATACAATCTTGACCCAAATAACTCTTATAAAAGGAAAGCGTATCATCATATGAGCACTTGAAGTAATACCCAACGGCTGCAGGGATATGTTGTTGTGGCTTCTTAGAATCCCCAGTCTGCTTCAAAACACTCTCGAGATCTGCATATACTATAAAAGGCGCCTTTACCTTGTTCTTAAAGTTTTTGAATTTGAGAACGTTTTTCCCCTGTTCCGGCATCTTAACGGCGCAATCATTAATTTTCATACAATCTACGACGTGGGCATCCAACTTTTCTGCCGTAGTAAATGACTGTAAACATCTTTCACATAGAAATCCCACTCGTCCCTTGCAACATTTAAGATGAACATCTAGTTTCTCATGGGATCTGAAATAGCGTAAGCAACCATTACAGAAGTATTTTTTAGCGTCTTCTTTACTAAGTTGTGAAGATAGAAGTCTTGATAGATTCTTTATCCAAACAAAGTGATATTTCGTTGGCGCTTCATCATATCTATCTTGTACCATTAACAAATTGACATGTTTATCAATCTTATTCCTTGTAAGGTAAGTGGGTAGAGTAATAAAGGACTTTCGATCTTTTTGCAGAATATAAACATTTATGGATATACCATTTTGCTTCTCAAAATTAGGGATCTGCTTCATAGTCATGGGAAACTGAATGCCTTTTAGCTTTAATATAGTCGAATAGTGTGGATATGATGAAATTCTATCAGAATTGCTTCTAACAGGATACAGTGCCGACGTCACCGCCCAAGCAAAACAAGAATCATCCTCATTTTTGATGTTAATACATGCCTCCCTCTTTTTTATTTCTGCAGGTAAATCAATATATGAGGATCCCAGTTGTGGAGTATATTTATTGATATTAACACCTAAGTTCACCACCTTCTTCAATGCCCAACCACTATCACGTTCTTGAAATTCATCCAGATCTCTAAGGATAGGGATAGCGACTTTAGCATCAAACCAGTCATCAATGTTTGTATCTTTGTAAATTGGTGAATTAGTTGTCGTAAAATACTTGAACTCATTAAGAATCTGATCTCCTTTAACAATTTCAAATTCGCCTCCGAAAGCCACATTCACCTTAACAGCTACCTCCTTTTTTAATATATTATGTATACGCCGTTTAAAGATAGCCTTACAATCTTTGAGAAATGTAATAGGACCTTATGCTTCAGGTTTGAGATGCTACCAGTTCTGATGCGACCGGTAAATGCTACATCCAGATCATCCCATTTTACACGATGTTTTGCGGTCTCAGAATGAGATGATAGGTCTCCGCCATGTTTTTGAATATATTTAAATTGATTACGAAATGATTTTATTTGAGTTATACTAGTTAGGATATGTTGCTTTTCCCCAATATTCTTGGCACTTCGTAACGCATTATTTAGTTTCTTTATAGCTTTTCTACACTCCGTAAGCCCTTTCGTCACTTGGTGTTCATTATAATTAGATGTTATAAGCCCGAACAGAGTAGCAACATATTTTACGAGATTCGCAAAGAGACTCATAATAAGGATGAAAGTTTTTTTCGTGAGCACTTTGAGCAAAGAACTGTATTCGAATGAGTATTATCGGGATATGATGAGTAAGAAATAAAGTACCAAATTTGACTTAGATTTTCAGCATTTCTTAAAAGAATTTTAATTGTCTCCATTAAATCAGTGAGTTGCATTGTTTAGAAACTTTAAACACAAATGTCCACAACGACATGAATGGTCTGACGTATGCGGCTTGTATATGAAATCATATGGTTGGAAGTAACTAAACACGACATAAGTTTCCTTCTACGAATACAAGATGTTCTTCAAATTATACAAGTTGATAATTTCAATCACATTTCTTTAATATCAATAAATATACTCCACAACTGGGATCCTCATATATTGATTTACCTGCAGAAATAAAAAAGAGGGAGGCATGTATTAACATCAAAAATGAGGATGATTCTTGTTTTGCTTGGGCGGTGACGTCGGCACTGTATCCTGTTAGAAGCAATTCTGATAGAATTTCATCATATCCACACTATTCGACTATATTAAAGCTAAAAGGCATTCAGTTTCCCATGACTATGAAGCAGATCCCTAATTTTGAGAAGCAAAATGGTATATCCATAAATGTTTATATTCTGCAAAAAGATCGAAAGTCCTTTATTACTCTACCCACTTACCTTACAAGGAATAAGATTGATAAACATGTCAATTTGTTAATGGTACAAGATAGATATGATGAAGCGCCAACGAAATATCACTTTGTTTGGATAAAGAATCTATCAAGACTTCTATCTTCACAACTTAGTAAAGAAGACGCTAAAAAATACTTCTGTAACGGTTGCTTACGCTATTTCAGATCCCATGAAAAACTAGATGTTCATCTTAAATGTTGCAAGGGACGAGTGGGATTTCTATGTGAAAGATGTTTACAGTCATTTACTACGGCAGAAAAGTTGGATGCCCACGCCGTAGAATGTATGAAAATTAATGATTGCGCCGTTAAGATGCCGGAACAGGGGAAAAACGTTCTCAAATTAAAAAACTTTAAGAATAAGGTAAAGGCGCCTTTTATAGTATATGCAGATCTCGAGAGTGTTTTGAAGCAGACTGGGGATTCTAAGAAGCCACAACAACATATCCCTGCAGCCGTTGGGTATTACTTCAAGTGCTCATATGATGATACGCTTTCCTTTTATAAGAGTTATTTGGGTCAAGATTGTATGCGCTGGTTTGCTGATGAGCTAAATCTGCTTGCTCAAGATATTAGTACGGTGTTCCTTTGTCCTTATGGAATTCACATGACTCCTAGTCAAGAACGGCAGTTTCAAGCTGCTACCGAATGTCATATTTGTGAAAAGCCATTTTCCGCTACTGATAAGAAAGTCCGAGATCAAGATCATCTTATTCCTGAAAACAATTATAGAGGTGCAGGGCATGAGGGGTGCAATATTAACTATCAGGATTCGCCTACTGTAAATGTAGTGTTCCACAACTTATCTGGTTATGATGCAAATTCCATCATCGAAGACATTGCTACCTGCATGACTGGATCTATTGATTTGCTTCCTATTACAAGAGAAAAATATATTTCCTTTACAAAACATGTTGAAGATGCACGAATCCGTTTCAGATTTATCGATAGCTTCCGATTCATGGCATCATCTCTCGATAAACTCTCCTCGTATTCAACCGAATTTCCTAATTTGAGATCACAGTTTTCTAGTGTTCCCAAGGAAGAATTCACAATGTTAACTAAGAAGGGGGTGATGCCTTATGACTATTTCAATTCTTTCGACCGCTTTGAAGAAACACGGTTACCTCTTATCGAATCTTTCTATAATAATCTCGAAGATAAACCCTGCTCACGTAAACTTTATAGTAGAGCACAACGCGTCTGGAATACGTTTCAATGTCAAACCTTGGGGGAATATTAAGAGTTGTATATGAAGACCGATATCCTTCTTCTTATTGACGTTTTTGAGCAGTTTCGTTCCAGTTGTATTGCTACGTATAACATCGATCCTGCACATTATTATACATTACCGGGATTTACATTCGATGCTATGCTAAAACATACTGGACAAGAACTGGAACTTCTCACTAATGTAGACATGTTTTTGTTTGTTGAGCGTGGTATACGCGGTGGACTTAGTCAAGTTTGCGGAAAACGTCGTGCTCGAGCCAACAATAAGTATATGCCCACTTATAATCCTTCAAATCCATCGAAATATTTAATGTACTATGATGTCAATAATCAGGTATGTTTTTTAGTTTTTTCATTTTAGGTAATTATTTCAATTAATTTTAATGTTTTAGTATGTATGGGCGATGAGTCAAGCGTTACCATATGGAGGATTTGAGTGGTGTGACTCTAATATAAACGTTACACAAATTGCTGACGATGCTTCTGAGGGGTACATGCTCGAAGTTGATTTGGAGTATCCTACTCATTTACATGATTTGCATAAGAATATTCCATTTTGTCCTGAACACCTAAATCCTAAGACCGTGATGCCTGCTACAAGATCGAATGAGGAGACTAAGTTGATGGGTACCCTAACTAATAAGACAAAATACGTTATACATTACCGAGCATTGAAGCAAGCGTTACAGAATGGGCTTGTATTGGCGAAAATACATCGAGTATTGAAATTCAAGCAGAGTTCTTGGTTAAAACCCTACATTGACTCAAACACCGAGTTACGTAAGGCTGCGAAGAATGAGTTTGAGAAGAACCTATTCAAACTGATGAACAATGCAGTGTTTGGTGAGTATTGCTAGTTTTATATAAATATTTCTATACTAATCACTTTTTCTAATTGTTGCAGGTAAAACCATGGAGAACGTGCGCAAACGCGTTGTTGTAAAGCTAATTCCTCATTGGAGTGGTCGATATGGTGCTGAATCGTACATATATTATCTAAGCCCGAGTTTAAGAATCGTACGATTT
Source organism: Galeruca laticollis (assembly GCA_963921935.1). Lineage (NCBI taxonomy): Eukaryota > Metazoa > Arthropoda > Insecta > Coleoptera > Chrysomelidae > Galeruca > Galeruca laticollis. The sequence continues at coordinate 87,155,944 of OY998180.1, forward strand.
TCAGCGAAAACGTAGTTGCCATCGAATTACGGAAGCTGCAAATATGGTTAAATAAACCAATATATGTAGGAATGGCAATTTTAGATCTGGCTAAAACTACGATCTATGATTTTCACTATTAGTACATGGTGAACCGTTTTAGTGAAAACTGTACTGTACTGTATACTGATACCGATAGTCTTATATATGAGATTGGAGATCAAGATCCTTATGAAGTAATGAAGATTGATTGTTATAAATATTTCGACACCTCAGACTATCCTCTCGATAACGTTTACGGAATTCCCCAAGTTAATAAGAAGGTTCCTGGGATGATGAAGGATGAGAACAATGGTATCATAATGACCGATTATATTGGGTTACGGTCTAAATTGTATGCAACGCGGTTACTTACCTCTGAAGATGGTCTAGCGGAAAAACGAAAACGTCTTGCGAATGATGGATTCGAGAAAGAAGAAATAGATTGCCTTATTCGAAACGTTGGAATAACTAAGAAGGCTAAAGGGGTAAAATCATCAGTTGTGAAGACAGTAATCACATTTGAAGATTATGAAGAATGCCTTGACACCTTCACATAGAAAACCGTTTCCCAAAATCTAATTCGTGCTGAGAAACATCTAGTACATTCAATTGTTCAAGATAAAATAGCGTTAAGTCCTTTTGATGACAAACGATTTATTCTTCCTGGTTCTGATGAAACTTTACCCTGGGGCCACTATTCCATTGATGCATATATGGATATTGACGTCATTATTCCCTAAAAATTTATATCAGAATAGAAATTATTGTTATTATTTTCATTCATTATACTTTTCAATTTTATATTGTGCAATAAAATGTTTATACAATTGTTCTTTATTTTAATACCCCATTATCGGCTGACTGAGCATGGGTGACATCATCAGCATGAGTGCCCTTATGGCTTTACATATTTGCCTCTTGTTCCCTCTTCTTCTTCATAAAGTTGTTTATTTCACTTCAATCTGACCAATCAGAGATGCTGGCGCCCTTATTTCATCCTTGTACATCCACTTATCACAACGGTGCTTATTCGACTCCAATCTGACCAATAATAGCAGAGATATGTGTTATAGTGTCCTAATGGTAACGTTGCTTACGTCACACTATATACATGCTACCATCGAAAAATCATGGAGTACATGAGATCGCAGAACAGATGGGGTATACGACAGAAGGCCCATACGATACATTTGACGGTTGACACATTTTGACTGACGACCGCCCCCACCCCCCGACGACACATAAGGCCCATACGACGATGGTCAACGGCACCCTCTGGTCATTGTCGTTCACTTCTTCAGATGACTCTTTTGATACTCCCTGTTTATTTGCAAAACTTATCGCTTATCTATTCTTCTTTCTCAATTCTTTTACACCCTCTGGTCATTGTCTTCAGGCATGATTCTTGTACACCCTTTGGTCATTGTCTTCATGACAATTGCGTTTATTCGATTTCAATACGACCAATCAGAGATGGTAGTGCCCTTATGGTATATTTATGACTGCATCCTGTATATTGATCACGCCCCATACGGCACATGTGGCGGTTGACGCACGTGACGTGGTTGGCAGATGACGTTAGTGCCCTAATGGCATCTTTTTCTGTACATTCTGTATACGATAATATTCTAAAAATCATATTGCCGTTTATTAGACTCCAATCCGACAAATAATAACAGAGATATGGTAAAATCATTTTAAGTATGTGCGCAGAACGTTGAAATGAGTCTTTTTTGGCCTATATGTAACGGAAAACATGCGCAGTATACGGGAAAAGTAGCCTCGCTACCCCAGCTACCCACGTCCGTTTTGGCACTCTGGTGAATAACAAGTAGATATTTGTTAGTGCCGTTTTGGCAATGACGACGATAGATGGCACATACGACGGAAGGTCCGTACGGCACATACACATACGACGGTTGACCCATTTGACGGCCGTCCCCCCTCCCCCGACGGCCCGGCGCGTGAAAGATGGTAGTGCCCTTATGGCATATTTATGACTACATCCTGTATATCGAACTCAGCGGTGGATGCGCACGTGAAAATTGCTGTCGGCCGCTTCACGCATGCGCAGATCGAAATTGAGCCAAAAATTACCACGATGGACCTTAGCGATTTCCCATGTTATTTTACATAAGGAATGAGGCCGAACCGGTGTTGCTCCTTTACTTATGTTTCCTATACAATGGGTGTGAACGAACCAGGATGATATGATTGTTATTAATACTTTGAATAAGTCGTTTTGATATTTATAATCGTGTATTTTTAAAATGTATTAAACTTGAACCCAGTGATTTTATAAATGTGTTATTGTTTATTCTGTTCCCGAACACAGGTTGCTAGGTAAGTGGTTTCCTCCATAATAATATGCCTTTATGGTAAACGTCGAGTATACGAGGGACCCTTACTAAGTAACCACTACATGGCGATCCTGCGAAGTGAATGGTAATATGGTAATGGAAAAATGGATAGTGAAATGTATATTAATGGTAAATGGTAATAGTAAAATAGTAATCCTCCAGAACAAATGGTTATGGTAAATTATCCTGTAAGTAAATTATAAGTTATGGTACAATTGATGTTATAAGGATAGAACTATATGGTTTTCTACTTAAATTTGGGACCTTGGAGAAAAGAAACAATGGGAGGTTCATCAACCAAACAGGAAGCAAAAGAAACAAGAATTGTCAATAACACTTTCATGGTACAGCAAGATAATGTTGCGATGCACATCATGGTATTACTATACATTATAACAATAGCTTTTATCTGCAAATTCGTTTGGTCAGTATGGAAAACACACCGAAGAGCGTTGAAAAGAGATATCAACAGAAGCAATGCAATAAAGCAGGCAACAAAAACTCTCCCGTATAAGTAATTTGTAAGTACACATGCATTCTATTCTTATGAACAAAGTTTTTTTTTAAATGTCAATAACGTGGGAAGATTTTGAGAATAAATTACGATTGATTGTAGAAGAACTTAATAAACAGGGAAAAAGGGCTTTGAAGAAGGAAACTCCTAAAAATCCTGATAAACATATAGAAGTAATTAGTAGCATAGTAGGTCTTTACAATAATTTTACTAGGTTAATAGTCAAAAATTGGAAAAATTTAAGTTCAGTACAACAGGAGACTTGTAAAAATTATTCAAGTAAAATAGGGATAAAGCTGAAAGGGCATTTCAAGCGTTAAATTGTATTATAGACATACCTACCTCTATATTTGAGGAAATTAATACGGTTGTATTACAAGCAATAAGCAAACAGTTGAAAATGGCGACAAGTATGAACGATTTTTTTAATTTTGCGAGTTAAGTTTTACCGAATGAGTTTAACGGCGAAGCAAGTAAATTACAGTCATTCTTAGACTCATTGGATTTACTACAGACAAACACGAATGGTAATAAGGAAAATGCTATCCTATTGATAAAAACGAGATTAACAGGAAACGCTAGAAGTTTAATCACAACGGAAAACTCCATTGCAGACATCAAAGATAAACTTAAAGCAGGGATAAGAAGAGACAATCCAAGCCTTCTCCTAGCGAAACTTGGTAAAATAAGACAGAACGGAAAGGATGTGACACAGTATGCAACAGAAATAGAGAAACTGGCGGAAAGATTACAGGCAGCATACATATCGGAAGGGATGCCTGAACGGCTAGCTGAGAAATATACGAAAGAAGCAACGATTAAGGCAGTAACTATGAATTTCGCAACGAATGCAAGCAAAACGATAATTGCAGCGGGAAGTTTTGAAACAACACAAGAGTTATTATCAAAATTGGTTTCAGTAGAAGGTATAGTAGGACAACAACAAGTCTTACATATGAAAGATAACAGGAATTTCTTCAGGAAATCAAACTTTGACTTTAGGAATAACCATCGGAGAGGAATCAACAGAGGATGTTATAATGGTAATCATTCAAGAGGAACATTTAGACAGTATAATCAAGGAAACAACTACGGCAGATACGAAAATTTTAATAACGATAGGAAATACAATAATAATGGACATTACAATAATCGAGTCGACAATAACGTGAGAATATGCAAGATAGAAGAGAAAATTTAAGAAATGAGTAGACAAATTGCGCAGTTAAAGAAAGAAAATTACGATCTAAGGATGGAAAATATGGAACTGAAGGAAAAAACAGAATTTTTGCAAGGAAACATGACAGATACTGAGAAAAATTTTAGAGAAAAAAATTTAATAATACATGGTATATAAGAAGAAAACAAAGAAGATGAGGAACAACTAGAAAACAAATTAGAAGATGTAATGAACAAGGTTAATAACACAGTAGATGTTAAAACAGATATTTTGAAATGTAAAAGATTAGGAAACAAAACCAGTAACAAAAATAGACCAGTACTAATAATGATGAAAGATGTGAATAAGAAAGTAGAGACTTTGAACGGAACGAATAAGTTAAAAGGAACGAAGATATATATTGATGAAGATTATCAAAAAGAGATATTGGAACAGAGAAAACAGTTAATAAGATACATGAAATAGGCGAGAGAAAGTGGAGCTAAAGCTAAGATAGTTGAAAATATATTAATGATAAACGACAACGTGTACAGTTTAAAAGAACTAGAAGAAAGGAAGAATAAATTAGAAATACATACAGGTGGAAATAAATCAACATTTAAGGAAAATAACGAAACTAATCCGAAAATTTTGGATAAAATTTTCAGCGATAAAAGTTTTAATCAACCAAGAGGTAAACAAATTGTCTAAGAAAATTTGAAATTTGATCGATTTGGAAGAATATGATTTTGAAATACAGTATGTTAAAGGTATAGCGATCTATGCGGACAGCATATCGAGAATATCCATAGAAGAACTTAATGATTTATACATAAATAATTCACATGTCTTGGCAATCACAAGAGCACAAATGCAAAAAGAAAACGTACAAACAGCAAAGGATCAAAGGAATAAAGTGGAAACAAAAGAAGTAAGAATACAAAAACCTGCAGTAGTAAAAGTTTTAAATAACATTGAGGCACATAAATTACCAATTTTACACTTTGAAAATAACCGTATCTCACTTAGGATGAGCATCCGGATCAAAAATAAATTGAAATTTAGTGAAGCCTTGAATACCGGTTTACACAACTTCGACCTAGGACGAACGTTGGAAAAGCTTGAAGAGCTATCGGTAAGAAATGAAGTAAAAAGAATGAAAATATATGCAAATGATGATATATTTAAAAAGTGCACAGTAGAAGAATTTATAGAAATAGGAAATCAAAGATTAAAAAGTATTCATGTATGTATATGCGACGTACCAAAAACGGTACAGCAGAAAGAAGAGATCCAACAGATATTAGAAAGATACCACAATGATCCAATGTTTGGGGGACATGTAGGAAATAATTGTTTATTAAAGAAACTAAGAGCAAATTTCAAGTGGAAAAACATGGAGAAAGACGTAAGGAAATACGTAAAAAATTGTCATAAATGTCAAGTGAATAAGGCAAAGCCCAGTCACAAAGACAAATTTGTTATAACAGATACATCTATAAAACCGTTTGATATTATTAACATAGACACAATAGGCCCGTTTGTAGAGAGTAACAACGGAAATCGTTATTGCATTACGATATTATGCGAATTAACTAAGTACGCAGTTATGAGACCAGTTCAGAATAAAGAATCACACACAATAGCAAAAGCAATTTTCGACAACTTTATACCAAATTACGGATTGATGAAAGAAATAAGAACAGATCAAGGGACGGAATATAAGAACGAAATAATGAAGAATTTAGCAGAACTATTAAATATAAAACATAATTTTTCGAAAGCAAACCACCACGAAACAATAGGCAGTTGCGAAAGATTACATAGGACATTTAACGAATATATAAGAAATTTTATCAAAGATTCTAGGGATAACTTGTGTTAGTTTGTAAGAATGTTCGCATATTGTTATAATACAACACCAAATACGTATCACGGATACACTCCTTTTGAGTTATTATATGGGAGAAAACCCAATTTGCCAGAATTTTTAAACGTAAAAATTGAACCGTGTCACAATTTTGAAAAATATGATAATGAATTAAGATATAAATTACAATACGCTAATGAAAGGGACAGACAGTTTTCAATAAATAATAAATTAAGTAGAGTTAATAATAGCGAAAATGTTTCTTCACCCGTAAATTTCAAAATAGGGGAATTAGTTATTCTAAAAAATAAAGCAAGAATCAAATTTGATTCACATTATCTAGGTCCGTTTAAAATAACGAGAGTCAATGGGCTAAATTGTGAGATTACATCTCCAGACAAAAAACAACAGACTATTCATAAGAATCGATTGTTTGTATACAAAGAGCGGAAACAATTGTAAATAAGTGAAGTGTGTTGATAAACGAACAAATAGTGTTTAGTAAACAAAGTCAAAACAAAAACATTCATAAAAACAGTTATAGATATAAGTGTTATCGAAAAATTAAAATGATAATTTTTCTCTTCCAAGAGGGTATGATGTAGTGATCCCTTAAAAGACATTAAAGACAAAAGGGCACTAACTTAGAAATAATATTTAAATTCAGGTTAATATTAGTTATAGTATTTAGGGAGCATCGGCCGGCCATAGTCAATGTCATTTATCAAGGAAAGATTGTTTTTGTTATTTTATAAACAGACATGTATAGTTTACAGACGGAGGTCGGATGTGTAGAAAAACACAACTATGTTTCCTATATAATGGGTGTGAACGAACCAGGATGATATGATTGTTATTAATACTTTGAATAAGTCGTTTTGATATTTATAATCGTGTATTTTTAAAATGTATTAAACTTGAACCCAGTGATTTTATGAATGTGTTATTGTTTATTCTGTTCCCGAACACAGGTTGCTAGGTAAGTGGTTTCCTCCATAATAATATGCCTTTATGGTAAACGTCGAATATACGAGGGACCCTTACTAAGTAACCACTACATATTTCTACCCACTCCCCTTTTTCCCTCTATCTTTCCTTCTATTAATAGTTGTAGAAACTGGTATCTCTCGTTGCGTATCACATGTCCCAGGAACGCTGTTTGCCTGCGTTTTATCGTGTTCAGCAATTCACGCTCTATTTCTGCCCTCCTCAAAATTTCCTCGTTGGTTTTTCTTGCCGTCCATAGAACTTTCAAGATTCTTCCACATTTCAAGTGCTTCCAATCTGTTCATGGTATTCACCTTCAGAGTCCAGCCTTCCATGCCATACGTAGCATTTTGTGAATCTTATTCTGAGATTGAGGTCGAAGTCAGAGTTCGTGAAGACGTTTTTGAATCTCATGAATGAGCTCCTCGCTTTTTCTGTCCGGCACTTGATTTCCACGTCTGAAGACCAGTCTTCACATAGTCAGGTTCACAGGTATTTAAACTTTTTTATCCGTTCTATGTCTTCACTATTGTATGATAGCTTTGCATTCTGGAAATCATCTAATTTACGGGTGATTATTAGAAATTTTGTCTTTTTTCATTGATGTTAATCCCCATCAACCGGCTATGTGTTTCTACCATGTCCAGAAGTCTTTGGAGATTATTCATGTTATCTACTATCAGCGCTGTGTCTTCTGCATACCGTATATTGTTGATCCATATGTCATTTACTTTGATGCCCAATTGTTGTCCTTCGAGAGCTTCTAGAAATATATTTTCAGAGTATACGTTAAACAGGAGTGGGGAGAGGACACAACCCTGCCTTACACCTCGAAGGATTTTCTGCGCTTTTGTGGCCTCGTTGTCTACTCTAACTGCAGCTGTTTGGTTCCGGTACAAGTTTTCAATACAGTGTATATCTTTCTGATCTATGTCAAGTCACCTTAGTATTTGAACGAGTTTGTGATGTTGTATTCCGTCAAACGCATTTTCATAGTCTATAAAACACATCACTACATCTTTTCTCTGGTCGTTGCGACTAGTGCCTCTCTTGTACCGAGACCCCTTCTAAAACCGATATGAGAGGACTCAATAAAGCTTTCGCATTTTGTGGAAATTCTGTAGTGAATGGCCTCCAGAAATATTTTAAGAGTGTGATTCATCAATCTGATCAATCTGTGGTCTTCGCGTCTTGTTGCGTTGTTCTTTTTCGTAAGTGGGATGAAAACAGACGTAAGCCATTTAGTTGGGACTTTTCCTTCGTTGTTAATTTGGATGAAAAGCCTATGAAGTATCTTAACCTGGGACCGCCCCTGGGGTCCAAATAGGCACGCGTTATTTTCTAGCGCTCCACGAATATTCGTGTTTGGAGGGGATGTCAATGCGTTCACAGGTTCTTAGGAAGTGTGAATCGAGTTTATTATTGCATTTAGCTCTGTAAAGTGAAAGCGTTTGTTTTATTTGCGTATTAAAAATGGCTGACTTTTTGGACCTTGGAGGCTTAAAATATATTTTGAGGTGAGATTTACTTTTTGACTATAATTTTGTTGTAGTTATGTTAATAAATGTTCAATTATTTTATGTACATATAGTTTGACGAGTTTATATTGGTGTAAGTGGCGTTTGTTTCGGACTTTTTCATGCCGTACCCATATGGACCCCGTGGGCACTTAAACTTTTCTTTTGTTTCAGGCCCGGTTTTTTGCTACAGGTAGCAATCGAGGTTTTCTTATGAGAGAATGTTGCACCAGAAAAGATTTTTGTTGAGCCTCCCCCATGTAATATACTTACCGATGAAGAATCCGGAGCCGAAGATGAAGGGGGAAATTTAGACCATTTATCTGGTAAACAACTTTAAGCACCTGTAGAGCTAGTTTTTACTAACGGTCGAATTGGAGGTAATTCTGATGATGCTACTCAGGAACTTTCTATTCCTTCAGCTGCTTCATCCTCTTCTCATCAGTTCACACCAGGTCTCAGTACTTCCTCAATTATACACAAGAATACCAATGAAGAGGCTCTCTCTGAGAGTACTTAGCAACAACACCTACATAAAAATTCAGCATTTATTGATCCTTGGTTGGATTACCAAATAGAAAATCTTCAAAACGTTCAATATATTGAAGGAGATGTGACGAAATATATAAATGAAACATTCCCTGCACCGAACTATGAGCTTTACAAGGATAAAACTCCCATTGAAGTTTTTGAAATGTTCCTCACAAATATTATCACCTCTCTCGGGAAATCACTAAATATACGGCTTTCAAGAATCAAGAGAACCAAGATATTACAACAGATGAAATCAAATGCTTCATAGGAATTATGATTTTGAGTGGTTACAATTCTGTCCCTTCTAAACGTCACTATTGGGAGACGTCCGAAGAAATCAGAAATGACTTGATATCCAGAGCTATGCAAAGAAACAGATTCCTTTCCATCATGAAGTACATTCATTGTACAGTCAACACGAAAATTGATATGACTGACAAGTTTGCAAAGGTCAAACCTGTAATGAATATGATCAAAGGAAGATTCTGAGAACTAATTGTGCCGGAGGAAAATTTAAATTTTGATTAAAGCATGATAAAATATTTTGGTAGACTCAGTGCTAAACAATTTATTAAAGGAAAACCGATCCGGTTTGGCTATAAGGCTTGGTAGAAGGCTATTGCGTGACATTCGATATTTATCAAGGGAAAAATGCTACAATTCCTGATGCATATAGCACAATTTTTGGAAAAGCTGCTTCTCCCTTTGTGAAACTTTTAAGTGAATCTCCTGAACAAAAAATTAGCTTACCATACCATTTTTACTTCAACAATCTCTTCACTTCAGTAAATGTATTCTCTTTCCTTAGACTTAGAGGTTATCAGGCTACTGGAACAATGAGAAGTAATAGAATTCCTAAATAAGAAGTAAGAGAAGCATAATGAAAGAACTCCATTACAAAATCGAAGAAACAAAAACTGAATGTAACGATAAAGAATGTCTTTCCAGAGATACTTGATCATAAGATACGAAAAAATAGAGGACAATTCTGTAGTGCAATAGATAGAAAATTGGGAATATTTTTTGTTAGGTGGAAAGACTGTATCTGTAGTTTCAACATGTTATGGTCTTCAACCTATTCGCCCTGTAAAGAGATATTCCAAGGATCAACATAAGAATATTCAAGTACCGCGGCCGTTTTTAATAGGAAAGTATAATGAGTATATGGGGGAACAGACTAAATGGACCGCAATTTAACTGAATATAGAATCAACATACGGGCGGCAGCTATCATGTAGGCGGACTTTAGTTCAAGGATATTTGACCAAATATCAAACCGTAACTTTACGGCCTGGCCCAAATCAAACCCCACTAGCTAATTCGCGAAAGGTAATTCTGATACGATAACGTTGAACATCTAGTAAATTTCACCAACGATGGACAGAGAAGAAGATGTGGATTAGAAAGCTGCAAAAGTAACGTCAGAACACTGTGCATAAAATGTAACGTTGGATTATGTGTTCCATGTTTTGGAAAATATCACACTGAACGATGAAAGTAATTGCATATGTGTGTTCAATACTTTTTTATTCCATTAAAAAATATTTATAATGCTGTCTTATTTGTTCTGTAATTTACTAACTTGATAGTTTCTATGCCCACGCGGTCCATATGGGTACGTGCTAAATTCAATATTTAGAATTGCCAAACATTTTTTTTTCAATTTTTTATCTGTTTTTTATATAATTTACTGTAGCATATCCAACTTTCACTAACATAACTGAAAAAAAGAATAGTTAAGGGCGTTCCCAGGTCAATACCTTCGCTGTCTAATAATTTAAGCAGTTCAACAGGAACTAGATCTAGCCCAACCGTTTTCTTATCCTTCGAGCTTATTATTGCTCTAGTAATCTCTTCTATTGTGATTTGCGGTCCAACCAAATCCTCTTCCAAGATGTCTTCTAGCCGTGGTCTTTCATCTGCAAAGAGGTTGCCAATATATTGTTTCCAGATAGCTTTCCTCTGTGCGTTGTCTTATGCCATTTGCCCATGATCATTTTGTATGTTGGAGAAAGTCTGTTTCCTGTACACTCCTGCTGTTTCTTTTATTTTCTTGTGCAAGTAAAACTGATCATGTTGGTCTTGTAAGTGTTCCATTTCTTTCCACTGTTCCTTCAGCCATCTATTTTTTGCCGTTCTTATCGCATTTTGCATCATTTTGTATCTGTCTCGACTGTCTGTGTTTTTGTATTTTCTTCTCTCTTCAAACATTGCTATTTTGTCTGTCAGTCATTCTTTTTTTTACCTTTTATTTGTATCTTATTTCTTCTTATGCTGTATTTATCATCATTTCTTCTATGTCCTTCCATGTGTTGTCAAGGTTCATCTCCTCACCTGATTGTGACAGGGCTAAAGTTGTCAAGGTTTCATTTAATTTATTGCCTACTTTGCTTTTGATGGTGTCGTCTTTAATTCTATCATAACCTATCCTTGGTTCTTGTTTTGCTTTTTTATTATTAGCTATTTTTATTTCTATTATGAGATGTACATGGTCTGTTGGGACGTCGGCTCCAGGGTATGTACATGTTCTTGTTACTAATGTTCCGAATCGTTTTTTGATCAATATGAAGTCTATTTGGTTCCTAATTATATGTTCGGGACAGTCTGCTGGGGCTCTCCATGTGTAGAGACGCCTGGGTGGAAGTCTGAACCAAGTGTTATTTTCATGTGCTCGTCTTGACAAAACTGGTGTAGCCGCTCACCTCGTTCGTTCCTCTCTCCCAATCCATAAGGGCATACTAGTTCATCTGGTATACGATTTCCAACTTTAGCGTTGAAGTCGCCTAGTATGAGGTTTATTTCGTGTTTTTAAACGTTTTTATGGATTAGTTGTCTCGGTTCTTCATAGAATTCTCCAACTTCGTCATCTGATACCTCGGCGGTGGGGGCATATATTTGCATTATATTAATAATAACCGTATTTGCTTCCAATCTAAATAATGCTATGCGATCTGAGTGTGGGAGAAAGTTAATTACACTCAGAGATTATTGTCTTGGTTTCCTGAACATAAAAAGACTTTTCCTTGTGTTAGCCATTTTCCTACGTCTGACCACAATGTCTCTGCTACCCCAATGACATCTATTTTCAACCTGTCCATTTCTTGTATTACATTAGCCAACTTCCCAGCTTCATATCGACTTTGTACGTTCCATGTACCAATTTTGATCTTTCTTCGTAGATTTATTCTACTTTTTTATCATTTAACACTGTTCCCACCGGATAACCGATTGGGGAACTATTTTTACCTCCGGAACATTTCGAGTTAAATGAGGTTCATTTTGGTTCTCTTGGGATATCTATCTTATATATCCTTAATACGGTGGTTTCCCGTTGTCTTCCGTATTCTTATGCCGTTGACTAATTTCTTGGTTCATCCGCCTTAAGAGCCAGTTTCCCAACCCTAGGACAAAAGAGTGCTCTTCCATTCACTGGCTCCTCCACCCGAGGCTGTTGGCCAGTGAATGGGGGATTGCTTATACCGAAAATCATTCGGTCCTCAGAGCCTCGTTAGTCATCTAACAGGGTGCACCACTCGAAGGTGAGGTTGACATTTGAATAGGAGAGGCGATATTAGGCGCATCCTACCCCTTACTCCCCTAATTATCTTTACGGCAATAGAAACTTAATTATGATTTTCAAGTGGTTTTAGTGAAATATCGTGAAGTAAATTAATGCATTACATTATAATCTCAATAACCCACATTCTGTCTATAAACCGCACCATTGAGTGTGAATGCTCATTCGTAACTGTGATGCATTCATTTACTTCACGACATGTCACTAAAACCACTTGAAAATTATAATAAAGTTTTTATTGCCCTAAAGATAAATAAAATATATTTCAAATGAGGTATTTTGTGACCTCAGTAACCAATACAAATTTTCAAGTTAGTAACGCCCCCTATCACACTGAGCTTGGTTTTACATCTAATGTTATCTACCTAGAAGGATTATAACGGAAAATCTTTTAAATTTGCATATTCCAGCTCCAATAATCCGCTAACTATGACTGCGGAACTTTACTATCGTATTATCTGGAAAGTCGAGTTTTATACTTCGTCCTGCTTCCGCTACTAAAATATAACTACACTGAAAAGTGATCTAGACATTTTTAGATGTACCAGAGGGTCGAAGGTTCAAATATGACAGTAATAAAAAGTGGCGTATTGTGCTACGAGACTGAGTTGGAAAACACAAGGTGTGGTTCTATTTTATTCGAAAAAAACAATTTGCCAGTAATGGGTGTATCATGTGTGAATGGAGATATTCAAATATATGTTACTATATAATGGGGCTTGATACTTGATTTTAAACTCTTAATAGGTACTCAATTACCATATTCTCGCACAAAATTATGTGATTATGAATATAAATACTGATGCTATAGAATTGAGATTAATTCGCATTTATAATCATTTGGTGTGAGTGAAATGAGCCAAAACCATATTCTTTCCACCACTCAATAAACCTAATATAAAAGAACTACAATAAAATCCCCAAAAAAGATATATCTAGGCAGGGAAATTTTTGGGAAATCAGGAATGAGACGTTATTTTATAAGATAATTTAGATGAGACATTCAGATATCCTTGTCAGATTTGACATTGTCTCCGTATTTACCAACATCCCTATCGATAAAACTTTATCTATCTTAGACACTAAACACCACATCACCTCAGATTGTATTTCCGTAATCAAACACTGTTTTTTCCAACACCTACTTGATATTCCAAGGTAACTTCTACAGACAACTAAAAGTTGCCCCCGTAGGATTTCCTATCTCTACAGTTATGGCCAACATTTTCAGGGAACATTTCGAAGATTCAGCACTATCTATGTTGATGATACTTTCGTCATTTGGCCCCATGAAAGGAATACTTTGTATCCCTTCCTTCTCCATCCAAACAGCGCACATCCCTGTATTCAATTCACGATGGTACTGGAAGACAACTCATCTCTATCATTTCTTGACGTAATGATTAAAAAACTTTCACCAAATGATTTCTCACACTCCATCTATCGCAAACTCATTCACACCAACCGTTTTCTCAATCCCCATACCGATCTCCAACCGGCCCAACTTAATTCTGTCATCAATACACGCGTATCTCGATCCATCTCTGTCTGACGAGTCCAATCGACCATCAGAAATCAATTTACTAAAAAAAACTTTAATTCAAAATGATTATAAAGAATCACAAATCAAGAGGGACATTCAGAAATTTTTAGCTCCCACCATTGACTTAGATAGTCAATTAAAAATATCCCTTCCTTATATTAAAGGAGTGACAGACAGAATCTGCAAAATCTTCAAACCCCACGATATTCGAGCAATCTTCAAACCCCAACAGAAAATCACCCACCTAATCAGATCTGTCAAGGATAAAATTCCCAGTGAATAGCATGAAGTATATGAAATCCCTTGCTTAGATTGTTCCCGCACCTGCATAGGTCAAACCAACCGACGTATCTCCGTTAGAGCAAAAGAACACTTAGTGTCTGTTAAAAATTCCGATATTTCTTCGACCTTGCCCCAACATCGTGTCCAAATAAGGCACACAATCATAACTATCGCCCTAACTCGCTCCTTCTAGTCCAGAATAATTCGAGAAGCTATCGAGATAGAATAACTTCCAAATTTCTTGAATACCGGGGATGACGGCCAGATATTACCACCACCCTGGAAAAATCTTCTCCACCCGCCCCATTCCTATATCTGTTACCACTTCCGCCAGCAGCTCACGTACAACGCGCACCGAAAAGACCAAACCCGCCAATAGGTCCCCCATAAATACACGATCCAGACACCTTATCTGTCAGTCACCTTCAAGCCAGTAATGAGGGTTAGTGTTTTACGGTGTTTTAAGTGGTAAACATTTTTTATTATTTCCTTTTTCGGTGAAATTCCAAGGAGTACGCAGATAGAGTGGCGCATGGAATTATCCGACCGGGGTGGTTCCTTGCGTTGAGTAGGCAGATTGAGATCAAGAAATTGGATCACTTCCTACATTAATGAACAAATAATCTAGCTCCCCACTCTTGATAATGGCTTCAAAGTGGAAGCCAACGCGGTTCAACCCGTGATCATTGTTCATTTCTACATAACTCTAACCGCGGAGACCTTTATATATATATATATATATATATATATATATATATATATATATATATATATATATATTGTTAGGAACATTCTGAGGGCACATATGTTTTATCGTCAAAGTGTTAGAAAAAGACAAATACATATAAATTCAGTGTATTATTCTTTTTCCCTAACAGGATATCATAAAGTGGAAAACGTGCAATACATGACCATAATTACAATGTGTGTTACACAAAATCTTTGTAGGTACTAACAGGATCCCACTGAGCACAGAACCTTGCAAAACATTGCTGCACATTACATTTCAATACATTTTGAAATGTTTCCTGGAGAAGTTGCAGTCATATTGTTGCGTTAGTTCAGTTGAAACATTGTGACTTGCTCATTAGAGAAACATTTCATTAAGTTGAGATTTCCTTCCCACTGAAACGTTTGTAATTGAGATTGTCGTGATGTTCTTAGATATGCCAGTTGTAATATTGCATCAGCATTTTTTCAGAAACATTGCTGTAAGTTAATTATTTGTTATGTTTGAGACATTTCGCTATCAAGTTTCAGTGATATTGTCAAATATACAAATTGAAATATTCATTTACTTTCGCTAGTAACATTTTTGTACGTTATTTATTTCTTCCTGTCGAAATATTTCCATATGAGGTTTCAGTACCTATCCAAGTTGGGATATTGCGATATTTTTTAATCAAGAAACATTGCTGTGAGTTAATAATATACCTTCCTGCTGAAAAATCCCTAGATGCATGACGTTTATTTCGATTATTCTCCGGCACACTTTTCGGATTTCGAATTTATATATTTCTAGATTAGGTCTGATCGGAACTGAGTGAATGGTTCTATAAGTTCCCAATGCATCGTTTTTGTTTTTTGCGTCGCGCGTCACGTATTCTGATCGGCAAATTCCTGACGCGATTCACCAATTCGCCAATCAGAATGCGTGAAGATGGCGTGACGTGAGACGCGAAAGGCAAAAACGATGCATTGGGAACTCATCCTAACCGAGCCCAATAATAGTATAGAAGAAGAAAATTGGGTTAGGATTTGTTTCTTTCGAGTTTCCAGTCCAGTGCTTCGACTTTCGACCGGTCGCTGGAGGGAAAATGGAATAACATTTTTTCTGTTTTCTTGGTTAAGTGGAGCAATGGATTAATTTATATTTGTATACTCTATACAATAGGCTCACAGTTTCCTTTTTATTTTATAGTTGTGAATTGAAAGGTATGTTTCAGGTATAAATGTTTGTTTTTCACTTAGAATTATTAAGATTCAATTATATTAGTTATTATATAGTATATCAACAAGACTATAGGCTCCTTCGATTTAATTACTTGTTTGTGAAGTTTGAACCACAAATTTTCATTTTAATATACCTCCAGGAAGCACCAAGTAATCTGGTTGCTTCTCAGTATATAAGTTGATATCTGTGCAAATTGTGTAGTGTGATATACTGTTGTTATTAAAATATGTTTTATTATGAATTTTTTAGTTCAATAAATTAATGGATGCATATTTATATTTTAATTTTTTCACTGCTTTTAGTATTTGTATAATGGTTCGATGCGAAGTATTCAGTGGACCATTACGTAGAAACTGACAAAACATTGAAAAAAAAACGAAATTGATGAATACAAAGCAGTATTCATACATTCATTGAACTGAATTATCTGCTACTGGAGATACATGTTTTTTTGTATCTGATGTGTTATTTCATTTGCAACTCTGTTTTTATTTCGGTTCAATAAATCGTTGGGATATTTTGATTTAAATTTGCTTTTTTCGGGTTCTCTTACTTGTCCAACGTTCAGAACGGACACACATTCTGCGTTAAAAGTGCAGTCACTAACGAATCTCAATAAGTTTTTTTAACTTAGAATTTACATATTGACAAAACTTTATAAAAGCTTTCAACCACACCAAGAAACCAAATTGAAATCACTAGCCCTTAACACACGTTTAGTTAATCATGCTATAGCCTCTACAGATTAGAAGTACTCTTCATTAAGTACAAACGCAAGTCATTTCAATTTGTGGTTAAGAGACTAATTGATCCATTTTGAAATTTTCCAATCTTAATATAATTAAGCATTTTTCCATTATCAATATGATAATTTGAGAGCACCTGTAACTCCCTAATAATTATATTGCCAAATCATAAAGATGATTTTAGTAAACTTTCGAACATTATCTGCAACTTTCAATAACAGGGAATTTGCAACATCACAAAAAGAAGTTGATTCAAGTATACTTCTGAAATGTCTTGGAATGGTACTAGTAAGTTCTAATTATAAGGTCCCTGCTACATACCAAATGAAAGATGATTTGAATATACTTTTGAAATGTATAGGAACATTTCCTGAAACGTCTAGTTATAAGGTTACTGCAACATCATAAAAGAAAATTGATAAGAAGGTGATATTGAAATAATGATACAACCTTGCATTTGAACGGTGTTAGAAATATCCGTACGTACCATCATCTAACATAACTTTTGAAATATTACAAATGAACGTTGCAATGGCGGCCGTTACGGCGTTGCTGGCATGTTGATGCAACATCATTGCAAAGTCGGAAGCAACATTACACATCCTATATGTGATTTGCAGCAACGTTGAGGCAACATATTCTTGCTCAGTGGGATAACAGAAACAGTGTTGCCAACTTTCATTGTATATTTATATCAATTGTAAAATGTATTGTTCTAACACGAGAACAAGTTATAAGAAGCTTTCAATTATGATTATTCGAGAAGTTGTAACAGATTACGATAATTAATCCCATCTATTTTGTTGAACATTTTATTGTAATGCTTGAAATTGCTCTAGTTTTTTTTCAGATTTGGCAACGTGAAATTTGTCTCTGAACATCTGGGGGTTGAATGTATTAGTAAACAAAATTTAGTGTTCTTTACATTTGTTTGCAAATGAGAAACGAATTCTCTGTGTAAACACACACAGTACAAATTGAAAAACGCTATGATAGTAAACATAAATAACATCAAATTCTAGTGAAAGTACCTACTATTTGTAAATAAAAGTAATATTCTGATAGGTAATAAATTAAAAATAAAACTTCTCAATTCTTAAATGATTTTAAATCAAATGTTCGAATAAACCCCTGTTTTGAGCTAAACAGCAACATTGAGTGACGTACCCAGATGTACAGATAATCATCGTCAAGAGGCGCACACGCGATTCGTATTTGTTTGGTATAATAATCTACGCCGGCTTTTGATTGTCTGTCTCACTATTGTCTTTCTCTAACACACTGGTAAAGCCATGTGACCCTCATATTTTCCCGTTGACTATGAGAGAATTATCGTTTTACGTTGAAATTTACTGGAGAACGATTTCTCTTATAAATAAAAAGGAATATTTTAAGGGCATACTTCCAACGTGTAGATTGAAAATGAAGAGAGATGATAGATAAAAATAGAAGAATTACGGCTGTAGATGAAATCGTTTTATCAGGAGCGTAGGAATTACATGCGGTTTATTATTGAGATATTTTTGTAAATAGAATACAGATATAATACAACTATTAGCATACGACTTATTTCGCATGTTATGGTACCCTGTTGAAGAAAATGGTGATACACTGAATATATTTGTTTCATTACAACAAATTGTTCGCTTTTGGACTCTGTATTGGTGCCATAGAATATTCCTTATGATGTTAATCAAAATTATTATGCTTATATTCAATAATTGCACTCTCAATATTGACGAATGTCATTTTTTTAGCTTTTCGCCATTGATTGATATAAGTTATCAATCAACCCTATCCTCCAGTGATTTTTTAGTGGCTTATTATATAATTCAGTTTACATCCATGAATTGTTGATTCTTATTGCCATTAGTTGAAAATGTTGTTTAATAAAACGGCTAATATTAATATGTACATTTCCAAAACTCTGGTACTTGGGGAAGCATTTTTTTTCATAATATAGATTTACTTATTTCAAATACTTACTAGGTAGGTTTTAATTTATTGTTTAAATCATATCAGCGTATACTAACCGAACTAATATAGTGAATTAGATTATTACTTCTGAATTATTTCTTTGTAAATTAAGCTGGTTGTTATAATGACGGGATACACGGAAGTAATGTCGATTTTTTTTATTGTTCATCGCATTAAGCTGTCAGGTTAGTACAATCTTATTATTTCTCAATTAATAAACTAAACTGTCCACATTACACATCTGTATTTCTAACCTTAACTTCTATAATTGCGAACTTTTACATAATGGGTTGGTTATACAACATTTTGCTGTGGTGAACTGGCTAGTAATAGCCTGAATGTATTTCTCGATTATTGAAAACTGGAAGTAAATGCCTACCAGCTACCAGGCATATGTTTAGATCTATTGCACGTTTTCCACTTTATGATATCCTGTTGACGAAAAAGAATGATACACTGAATTTATATGTATTTGTCTCTTTCTAACAAAGTGACGATAAAACATATGTGCCCTCAGAATTTTCCTAACACTATATATATATATATATATATATATATATATATATATATATATATATATATATATATATATATATATATATATATATAGTTAGTGTAATTTTTCTTGAACCTTCCAATTATATTGTACAAAAAGTTTTTCTTGGTGTTTGGTTCGGTTTAAAATTAGTAAATAGACTTTAAATAGTCATGTTATTTATTTAAAAATATATAAAAACGGGACGTTTTGGGGAACCAGTCGAAACGTCCCGTTTTTATATATTTTTAAATAAATAACATGACTATTTAAAGTCTATTTACTAATTTTAAACCGAACCAAACACCAAGAAAAACTTTTTGTACTATATATATATATATATATATATATATATATATATATATATATATATATATATATGTATAATTATTTATTTTTGTTACTTGTTACTGTTGTGACTTGAGCCTTATCCGTATCTTGCTTTAGTTTATTTAATGAATTTATTTTGTTTATAATATTTGTTTTTTATTTATGCTTGTTATTCTGAAACAGTTTTCCTTTGGTTTTTGTTATGCAACATCCACGCCACTGTGCAAGCAAGCAAGCATATTGCTAGACGTGGAGGTCATTCCACTTTCAAAACTGATTGGTTCGAGTTTAGACAAACGATTCAAATAAAAACTGTAAATTTCGTGATTAGTACAAATTTCAAGTGCGTTTGCTGAAGACATTGTAATAATAACTGAATGAGAAAGTGATCCTCAGGAAAATATAGATATATGAAATGAAATAATACATGCAATACAGATCAGTATAAAGTAATCAACAGACACTGGATATTGGTATACAGCTGTGTAGCTGGAACGAGTACATGTGTTTGAATATTTGGTACTAACGATATAGGAAAAAAAGAAACGACAAAAATGTAAAGGTATCCTGGAATCAGGTTGCAGTCAAAGCAAGAAACAAAAAATTGAATGAATTCCTACATAAATAAAAGATTCATTTTTCTACGACTATCATAAAATTTCTATATTCCGAGTTAGTTTTTGATTATGGAATAGCTTCATTCTAACCATAGGGTAAGAATATTCATTCTCGCCCTTGATATGAAATGAATACTTGTGTTACCCTCTAAATGTCACGGTTCATTTGACAGAAAGAGAAATTAGGCGTGTTTCGTTTTCTACACCAGCTGCACTACGCAGAATAAAAGTAGTGCAGAAATATCGAAATGCATAGAAAATCCTCTAAAGTGAACGTAAAATGACTAATATGGTCGTTAGTATTAATTGTTCGAACTAGAAGTGCAGCATATGTGTATTTTGTGGAACTTTTTGAGAAGAAAATAGAAAACGCTGCTTAGCAACAATTGTCAACTGTCAAAAACGTCGATTATCAAAGTTGTTTAATTATCTATTTTTTAAAATTCTAAACTAAAATTAATTATTAGTTCATAAACAGTAAGTAAATACCTATATATAATTTAATTTAAATCATAGCAATTATATGGCTTCATTCCTTTTTAGTTGTTAATACTCACAGCAGTGGTGATTTGACCACAACTACCCCAGAAATTAGGGAGTTAGAAATTCAATATATGTTGTTTTGTTTTTTATTTGATAGTCGTAGAAAAAGTATAGTCAAAAATACGGGTGTAATTCAAAATTCGACACTCATAGAATCGTTTCCCTCGCCTACGGCTCGGAAAAAATCTTTCAACTCGTGTAGAATTTTATTTATTCCACCCTTGATATAGAATATACTCTTCCAAACCAGTTGAGGGTGAAGGGAACTGACCCTGTAATCGATTTGATGAATTTAAGCAAATCAATAATTTTTTTTTAAATTTTGGCGAATCATTGAAAAGCTGTGCATTATCCTTATAGCCCTTTTAATTCATACAGATTACTATTACTTTCAAAATGCCGTGCTTAACACGTTGAAACTTTATATTATTGTAATGCGAAAGTGAAGCGGATTTCAAATTTGAAGTCTAATTTCCAATAAAAATATGTAACTCCGATCTGGCATGGTGCTATTTAGCATTGAAACGAATTTTGGAAGTTGAAGTTTAATGATGGCTAAAATCTTCCTAATGTTTACTTGAAGTACAATTCAATCCTGTCGTATGTTCATCAAATAACAGCTTATTATTGAGCATTACTACATTACTAATTTTATCTGAGTAACACTCAGTATTATTAATAGTAAACTTTAAATATAATTTCTATCGAGTGTAATAGTAGATTCTGATACTAAATTAGAAAGAAAAGTTCGATAAGAGTGGAATATTCCGAGCGCGAACTATAGCGAGCGTGAGGAACCACGAGTACCGAATTTTTCAATTCTAACCGTGTAACAGACAATATTTTCTCTACACCCAAGGAATTTAAATAAAAAAACACTTTATAGAAGTGCATTGATTGGTATTGATATCAATATTTATTTTGTTGAACAGTTAATAAAATTAAATACTGGTGCATTTGAAACGCTTAAGTTTAAGTTTCAAAAACGAGGAAGAAATAGCATATTAGATGAGGAGGAAACAGTAGAATGAAGAAGAGAATATTTAAAAAGAATTAAAATATATAGACATGAAAACAGAAAAATTTACTACCTTGAGGAAACGGTGAATGCTGGGAACACGAAATCGAAAATTTGGGTTGACAGTTCCATTACTTGCTCTGGAAAAGCGTTTTAAGATGGTTTTTCCACAGGATTGAAAAATTTGTCGAGTAAGTATTTACTCAGTAAACATAACCTGCGCATCTAAAATGAAATGTCACCGGTAGGCTTTTTGACGTTATGCTTCGTACATAATATATATTTTATTAATTTGTGAATCGTCCTAAAAAATGTAACCGATTATTATGAGAGATATGAAAAGTAGAGAAATATAGTCATTACGATAAAAAATGATCTATATAGAAAATAATATAATAGGTATAACTTAATATGTGTTTGACGTATTTAAATTCCTCAGTTATTGCTCTATCATCAGTTTACGGCAGGAACGAATATAATATATAGTGTATCCGCGTTAGTTGGTTACATAGTCATCTCAACCCGATCGAGTTATTATGGGCAGACATTAAAATATTTGTTGCAGATCATATCACGTTTCGGTTTGCTGATATGAAAAAAAAATATTTGACGCAGTGATGGAAACAATTACTTCTAGTACATGGGAAAAACATCTTAATCACGTTAAAGAAAAAGTTGAAAGTAAAATTTGGGAGCTAGATAATCTACTGGATGATATGTTCGACACACTCATACATCCAATCATTTTTAACCTGAATGAAGCTCTAGCTGCTCGTAGTAGTAGACATTTTTTCTTGGTTTTACCATTACTCATGTCCAATGAAGTCAGTACCATGCATGGGAAACTGTTATATTATTATTGTTTATAAAAAGTTCACTGCATGGTATAAAACTTGTATTCCCAAACAGCACTATACATGCTGAAAATGTCCAATGTATGTCCATATAATGTCTGAACGTCCAGAGTTTCGGGACGGCTGAATAATGTACATAAATGAATGGCTTCAAGACATCCGATAAAAGTCCAGAATATTGTTTTTTTTCAATGAATGACATCAAAGTTTTCATAAGAGAATGATTTTGTTCAAAATTTTCCGTGCGAGAACATTCGAGATTTTAATAATTTAGACAATTTAATTCATTAATGAAGTGAAAAAATGTAAGATAACATCCCTCATTTTTTTTCCTATATAATATATGCGATCTCATGAGCGGTTGTCGATGATGAAACTCGAATCGCTATCCAAGTGTTCATACCTGAATAGGATGAACGAATTGACGAATAATATTTTATACCCTTTCACGGAAGTAATACCATTTACCTACGACCACCCCTGTACGTAGTCAAAAACACACAGTCGGCAATCAATGTAAGACGTCTATTACGCACGGTAAAACAAAACGCACGGCTGTAAAGTAAATCGCACGGCTTCCATAACAACCACTTAGCAACTGTCAATAGACGTAGCCATTTTATTCAAAATGTATTACTCAGATATTTTACGTTGAATTTTATTCTATATATAAATGGTAGATAACATTTATTAGATATGAGATTGCATCTAATACTAAGAGTTATTTGGAATTATAGGATAATTGGTTCCGTTTCATTCAATCTGCATCTTTTAGCTGTCTGAATGTATCTCATATTAGTAAACAATAGTATATTATAAACCGACCAACTAAAGTGGCCCATTTAATCCCGCGGGAGGTGTTTGATTCCTGAGGGAAGTAATCTACCTAAGGGATTAATGTCACTTTAGTCGAGAGGTGTATACACTATTTTATGCAATTCTGGTAATTCTACATACATTTTCAATAAAAATAAATACTACTTAGGACGAAGTTTTACGAAACTTCGCTGGGCATCGAGGGTGAACTTCTAAAATGCTTGGTTGGGCATCGAGGAACGACTTTTATGAAACTTGGCTGGGCATCGAGGATGTACGTTTTAGGCTTAATTCAAAATGAAATAGGGCTATTGTAGAGAGTAGCATGACGCGACTTCGGAAAAATTTCAATGCAGTTTTTCGTTTTGGGGTTCCTAGATGATAGATAGATATATATAAATTCCTTTCATTATTCTTGGGCATCAGGTTAACATATATATATATATATATATATATATATATATATATATATATATATATATATATAATTTAGAAATATTTGTGAGGATGCAGCAATTGACTTGGAAATTAAACTCCTATTTTAATTTAGTGAAAGCTTTCGTAATAGTTTTATTACTTCGTCAGTCACGCTAAAATACAATGTATAACTAAAAATGAAAAATCAAAAAATGGGTACTTACATTAAACGAGTAAAAACTATAAATTAAAATTCAGAAAAAACAGTGTAAAAATATTGATATATGCTTCAGACTTTTCAAAAATTATTGTCAATATGAAGTTGACAAATGGATGATATAACAGAAATGTTCGCAGAAATTATTGTAAAAGGTTGAACTAAGATATTGATGAAAAATTATTATTAGATATGTGATTGTTTTCATTTAATTTTGTCTAAATGTCCAGAATATTAGAGTAAATAATGTTTAAATTTTGAAAATAACTTTTTTTGTTCAATCTATTTGGTTCATTTTTTATATAATCCATTTCTAAAAAACATCTTTTAAACAAATTATTTTCTTTGGTTAAAATAGAAATGTTATTGAAAAGGATAACTTAGAAAAACAGATCATCCAAGTTCTTCCACAAAATATTTGGAATACTTCCAAAAACGAACAGACAAATAAATATAATAAAAATTTTTATGATGTGAAGAAAATAAATTTAAAAAAGATCAAAGAATTGAAAGAGGGTTAGGACTAAAATTAAAGAGAATTGGTTTGAAAATTTAACAAATAATATAATTCTCAATGAAGTCAAAAATATGTTATCATTAGGCCCTAAATTTAGTCTTCAATCTACTATAAAAGATATTTCTATAAAAAATATTATGGCAGATATTGAATTTTCAATAAATGAAATGAAGGATCCTGACCAAAAGAATATTTACATTTTTAGAATAACCAATATTATCACCAATTTTTTACACAATTCATGTTCCCAATATTCCGAATTTAATTCATGGTTTGATAAAACAAAAATTTTCCTAAAAGAACATCCTGAAATTTACATAACAAGATCTGATAAAGGTAACATCACAGTAGCTATCGATAGAGATAAATATATTGAATTAGCCGAAAATAGTGTTGATAATGAAATCTATTACAAAAGAATTCCCAGAGATCCAACATCAGGAACACAAACTGTTAGTAAATCACTAACAATTTATAACTCTATGTGTCCAAAATTCTATGGTTTACTTAAAATTCACAAACCAATATTATTACTAAGACCTATTATTGCATCTATTGATGCACCTACTGATAAATTAACATCCTTCCTCACAGATATACTTACCAAAGCATATAACGTAGATAATGAATATTATATTGAAGATTCTGTCAAATTTTCAGAAATAATTAATTATTTCCAATTACCATCAAACTACGTTACTATAAGTCTTGATGTCGGTACACTTTTCACTAACATCTCTGAGGAATTAGTTATCAATAGTGTCATCAAAAATTGGAACTCTATCAAAGATCATTGTTCTCTGAATAAAGATAATTTCATTAAGATAATTAAATTCATTTTTAATAATACTTTTTTCTCACTTAATTAAAAATTTTATAAACAGATTTTCGGAACTCCCATGGGATCAAAAATATCACCTATTCTTGCTCAATATGTTTTGGATGACTTACTGAATTATTGTATACCTAAATTACCTTTTGAAATTCCTTTTTAAAAAAATGTAGACGATATTATTTGTGCGAAACACGAAGGTAAAGAAAGTGAGATTCTTAATTCTTTTAATAATTATAACAGATATATTCAATTTACAATTGAAACCGAAACTGAAAGAAGTGTTCCATTTTTAGATACAAAACTCATAAGAACACCAGAAAAACTCCCAGATAAAAAAGTTCTGGGAGATATATGAACTATTTCTCCTATCATCCGGAAAAAAACAAAATTAATTTAGTACTTGGGATGAAAAATAGAATAGACAAAATATGTCATGGAACTTTGAAAATGAAAAATTTCTAGAAATTATTTAATTTACTCATTGAAAATTCCTACCCAAAACGACTACTTTATAAATTAATATTTTCAACAAATAATTTTATAAATGATAATGAAAACTCTTAAGAAAATATCATTAAAAAATTTCGATCATTCCCATACATAAAAGAACTCACTCCCAAAATTAACAATGTACTAAAAGAAGAAAAAAACATAGTTCTGGCTAATAAACTGATTAAAACTGTTAACTCATTATTCACAAAATTAAAAGATAGAACACTTATACTTGATCAGACTGGAGTTGTCTATAGAATCAGTTGTCAAGAATGTGATAAAAAATATATTGGTGAGACCTCAAGAAATTTAAAATGACGAATTACTTCACATAAGAGCGATATTCTTTTAAGACCGAATGCTTGTGCTTTGTCACAGCACGTTAATGTAACAGGACATTCCATAGATTTCAATAACATTTCTATTTTAACCAAAGAAAATAATTTGTTTAAAAGATGTTTTTTAGAAATGGTTTATATAAAAAATGAACCAAATAGATTGAACAAGAGAAGTGATATTCAAAATTTAAACATTATTTACTCTAATATTCTGGACATTGAGACAAAATTAAATAAAAAGAATCACAGATCTAATAATAATTTTTCATCAATATCTTAGTTCAACCTTTCACAATAATTTTTACGAACATTTCTGTTATATCATCCATTTGTCAACTTCATATTCACAATAATTTTTGAAAAGTCTCAAGCATATATCAATATTTTCAAGCATATATCAATATTTTCAAGCATATATCAATATTTTCAAGCATATATCAATATTTTTACACTGTTTTTTCTGAATTTTAATTTATATTTTTTACTCGTTTAATGTAAGTACCCATTTTTTGATTTTCCATTTTTAGTTATACATTGTATTTTAGCGTGACTGACGAAGTAATAAAACTATTAAGAAAGCTTTAACTAAATTAAAATAGGAGTTTAATTTCCAAGCCAATTGCTGCATCCTCACAAATATTTCTAAATTCTGAAATAAACAACTGCTAAAACGAATTATTATATATATATATATATATATATATATATATATATATATATATATATATATATATATATATATATATGTATATATATATACAGTGCTATTCAAAAGTGCCCTCCCACCCTCGTATCTTTTGAACGGGTACACTTACATTAATAAAATTTGGAGGGTGAAAATAAAGTGTTGTGAACTTCTTTACGAATGGTAACAGGTGACGTAATAGTAATAGATGACGTCACAGTGCCACTCTGGCCAATAATTTTAAATAGGACCTTATGGCAAGTGATATCTCGTTTGAAAGGCATTGACATTGGCTACATAGCGATATTAATTTTGTTTGGGTTTAAATAAATTTTGACGGATAAATTAAATAAATACCAAAACTATTGAAATAATTTATTTAAATGTAATTGATCAAATATCAACAAGGATTCTGATAGCAAGTGTTTGAAATGTGTTCCGTCTACTTCCTAACAGTAATACATCCTATTAGTAAACTCTTGTCGTACTCGTTCGAATGTGTCAGCTGAAATAGCATTGCATTCTTCAGTAATTCTTTCTTCCAAAACGCCAATGTTATCGAGTGCCGTAGTATGAACCTTGGAATTCAAGTACCCCCATAGAAAAAAATCTAATGGTGTCAGATCTGGTAACCGAGGTGGCCATTCTATAGGACCTCGCCGGCCGATGTATTACTGTCAGGAAGTAGACGCAGCACATTTCGAACACTTGCTATAAGAATCCATTGTTGATATTTGATTAATTAAATTTGAAAAAATAATTTTGGTATTTATTTAATTTATCCGTCAAAATTAATTTAAACCCAACCAAAATTAATATGGCTATGTAGCCAATGTCAATGCCTTTCAAAGGAGATATCACTAGCCATAAGGTCCTATTTAAAATTATTGGCCAGAGTGGCACTGTGACGTCATCTATTACTATCACGTCGCCTGTTACCATTCGTAGATAAGTTTACAACACTTTATTTTCACCCTCCAAATTTTATTAATGTAAGTGTAGCCGTTCAAAAGATACGAGGGGGGGAGAGGACTTTTGAATAGTACTATATATATATATATATATATATATATATATATATATATATATATATATATATATATATATTATTATAGAGTGAAACACCCTGTATATTAAATAATAAAAATTAAAGATTGTGCATTGTAATTTAGAAGAATTTTTTTAAGTCTGAATTTTTTTTTCATTTGAATGGAGACAATCTGTATGATACACTATTTGATAGAGAAGGCATACACAAGACAGACCGTATAATCGTAGGGAAAATTGTGAATAGGTGCGAGAAACAAATTATGTGAAATAAAATAACACAATTTTTATTCAAAAGATTAAGTATCAGAACTTTGTTTATGATAGAAAAAACTAATGTCTCTTTATTCTGTGAAATTAAGATAATCTTAAGAATTTGTCAGAAGAAACCAAACAATATTTGTTGAAAGAAATATTAACATAAGAAAGGGTAACTGTTTAGACATAACTAGATAGGAAGCTGTATAATAATATGAATTTCAGAAAGCATGACATATACAAAACGAATATTCATTTTGCACATATATTTGAAGTTAACAGCTGTCATCTAAAAATATTAAGAATTTTCATTTTACATACACACTTAGAGATTAACAAATGTCAGTTAAAATTTTTATGAAATATTGTTGGGAGAAAACAATATATGAGGTTTAAGCAATTGAAAAATTTAGAATAGAATGTCCTGATATGATGGAGAGACGATTCACTGTTTGAAGTGAAGGTTTTCAATGATGAAATTGATAGTCAATTTTGATTGGTAAATAAACGTTTAAAAGAATCACATCAGCGACAATTACGTTGCTAATGATAAAAAAATTTGAATGAAAAAAGTTGTTGATTATGTAGACTATTCACTAAGAAGTCTCTTTTTGGGGTAGCAAAAATTTGGAAGAAGAAAAATTATTTTGGTAAAGAAAATTATTTTAAATATTCGAGAAATATCAGTTTTGGCTATGGAATTCAAGAAACAAATACATTATACTTACGAGATATACGTTAATGTAAGTAATTAAGTAAATATTAATAACTACAAAATATAAAAAGGAATTGTTATATATTATGTGGTACTAACCGTGACTTTTCTTTTATAAATGGTCAATTGTTGTATTGTGGAAGCAATGTCTCGACAATACCTTTCAGAAAACACTGAATCATGGAATTCATCCAAAGTGTTTTGATGTTGGAATAAATACAGCGTCAATTCCTGATTTGGTGGAAATGGACAGGAAGAACGGATTTATTCCAAGAGAGAGAGAGATCCTAAAATAGATTAAAGGAACTGATCATTGAGGTGAATAAACAAAAACAGTATAGTGAACAAGGTATTTAAATTCAATTTATTAATACATAAAAAGTTAAACGAACTTACCGATTTGTGTAAAGAACTGAACTTTAATGTTACATGGACGCTAAAAAGTTTATAGTTCGCCATCTTGTATAATTCATTTGTATACCAAGTTGCATAATTGTAATTCACCCTTAGAATTAATATCTCACCAGAGTGTGTGTCTGTTGTATGAATGAATCATTATTTTAGATAGTTCGCGGTTCGTTGTGCAAACTTCACTCGTACTACAAAACGAGTCATTGGTAACACTTGTTTTACAAATAACTATTTTGACACACCTCGTATACGGTTCAAAATTTTTTATGGCTGATAGTTGTATTCAAAGTTTTAGTCAATGCAGGACTTTTTATAAAGGATGCCAATTTTTTATAAAACTTAGTATTAACATATTCATTTGTTTGATTATGGATAATCTTTTTTACATTTTGTGTAAACAATTTCGAATATATAATGTATATCTTATAAGTAACGTATAATTTACATTTTATGCTAACAATGATTTAATTAATTTTAAAATAATGAATTAATGTTTGCATGAATACTGTTTACATCACATCGTTCTCAATGCGCCCCTGTTCAACCTTATCCACTTGCCAAGAGCATTCAATATGCACATGCTTTTATTTACATGTGGTTTTTATTGGGAGCGAATAAACTTTAAATTCAAATAATTCAACATTTATATAGGCAAACAAAGATTATTTAATTATTAACTATCTGACATTGTTGTCAAATTTTCACGGCGTTCTTGGCAGATTGAAAATATGTTATGTAATGTCTGTTGCTTAAATTGATCAAATAACTATTATTATAATTATCATTATTATTATTATTATTATTATTATTATTATTATTATCAATATTTTAAATAAAATGTCGTGATGAATATCCAAAGACAATAATCATTCAGAAATTAACGGTTTATAACTTTTATATCGACTTGTATAGAAAAAGCACGTCATATTATTTTTATTTCCATAACAATACGTGTATGTTATACGTTGCTTACGGGTGTTTTTGACAGTACAATAATATTCGACATTTTCAGTGCAAGGCGTTGAAAATAGTATATTACGTAACAAGAGTTGTAAGTAACCCATTACGCACGAAATGAAAAAGTTTATGCACGAAGCCGCGCAGCGGCGAGTGCGTGAATTTCATGAGTGCGTAATGGGCTTACAACTCATGTAACGTACTATACTTTTTCTACGCCCATTCATTTTCTTCCATTAAATCAAAAACATCACAATTATTTAAATTTTATTATAATAGTTGTTAATAACAATTGAACAATTATTGTAAATCGATTGTGCCTTATTATTTAATGGTGATGAACGGTTATTTATAATTGTATTATATTGTGTTCAAGAAATTGACAATATAAATAACAACATTTATTTTCATAGCATGCTACTTAAGAAAACGTCCAATTTTTAAAGAAATTGCATAATGTGCTGCCTACACTTAGGGGCATCACTCTTTCAATCCTAAATATATCTCGCTAAGGCTAAAAGTTTTTATGTTTTTTAATTGACTAAATTTGTGTAAATAGACCAAATAAAGTCTACCATAAATAAAAATTTGATTGTAATTTAATTAAACCAAGAAGTTTAAGTTTTCTTCTCAAAACGCACGTGTATGTTATGGGATCTCATTACGTACATGTTATTGTTAAGTGTCATTTAAAAGGAATGTTGACAGTGCGATTTTTGACGTTTACAGAAAAGTTTTATTCTGTTAATTTCCGAACAGTTATTTTCCTTAGGATATTTATCAAGATATAACAATAATCAAATACATCAATTTACCTACATTTTGATTTAATATATTAATAATAATAATGTAAGTTTAATCAATTTAAGCAACAAACATTACGTTATATACTTTCAATCTGCTAAGTTGACAAAAATGTCAGTCAGTTGATACTTAAATAATCATATCTACAATAATCTATTGTTGTTAGTAACTAATTTTTTTTGAAATTCAGAAATAAGAAATCGCGAAATTTAAAATTGCATGAAATTTCATTCACAATTTAATTGTAAGTATATCTGCTTCCGCCTTCTATACATTCTGAAAATTCAGTCTAATAAGGGATTGGCGAAATCAAATAATTTTTTCAACGTACTATCAGCATTTATTAACTTTATGAAAAAAAAATACAAACTAATACCTCATAAACTATTCACAGCCAAATTCATCCTCATCATTGAAATCAAAGTTTATTGCGACGAATCATTATATCTCAAACTCAATATTTCAAGCTTCCTTCTCAATTCTTCGCGAATACGTTCTTCACCTCTATTTTGAGTTCTGCGTATGTTGCTGCAACTGGGTTCAGAGGAAGAGCTTGAGTCTTCGCGAATACGTTCTTCTCCTCCATTTTGAGTTCTGCGTATGTTGCTGCAACTGGGTTCAGAGGAAGAGCTTGAAGATCCGTTGGGTCGATTTCCCGAAATTTCAGAAAGATATTTGACTACTTTCGGATTGAACTTGGATTGGTAAGGACATGTTCTTCTATTCCCCATTTTCTTTTTGTTGAAATGACGTTAACGACGTTTCTATAATTATGATAATATTGGTAACCATGGTAACATATTTGTATGACGAATGATATGTAGCCAAAAGCGATTTGATTACAGTACCATTTATGTTCTGTCAATTGGTTCTTACGAAAATAGAAAATGTGTTTAATATCTGAATAGTAGTAATAAAATTGTAGATAAAAGTTCGCGTGATTAATGACTGATTTTTATAGAAATTCTAACCATATCCGTATCAATCTGCGCATGCGCAAACTCGACACTATGACAGATATCTGTTACGGGCTATGTATCAATTCGGACCTTTTCGGTATACGAACACGGAGACGGATTTCTCAAAAATATATACAAGAAGATATTTATAAATTAATTATAATGTTTTAAATAATGTTAACAATGTATATATAAACCAGAATTTTTAAGATATTTGACAGTTGATATATGACATTAGAAGGTTCTGTTTGGGTTGATGAGTGACTATAAATATTTATTTCGTATACAATACAGATTCTTATAAAAACGCTAAATTGGCTTTAAGTGTCCAATGTCCTCTTTTAAAGTGCATTTAAAGACAGGAAAAATATAGGGACAAACATTATTCATTACGTTCTATTCATAACGATTTATTTTGATCTCCTGTCATTTATAAAAATCTTGACACTGTCATTTTCAGCAATTGAGTAGTTCTGAGGTTAATTATAAGTACTTAATCTGTGGTGTATGTTTGATTAGCATTTCATATTATTTTTGTTGGATAGAGAGTGATTGTGTTCATTGTTTTGTTATTGTATTAATTATTAGACTAGTCGATAATTAAAACGTTCATTAAACTGAAATTACTATTTAGAAGTGTGCGTATACGCCACACTGTGTCGCTTCCCTATTTTTTATTGAAGTTTTTATTTAACTTGCTAAATGGAATCTTGCAACTCAATTTTGAAGCAGACATATTCAACCGATTGAGCTGAAATTTTGTATAAACGTTGAGTTTGAATGACGATGCATGGATAGCTGTGTTACGTCATTCTAAATTCAACATGGCGGAACACCCAATTTGGCGGACTGGCTATTTTTAATGAATTCCTACAATATGGGTAACAAATCAAAGGGCTCGCTGGGAATAACTCGAAAAATGGAGTGACTTCACTCTAAATCCAATATGGCGGAATTCTAAGGAGGTATGTTCAGGTGGAATTTTGTAACTCAATTTTGAAGCAAATATCTTCAACCGATTGAGCTGAAATGTTGTATAAACGTTTAGTTTGGATGATCATGAATAGTTAGTTGTCATTCTAAATCCAATATGGCGGAACACCCAAGATGGCGGACTAGTTATTTTTAATGCACTCCTATAATTTGTTTATCGAATGAAAGGGCTTGCTAGAATAACTCGAAAAATAAAGAAACATCACTCTAAATCGAATATGGCGGACTTTGAAGGATGTTTGCTCTTGTGGAATTTTGCAACTCAATTTTGAAGCATATATCTTCAACCGATTGAGATGAAATTTTGTATAAACGTTTAGTTTGGATGATGAAACATGGTTGGCCGTGTGACATCGTTCTAAATCCAACATGGTGGATCAACCAAGA
The DNA here is from genome assembly GCA_963921935.1 of Galeruca laticollis. Lineage (NCBI taxonomy): Eukaryota > Metazoa > Arthropoda > Insecta > Coleoptera > Chrysomelidae > Galeruca > Galeruca laticollis. The sequence goes on from OY998180.1 coordinate 87,189,730, forward strand.
TGCTGAACTAGTTATTTTTAATGCACTCCTACAATATGCGTATCAAATGAAGGGATTGCTGAGAATAACTCGAAAAATGAACTGACATCACTCTAAATCTAATACGTCGGACTTCTAAAGATGTTTGTTCGGGTGGAATCTCTCATCTCAATTTTGAAGCAGATATATTCAACCGATTGAGCTGAAATTTTGTTTACACTTTTTGTTTGGATGAAAGTGTATGATTAGCTGAGTGATGTCATTATAAATACAACATGGCGGAATGTTGGTGTGGAATTTTGCAACTCAATTTTGAAGCAGATATCTTCAACCGATTGAGCTGAAACTTAGTATATTTATTTTGGATGGTAATGCATGGTTAGCTGTCAGACTTCATTATAAATCCAAGATGGCGGAACACACAAGATACCGGTCTAGTTGTTTTAAATGCAGCCCTAGAATATAGGTATCAAATAAAAGGGCTTGCTGAGAATAACTTGAAAAATAAAGTGACGTAACTCTAAATCCAATATGGTGGACTTGTAAGGATGGTAAGATTTTTATAATTTCTTACAATACGAGTATAAAATGAAAGTACTTACTGAAATTACAAATGCGAGTTTATGTCCGTTGCTCCAATCCGTCTGAAATTTTGGTGTACTGGGGTTTTTGGAGTCCTCGATTATGATATTGAGGTCGAATTGTTCGAGTCTGTAGCATTGAGGTCCAATTATTAGAGTCTGTAGGATCGGTTGATTAACTTTGACTTGTGTAATTTGGGAGATAGGCGTCAACAGCATTGGTTTGCAACTTGTCTAGTAGAACGATAAATCCAAAATCAAACCCAGAACGGTTTCGTAAAGCACAATAGAAGGTCTCCTTATTGAAGAGCTAGACTGTTCCAAATTAACCAGCAAACGACATTGCAACAATGATGCGTTGAATGTAATAAACAGACTGAGAAAAGTGCTTAGTGTTAGCGAAAAAGTAGTTTCCCTTAAAACTTCTACTGTTAACTCTGTGGTTAGATGGCAAAAACAAATATGTCGATTTTTTACCATTTTGAGACTCTTATACCAATATGTTCGTAATTAGAAGATCTATAAGTTGGCAAAATCAGACTAGTGTGTAGCTTGCCCCTATGATTTATTTTCGTTGTGGCAGAAGTATATTTTTCGAATTCCGAGATTGTGTACGATGGTAATACTCTATTTGTTTATAAATTGCATTTGCGACATAGCACATTTCTACTTTGGTAAGCTGTAGACGGGGCAAAATAATGTACGTCGACATAAGAGTATCATACTACTTAATATCCTCATAATTTTTTTCTTATTGAAATATGTTAAAACCAAATATGTTGACATATATCCTTTTTAATTATTCCAATAACCCAAATAGTATTTGATTTTTAAGATGTCAACCACATACATGTAAAGATATCCGATTTTGCCATCTTCCATTTTCTATTACAGTGATTTAAATGTAAACAAAAATATGTGGATATGTTTCATATTGCCACCTCAGGATATTCCAATACATGATTTTATTTCAGTGTTGTGAGTTTTGTTTACGTTCATTACTGTGCTAGGGTGATTTTTGTTTTGGTTATCTTCAGTATGAAAAATGAACTTTTTATGAGTAGTTGTGTAGTTCGGTGTTAATTTTTATGGTTACTAATAAACTGTATTTGAAAGTAACCAAAATAATTTACGACAAAAGTTTTTAGTTCGTCAATATGATTTACAATAGGTGTGGACAATCTTTTTTTTCTCGAGGTTTGCTTTATCATCTCAATTATTAGGGAAAGGTCAAGAAGCTACAAATTTTCCAGAAACTACAGGACCCGTACTGACAGAAATGGCTCGCGTTAGAATTATTTTTCAAAATCGCTAAGTATAATAAACATACATCATTATAATATTCATATAAGAAAGATTGTATCTAAATATACGGTGTGTGGCCAAATGCGATAGGAAAAATTTGAATATTTTTAGTGTAATAATAAAAAGACCAACATTTTTTTTATTCAAAAATTTATTGAAGATATTGTATATATCATTTACGTTTTTTTTACAAATTGTTCAATCGTAATAAATTGCCTTTACCAAATGCTAGCAAATAAAATAGTTTTTGTATTTACGGGTACATTGATGGGTCTCAAATGGATTGTGTTGACCTTGAACACCTTGCTTCTGTGTCCAACGTAAAATTGCCTCTTGATAGTCAACAAATTAATGAAGTTGATACAGTATCATGTTCAAGTAACACGGAAGTTGATTTCAACGACTTGTCTGATAATGTAAGTTGAAAAATATCGTCAAATGTGAATGCGTAATCAATTGAATTTTTTACCTAATACCAGCAAATACCATTTATCTTTGTACAATTTGTAGGTGAACATGGCCGGGTCTAATATGGACTTTGTTAACCGAAGGGAAAATGACTCTATATCCAACAGAAGATTGTCTCTTAAAGGGAATAAAAATGGTCAAATAAATGAAATAGATGCAGTACCATGTTCAAGTAAAACTAGAGTTGATTGGGAAGACTTGTTGGGTAATGTAAGTTGAAAAATAATATTTGTTAAAATCTCGGTCATTTAAAGCGTTTATTTCCATAGGAACAAGATTATTCCGATAACGATCCTAGCTGGTTTCCAGAAGACAATGATTCTCATCGGTTAACAAGAATAACTGAACATATTTACGAGGGTAAGATTTCAAATGTGAATTTCTCTGATTGATTTGATTATTGTATATCTTTTTTTCAGAAAATCCTCAAGATATAGGAATTGATGTGCACTTAACGGACAATGATATTGAAATAAAAGATGTTACAAAATTTGCGAACAAAAAAGAATAAGGGGTATCCGACAACGCGAGGAATAACCACGCAAGAAGCAGTCAGGACCTATTGTCAATGATAAATCTAACTGATAAGGATTTTCATCAGTATTATGAAAATTTGCCAACAACTAGCAGAGCACGTGAGTTTGTTGAGCTAGAGCTAGAAGATAATCTGGATTCTGAAACCGAAGATTGAATTGATATATAAATATTTTTTTAATAAAATCTGTTCAAAATCTAGTATCTGTTGGTGTGATATTTCATAATTTCTTATGAATATAAAGTTGGCAGAATCAAATATGTTTTGAAAAACTTAAAAAAATTCAAAAATAAAATAAGGTGAATTAATTTGAACTTTGTCTACAAAAAGTAAACCCTATCTTTAATATATCAACTGAAATATATTATTATTCAAACTCAAACTGATTTTATATTAGCTTTAAAACCTAATTTATGCTCCTTTGTAAAATTGCAAAAATCGACATATTTGATTTCGCCATCTAACCACAGAACTTATAATGTCATTATAGCTTGTTGCGAGATTCAAGTTTTAAAACTTAAAATCAATAGAATCAAATTGCTTAATTTACTTGTTTTTTTACACTGTCTACTCGCAACAAGTTTTTATATCAAATAGATTGTGTAATGACGTTATAAGTTGATAGTGAATGTTTCAACGGAAAAGTTTATTTCATTTTTTTAGTACATTTAAATATAAGCATGTTTAAAAAAAATTGAGCTATTGTCGATATTAATTTGTCTAAGAGATTGAAAATTATAAAACAGCCTGTTATGTTGAATACGTTCTGGGGTATTTAGTTGAAAACAGTTTGAAGATCAAATTCGAATTAAATTCTCAGATTTTTTTATAGCTGCGTGGAAATTATAAGGATACAAATTCAACCTTTTTATAGGATTTTTTTACGGTGGATGATGTTGTCGACAATATGGATGGTCGCATTGGAACAATGGAATTTGACGAAGTAAGAGCCAAAGAACACAAAAAAATAATTCAATTTCCAAAGTTCCGACTTTGGACAAGTTCAACGGGTAGAAAACGCAGTATTTCAAATTTGCTGGCGGCTAAAAATTACGATGAATTTAGAAAGAACCAAGTCCGTATGTCATTTCACGAGGACACTACAGAAATTCGAAATTATTGTAATTGTTTCAGATTTGTTAATTTCAAAACGCAATGTTTCATATATGATCACTAAATCTCGAATTTCTTTAAGAGTATCTTTGTTACGTTCTTACAGTAGTCATAAATAGTTTGCATGAAAAAGTGTTGTATCCATATAAAATTCTATAGAGTCTCCCAAGTATAATTTGCATTCATTTTCTGTGTTACCCCGTTCTTTTTTTATTTTGAACGACTCCGTTTTGAGAAAACTGCTTAGATTATTCTGAAAGAAAACAACAGTAGTTCTAAAAAAATCCCAATGGCACAGGACCAATTGGACAGGCTTATTTCAGTAACATGTTTGCATAAAACCCAAAATAAAAAATTAGATACAAAAGTGATAGAATGTTTTGAGATGTACAAAAACCAAAGTAACATTGTACAAAAACAAAAAAATAAAAAAAAAATCTGGTAAATTCGTGAATTTTCTTAAGTAAATGTTTTAATGTACGATTTAGAGAAAAATGTTAAACCCAAAAGTTGTAGAACGTGTTAAGGTCTATGAAAAATCTCAGTAACTTTTTTGCGTCAAATGGAAAACAAAACAATTATTCTTGGGATTTTTTGGTTCTGCATAAAATTGAAAAGTATTTTCAGTTTTTTTTATTTTACATTTTAGTTTATTTTTAACGTTTCGGACAGTCAATGTCCTTCATCAGAAAGGTAATCTACAAAGGACTGTTACAATTAATATGATGTACAATACAAATATATTTCTCAAAACTTACCATAAAACATGGGCCTGCGAGCGCAATGTCCATCACGTATAATTAAAATATCATTCCTAAATTAAAAACTTTTTAAAATAAACACACAACATACACCTTCATCGGTGCAACACAATATGCCTGACCCTCCAAGATCTCACATGTAAAAACAACATTTATCGATTGAAGGCCAACAAGTAGCAGTATTATCGTGTAAGTAAATTAGTTGTAAAACACAGGAGCAACTAATATCCGGAATATAATGTTCGTATTGGTATGTTATTTGGCAAAATTATGATTGTCGCGCCAGCATATGTACTTACAACTTGTGGCAAAAATATTTTTTTCCTGTAACTTGAAATTCATTGTATTAAATTAAAATAGATTTTTTGTATCAGACTTGGCGTTGATGGAATGTTTGTTTTTCTGGATTTCTATCATTTCGTGGATCTCTCTTCTCTTTTGGTGGCTTTCAGTTCGTAGTATTTTTGTGCTTTCATAATCAAAAGCATGGTTATGTTCAACAACATGATTCGCAAGAGCTGTCTTGTTTTTTTTATCATATTTATGGCCATTTAAGCGGTTTTTTAAATGCTGACTGGTTTGTCCAATGTAAACACCTTCACAGTGTTTGCATGGAACTTCGTAGATAACATGACTTTTTTTGTCTTTGGGAATTTTTGACTTGAGTTTACTGAAATTGGTCTTTAAGAGATTATGTCCTTTGTGCGATACGGTTATGTTATATTCTTTGAAAGTGCCACCCATTTGTTCTGAAAGCCCCGAAATGTAAGGTAAAGTGAGATAATATTTTTCAGATATATTCTGACTACTGTTTCTAGATTGGGACTGATTGTGAAAACGATGAATACGGTTATTAAAAATTCTGTCAATTAGATTACCAGGGTAATCATTTAACAAGAGCGCTTCTTTAGCTTTTTTTATGGCGATTTCCCTGTACTCACAGTCAGAAAGTTTTATAGCTCGATCAGCAAGACCTATGACAACAGATTTTTTCTGTGACATTGGGTGCTGGGAGTTAAAATTCACATATCTAGAGGACCAGGTTTCCTTTGTATACCATTCCGTTCTGATAGTGTTGTTTGTATGGTGCAGCGTCAAGTCTAAAAAGTTTATTTTATTATGCTGCTCCTTTTCAACAGTAAATTGTAGTTTACTGTGAAAACTGTTAAATCGATTGATGACGTCATTCACTCTGTTTACAGGCACCAGTGCTATGCAGTCGTCGACATACCTAAAGAAAAACGGAACCTGGTATTCCAGGTCTCCAATTACGGATTCCTCTAAGTCCTCCATCACCAGTTGCGCAACTACACTTGAGATGGAAGCACCCATCGCACAACCTTCTGTTTGTTTATAAAATTTATCCTCATACATAAAGTATGTATAAGTTAAGGTCAGTTGTATTGCTTTTAAAAATTCATTCTGAGGTATGTCCGTATGCGACTCAATCTCGTTCCATTTTTTTATAATTGTATTTCTGGCCAAGTCGAAAGGTATGTTAGTATATAACGATACAACGTCCAATGACAAAAGTATGTGGTCATCAGGTAATATCAAATTTTTAATTTTGTTCTTAAAATCAAACGAATCTTTTACGTAGTATTTGTTTTGGTTTACCACATTTTGTAATATATTTTTAAAAAATTTAGAAAGATTCTCAAAAGGGCGATTGCACACAAGACACAATGGGTCTGAGGGGAATGCCTTCTTTATGCAATTTTGGCAACCCACAAATTCTTGGTGGTAGTGAATTCGAAATTTTTAGTTTCTTTGCCATACTAGGTGAAATATACATGCTGTTTTCCCATTGTGATATTAGGTCATTATGATTTTTTCGGTATAAGTTAGTGGGATCATTTTTTATTTCTTTATACGTGTTACCATCCTGCAATATATTGTTCATTTTTTTGTCATACTCCACGTTAGACATAATAACAGTTTTGTTTGACTTATCAGGCCTTAGAACCTTTAAATGGTTATTTTCCCTTAGGAATGATTTAGTTCTTTTAGCTTTAATAATAAATTTTTTCTGGTATTTATCACTTTTTTTATTTCTATTAAAATTATTTTTGTGATTTGTAATTACGTTACAACATTTAGATCGTAGATTGTCATTATGATCCGAGGGAAGGTTTGTTATTGCGACCTCAACATTAGCAATAATTTCAGAAATAGGCAAGTCCTCCGGTTTTTCAATAGGTAAGGCAAAATTTGGCCCCAGACTAAGAATTTCTGAAACATAGTCTGGAATTATAGCGTCTGTCAGATTTTCGATCCAACAAGATGTATCCCTTGTTGGCTTTTTGTTGCTTTTATTTTGGCGATCAATTTTCTTGATATTTTTCTGTCTAATCCTTTGGAAGACAGCTCCGATTTTTGACGCTTCTTTTAATATTATTCGGTCTAAAATTTGTTGTGGTATAATCGTTTTTAAATGATTAACTATTCTAGTAATTTCATTTTGCAAAGTTATCAAAGTTTTTGTTGTATCTGTAATCAATAAATTTAAGGTTTTTTGTATAAACGTTTTTTTGATGCGCTCGGAGAACCTTTGTTCGAGGTATTTACAATTAAAATATAGGTGTTCAGTTTTAAAATTCAAAAATATAGGTGTAAGACCATCATTTTTACATCTCAGCAAAAATATTCTACGATTTTTTTGTTTACATTGTTTAAGGCAAGCTCCAGAGTACATCTTCAATTGTGTCACAACAGCCTCTCCGTATTGTCTACTGATATTAGAATAAGATAGCATATCTTCTCCCATGCTTGATATATTTTTTTGGTTAGTTTATTTCTTGAACCTATTTTATTTATTTTTCAAAACAATTATTCTTGGGATTTTTTGGTTCTGCATAAAATTGAAAAGTATTTTCAGTTTTTTTTATTTTACATTTTAGTTTATTTTTAACGTTTCGGACAGTCAATGTCCTTTATCAGAAAGGTAATCTACAAAGGACTGCTACAATTAATATGATGTACAATACAAATATATTTCTTAAAACTTACCATAAAACATGGGCCTGCGAGCGCAATGCCCATCACGTATAATTAAAATATCATTCCTAAATTAAAAACTTTTTAAAATAAACACACAACATACACCTTCATCGGTGCAACACAATGTGCCTGATCGTCCAAGATCTCACATGTAAAAACAACATTTATCGATTGAAGACCAACAAGTAGCAGTATTATCGTGTAAGTAAATTAGTTGTAAAACACAGGAGCAACTAATATCCGGAATATAATGTTCGTATTGGTATGTTATTTGGCAAAATTATGATTGTCGCGCCAGCATATGTACTTACAACTTGTAGCAAAAATATTTCTTTCCTGTAACTTGAAATTCATTGTATTAAATTCAAATAGATTTTTGATAGATTTTTTGTATCAGACTTGGCGTTGATGGAATGTTTGTTTTTCTGGATTTCTATCATTTCGTGGATCTCTCTTCTCTTTTGGTGGCTTTCAGTTCGTAGTATTTTTGTGCTTTCATAATCAAAAGCATGGTTATGTTCAACAACATGATTCGCAAAAGCTGTCTTGTTTTTTTATCATATTTATGGCCATTTAAGCGGTTTTTTAAATGCTGACTGGTTTGTCCAATGTAGACACCTTCACAGTGTTTGCATGGAACTTCGTAGATAACATGACTTTTTTTGTCCTTGGGAATTTTTGACTTGAGTTTACTGAAATTGGTCTTTAAAAGATTATGTCCTTTGTGCGATACGGTTATGTTATATTCTTTGAAAGTGCCACCCATTTGTTCTGAAAGCCCCGAAATGTAAGGTAAAGTGAGATAATATTTTTCAGATATATTCTGACTACTGTTTCTAGATTGGGACTGATTGTGAAAACGATGAATACGGTTATTAAAAATTCTGTCAATTAGATTACCAGGGTAATCATTTAACAAGAGCGCTTCTTTAGCTTTTTTATGGCGATTTCCCTGTACTCACAGTCAGAAAGTTTTATAGCTCGATCAGCAAGACCTATGACAACAGATTTTTTCTGTGACATTGGGTGCTGGGAGTTAAAATTCACATATCTAGAGGACCAGGTTTCCTTTGTATACCATTCCGTTCTGATAGTGTTGTTTGTATGGTGCAGCGTCAAGTCTAAAAAGTTTATTTTATTATGCTGTTCCTTTTCAACAGTAAATTGTAGTTTACTGTGAAAACTGTTAAATCGATTGAGGACGTCATTCACTCTGTTTACAAGCACCAGTGCTATGCAGTCGTCGACATACCTAAAGAAAAACGGAACCTGGTATTCCAGGTCTACAATTACGGTTTCCGCTAAGTCCTCCATCACCAATAGGTTCAAGAAATGAATTAACCAAAAAAATATATCAAGCATGGGAGAAGATATGCTACCTTATTCTAATATCAGTAGACAATACCGAGAGGCTGTTGTGACACAATTGAAGATGTACTCTGGAGCTTGCCTTAAACAATGTAAACAAAAAAATCGTAGAATATTTTTGCTGAGATGTAAAAATGATGGTCTTACACCTATATTTTTGAATTGTAAAACTAAACACCTATATTTTAATTGTAAATACCTCGAACAAAGGTTCTCCGAGCGAATCAAAAAAACGTTTATACAAAAAACCTTAAATTTATTAATTACAGATACAACAAAAAATTTGATAACTTTGCAAAATGAAATTACTAGAATAGTTAATCATTTAAAAACGATTATACCACAACAAATTTTAGACCGAATAATATTAAAAGAAGCGTCAAAAATCGAAGCTGTCTTCCAAAGGATTAGACAGAAAAATATCAAGAAAATTGATCGCCTAAATAAAAGCAACAAAAAGCCAACAAGGGATACATCTTGTTGGATCGAACATCTGACAGACACTATAATTCCAGACTATGTTTCAGAAATTCTTATTCTGGGTCCAAATTTTGCCTTACCTATTGAAAAACCGGAGGACTTGCCTATTTCTGAAATTATTGCTAATGTTGAGATCGCAATAACAAACCTTCCCTCGGATCATAAAGACAATCTACGATCTAAATGTTGTAACGTAATTACAAATCACAAAAATAATTTCAATAGAAATAAAAAAAGTGATATATACCAGAAAAAATTAATTATTAAAGCTAAAAAAACTAAATAATTCCTAAGGGAAAATAACCATTTAAAGGTTCTAAGGCCTGATAAGTCAAAAAAAACTGTCTAACGTGGAGTATGACAAAAAAATGAACAATATATTGGCATTCCCCTCAGACCCATTGTGTCTTGTGTGCAATCGCCTTTTGAGAATCTTTCTAAATTTCTTAAAAATATATTACAAAATGTGGTAAACCAAAACAAATACTACATAAAAGATTCGTTTGATTTTAAGAACAAAATTAAAAATTTGATATTACCTGATGACCACATACTTTTGTCATTGGACGTTGTATCGTTATAAACTAACATACCTTTCGACTTGGCCAGAAATACAATTATAAAAAAATGGAATGAGATTGAGTCGCATACGGACATACCTCAGAATGAATTTTTAAAAGCAATACAACTGACCTTAACTTCTACATACTTTATGTATTAGGATAAATTTTATAAACAAACAGAAGGTTGTGCGATGGGTGCTTCCATCTCAAGTGTAGTTGCGCAACTGGTGATGGAGGACTTAGAGGAATCCGTAATTGGAGACCTAGAATACCAGGTTCCGTTTTTCTTGAGGTATGTCGACGACTGCATAGCACTGGTGCCTGTAAACAGAGTGAATGACGTCATCAATCGATTTAACAGTTTTCACAGTAAACTACAATTTACTGTTGAAAAGGAACAGCATAATAAAATAAACTTTTTAGACTTGACGCTGCACCATACAAACAACACTATCAGAACGGAATGGTAAACAAAGGAAACCTGGTCCTCTAGATATGTGAATTTTAACTCCCAGCACCCAATGTCACAGAAAAAATCTGTTGTCATAGGTCTTGCTGATCGAGCTATAAAACTTTCTGACTGTGAGTACAGGGAAATCGCCATAAAAAAAGCTAAAGAAGCGCTCTTGTTAAATGATTACCCTGGTAATCTAATTGACAGAATTTTTAATAACCGTATTCATCGTTTTCACAATCAGTCCCAATCTAGAAACAGTAGTCAGAATATATCTGAAAAATATTATCTCACTTTACCTTACATTTCGGGGCTTTCAGAACAAATGGGTGGCACTTTCAAAGAATATAACATAACCGTATCGCACAAAGGACATAATCTCTTAAAGACCAATTTCAGTAAACTCAAGTCAAAAATTCCCAAGGACAAAAAAAGTCATGTTATCTACGAAGTTCCATGCAAACACTGTGAAGGTGTCTACATTGGACAAGCCAGTCAGCATTTAAAAAACCGCTTAAATGGCCATAAATATGATAAAATAAACAAGACAGCTCTTGCGAATCATGTTGTTGAACATAACCATGCTTTTGATTATGAAAGCACAAAAATACTACGAACTGAAAGCCACCAAAAGAGAAGAGAGATCCACGAAATGATAGAAATCCAGAAAAACAAACATTCCATCAACGCCAAGTCTGATACAAAAAATCTATCAAAAATCTATTTTAATTTAATACATTGAATTTCAAGTTACAGGAAAAAAATATTTTTGCCACAAGTTGTAAGTACATATGCTGGCGCGACAATCATAATTTTGCCAAATAACATACCAATACGAACATTATATTCCGGATATTAGTTGCTCCTGTGTTTTACAACTAATTTACTTACACGATAATACTGCTACTTGTTGGCCTTAAATCGATAAATGTTGTTTTTACATGTGAGATCTTGGACGGTCAGGCATATTGTGTTGCACCGATGAAGGTGTATGTTGTGTGTTTATTTTAAAAAGTTTTTAAAAAGTTTTTAATTTAGGAATGATATTTTAATTATACGTGATGGACATTGCGCTCGCAGGCCCATGTTTTATGGTAAGTTTTAAGAAATATATTTGTATTGTACATCATATTAATTGTAACAGTCCTTTGTAGATTACCTTTCTGATGAAGGACATTGACTGTCCGAAACGTTAAAAATAAACTAAAATGTAAAATAAAAAAAACTGAAAATACTTTTCAATTTTATGCAGAACCAAAAAATCCCAAGAATAATTATTTTGAAAAATAAATGAAATAGGTTCAAGAAATAAACTAACCAAATATATATATATATATATATATATATATATATATATATGTATATTATAGAGTGAAATACCCTGTATATTAAATAATAAAAATTAAAGATTGTGCATTGTAATTTAGAAGAATTTTTTAAGTCTGATTTTTTTTATCATTTGAATGGAGACAATCTGTATGATACACTATTTGATAGAGAAGGCATACACAAGACAGACCGTATAATCGTAGGGAAAATTGTGAATAGGTGCGAGAAACAAATTATGTGAAATAAAATAACACAATTTTTATTCAAAAGATTAAGTATCAGAACTTTGTTTATGATAAAAAACTAATGTTCCTTTATTCTGTGAAATTAAGATAATCTTATGAATTTGTCAGAAGAAACCAAACAATATTTGTTGAAAGAAATATTAACATAAGAAAGGGTAACTGTTTAGACATAACTAGATAGGAAGCTGTATAATAATATGAATTTCAGAAAGCATGACATATACAAAACGAATATTCATTTTGCACATATATTTGAAGTTAACAGCTGTCATCTAAAAATATTAAGAATTTTCATTTTACATACACACTTAGAGATTAACAAATGTCAGTTAAAATTTTTATGAAATATTGTTGGGAGAAAACAATATATGAGGTTTAAGCAATTGAAAAATTTAGAATAGAATGTCCTGATATGATGGAGAGACGATTCACTGTTTGAAGTGAAGGTTTTCAATGATGAAATTGATAGTCAATTTTGATTGGTAAATAAACGTTTAAAAGAATCACAACAGCGACAATTACGTTGCTAATGATAAAAAAATTTGAATGAAAAAAGTTGTTGATTATGTAGACTATTCACTAAGAAGTCTTTTTTTGGGGTAGCAAAAAATTTGGAAGAAGAAAAATTATTTTGGTAAAAAAAATTATTTTAATTATTTGAGAAATATCAGTTTTGGCTATGGAATTCAAGAAACAAATACATTATACTTACGAGATATACGTTAATGTAAGTAATTAAGTAAATATTAATAACTACAAAATATAAAAAGTAATTGTTATATATTATGTGGTACTAAACGTGACTTTTCTTTTAAAAATGGTCAATTGTTGTATTGTGGAAGCAATGTCTCGACAATACCTTTCAGAAAACACTGAATCATGGAATTCATCCAAAGTGTTTTGATGTTGGAAGAAATACAGCGTCAATTCCTGATTTGGTGGAAATGGACAGGAAGAGCGGATTTATTCCAAGAGAGAGAGAACCTAAAATAGATTGAAGGAACTGATCATTGAGGTGAATAAACAAAAACAGTATAGTGAACAATGTATTTAAATTCAATTTTTTAATACATAAAAAGTTAAACGAACTTACCGATTTGTGTAAAGAACTGAACTTTAATGTTACATGGACGCTAAAAAGTTTATAGTTCGCCATCTTCTATAATTCATTTGTATACCAAGTTGCATAATTGTAATTCACCCTTAGAATTAATATCTCACCAGAGTGTGTGTCTGTTGTATGAATGAATCATTATTTTAGATAGTTGAATTTCTTCAAGAACACTTGTAAAAGAGTAATGTATTTATTTTCATCACATTAAACAACGTTTTGTTTCTTTTAAAGAACGATTTAAAACTGTACGTTGAGATTTTCATTTCATCTGGTGATTTCCGCTCCATCTATTTTCTATAGGTAGAAGTTTGAACTGACATCTATGAATGGTGCAGAGATTTGATTCCAAGCAGGGCAGGACCGTATTCAGTTCATAATTATTAAGTAAATAATATATTTTGATCAACAAATTTGTTTTAAAATATAAAGAATTTATTGATTTTGGCGCTAATATTAAAAAATGAAACCGTTTAATTTTTATATACTCGAGCTCTACCCTGAGATAAGAAATTTCTCATGCAAGTAGCATAAATTGTTTATCACCTATTTCGAAATTATCTATATACTGGGCTAATAATAAAAAGTTTAAAGTAAATCTAAACTAAATAAAATATTAAGTATATTTTTTATTACAAAGGATAAGTCTATCCAGTTTAAAAAAAATGGCCCCCAATGTAGGGCTAAAATCTATCCAGTAAAATATATATATTTATATATATATATATTTATATATATATATATATATATATTTATATATATATATATATATATATATATATATATATTATATATATATATATATATATATATATGTGTATATATATATATATATGTATATATATATATATATATACATATATATACATATATATATACATTAACGGCGTGAAGTGGCATCCCCCATGTTAAAATTGCGGTTAAGGTGGCATCCGCGGTAAAGTGGCATCGAATATACGGATGCCAATTTGCAAATCGAAAAAAGATAGTGGAATCGACTTGGAATTTCATCAGCTATCACATGAGGTAAAAATTGGCCGGAGTCTAATTTACACCATATTTGAATGGATTTGTAACTAAAGTTCACAGAATTTCTGTTGTTCGGCGCTGGTCTCGCTTATTTGTATATGCTGGATTGAATAAACGGTCAGACTGCCTTCCGTGTATATATTGACCATTTAGCGGACATTTTGACTACTGTATATCTATTTTATTTGCACTTAGACATCCGAACAACGTTGCCAATTCAACGGTTCATCTTTAAAATGAAATATAATGGTTATAATCATATCAGTTACTAGTATAAATTCAATTTTCCGTCGCACTAATGTTGGCATATAATGGAAATCATTGAAAAAGGAACTGAAAAAGTGTTAAACATATATCGATGATTTCACACTATCAATTTTTGTCTGTAAAAAATCTAAAAATCATCCGATTCCAATAATTATTCTTCAAGTGTTCGTTTTTACGGGGGTTTATAAAAAAAAATGAGAATATCAGAAAATTGGTACATATATCGGTTTTAGGGCTTTGAATGTTCATGTAAACGCTTATTCACAAATAATTGTTAATACTTTTTTTTCAAGTATCAAATGAACAAAAACGTTCATTATTCATTTTTAAATAAATCAAATTGAAAAATTGGAAAAATTCTATTTTACAAACCGAAGCTAACCTAACCTGACTAGGTAGCCCTGAACGTGTATAATTATCGTTATTGTTACATTATCTATGACAACATGTAATAAGTAGATACTCAATGAATCAACAAAACAATGGTTAGGTTCAGTTGGATAAGGTGGAATCCACCGCAAAATTAAATAATTCAAATTTCTCAATATCATAACATCAAACTCTCCATGATTCAATATGGATCGCTGTGAATAATGAGTGTATCATTAATGCAATAAATACCAGTATGTGGCAATCCTTATATCTATCAAAACAAAATTTTAACAGTTTGCATGATGTCCAATAACTGGATTTCTTGATTAAACTTATAGCTTTGGAGTAACACTTTTTGTTTTATATTAATTAGGAATTCTGCTTCAATTTCTTATTGCAACAATATAAATTTGTGATGTTTTGAGTTACATTCCAAAATACAGCTCCGATATAAATTATTAATTTTGAAGATAACCACGATATCATGTAGTTTACGTATGCTAAAGAATGTCACACTGACAGATTTCTATTTCGATTATTAGGTTTATGACATGGGTGTCATAGTTACTTTAAACTATGTAATGAAAATTGAATGTTATTTCGAAAATATTCTCGGAATACATTGAGGCGTTACTACTGAGAAAACCCGAACATATATATTTGGTTATAGATATGTAGATGGCATATTAGCTTGTTTCATAGGCAGTGAACGACAATTAGACTAATTTTTCAATTATATTAATAATTCACACCCAAAAACTCAATTTACATTAGAAGTTGAAGAGAATAGCTCAATTAATTTCCTTGATTTAACAATTCAAAGAGTTGATAATTAATTACTCATTTTACAGAAACCAACGCATACGATATTATTTTGATGGACAGATCAATTCAATTAAACAAATAGCCACATCAAACGGTTATCTATTAGAAATGATAAATAGTTTACTCAATAAAAAGTAGGAGAGAGTAGCACTACAGCAAATATTTTACAAACTAACTACATGAGTACAAAATTATAGAACCATCATATTTGCTGGTAATATATCTTTTAATATTTCAAAGGTAGTATCGTTAGCAACCAATACATAAATTACTTCGAAAACAGTAAGTGACGTAAGTACAAAATTGTTAAATGTTGCAACAAAAATATCCCAATCAAAGCAGTCTGGTATATAAAAACTTAAATGTCCAGAATGTGATGCTATCTAAATCGGCCAAACCCTGCGAAATTTTGAGATGAGACGGGGTGGGGTGAACACTTAAGATCGTACTGACTGAAACATCCAGAAAAATCTCATTTTGCTAAACATTTACTCGACACTAATCATCGACTACACCTTACACAGAAGAAATACTACATTTTTGTGATAAGAAACAAGAATTAGATTAGAAGACACATGAGAAACCCACAATATGAAGTCGTCAACGAACAGATCAATAAAGGAAGTTGTCCACTATAAAATTGTCTTCTCAAGTCATAATTGTAAAGATCAGCAGATGATAGTTTTTCTGTTTTCATATATCATTGTATTGTGATTTATTTCAAAAAGAAAATACGAGTTTTACATGTAGATATAACAATTTTGAGTAATATTTATTCGTCGTCTACATCGCAATGATACTAGTTGTCACACAAAAAAGGAGATAACTGAATTGAATTTAATAGATTATAGATTGAAATATCGATGGTAAAGGAAATGCAACAAAGATTCCTAAACACAAACACAATAATTTTTTATTTTTTTTGTGTAATAAAACATGAACAAATTATTTTTTTCACAAAAACGAACAAAAAATTCCTCTGAAATATAATTAAAAAAAACTTCTTCCGCTCTTTGATTCAAACTAAAAAATATCCATTGTAATAAGAAAATAAGTCCTTGCATTTACTTAACCTGTTTATATTTATTGCAAATATAAACTTTAATTACTGGCCATGGTTTATTATGAAACAGGTTTGGGTGCTGATTAATTAAGTCCATGACTTCCCCTTTTCTGGGAGGACGTTTTAATTTTATATGTCGCTTAAAGAATGTTTCCGCCACTGTCTTTGGTTCAGTCGCCCAAGCTACGAGTTTTCGTTTGGCTCCATTTTTAAATTGGTGTGAAACAGGAGTAGTCTCTTGGATCAAACTTGAAGCGATAACAGGGGAAATTTCTTTCATTTCTTCCCCCGCATTTATATCTCTTGTATGTTCCTCATTCTCTTCAACTACATAATCATCAATATCTATTTCATCGAGCCTAATGCCTTTCTACCTCTCGAAGATGTTAGGTTGCTTTGAGAGCATCAATAATTTGCTGACCCTAGCAGTCTGGTAAATATCGTCAGGCAATCGATACCACTCAGCATGTGTCTTTTCTGTATGTCCCATAAATGCAGCCAGTTGTTCTAAATCATTTTTTTCCATTCGAAATATTTGAGCTACTCTCGAAAATATGAAGTTGTCTTCTCTACGTACTTTATCAATTGATTTTTTTCTTTTCTTCGATTTCTTATCCGAAGACATTATTCCTTGTACCTGTATTTCATCAGAATGACATCTTTCTATATGTCGAACAAAATTGTCTAGTTTTTACACTGCAGAATAAACAGTTATGTTTCCTTCTCATCCTTTTATTCTTAGTAGCTGGAACTTAACTAGATGTATTGCAAGGTGTGTTATTTATTCTATTCAAATAACTTATATCTATTACGGAGCCATCAGGGAGGTTTCCTAAATGTTGTTCTACATCACTGCCCAAAATTGCATTCAAAGATTGTTAAGACATTAATTTAGTACTTTCCGCAAGACAGTCACCAGCGATTTCATCACTGGACACATCAATGTTCATATTATTTGAAATATTGATCTCAATAGTTCCTAGTATATAGTTTGCATCCTGTTTAAAAAAAAACACCAAAATAAAACTAACGGTTATTGTGAAATATCGACAACAAACGGGTTTCTGTGATCTGCCATATTGGTGACTCTGAAATAATGTCCAGATAGTATAGCTTCTGTGAGTGGGTTTCTGAATCAGCTTTCAAATCTTCGGAGAGTTTCAAGTGTTGCTTCGAATAGTCAGGAAAAAATTAGATTTTAATTAGATAGGCACCTTTTGCTTAAAAGTTTCGATACGGAGCCCTGTATATGATCACAATTTTAAACTACAACGACTGATTTTTTGGTTTGCCCCAAACATTCTAGCGACATGTAGCGATACGGTCGAATAAATAGTAATCAAACTATGGCCAAACAACTCATAGAAATTGATAAATGTAAATTACTACAAAGAACGCACGATGCATTTAAATAACCATACACTTTACCGTAACGAATACGTTAATTCTAAATATATTTTCAAATATGCCACTTCCTCCGTTACAAGTACAATATTTATACACGACCATAAAATCTGCAGAATGAGAGTGATTTAATAAACTCAAATATATCTTGTATTTCAACGTTGCCAAATTATCAAGATGCTAACCTGTCCGTTAAATATATTTAGCAAATATACATTGGTGTATATTGAAGGATTCCTGGCTATACCGTAAATGTACCGATGCCAATTTGACCGCTAGATCTATATATATATATATATATATATATATATATATATATATATATATATATATATGTATATATGTATATATATATATATTATATATATATATATATATATATATATATATATATATATATATATATGACAAAGAGATTCATGGGTAATTCACGCAAAATACTGGGCTACTGAAATAGAGTGGTAACCGGGCATATATATATATATATATATATATATATATATATATATATATATGCCCAAGAATAATGAAAGGAATTTATATATATTTATCTATCATCTAGGAACCCCAAGACGAAAAACTGCTTTGACATTTTTCCGAAGTCGCGTCATGCTACTCTCTACAATAGCCCTATTTCATTCTGAAATAAGCCTAAAAATGATTTGATTTTAACGAATGTACTGTTCAAAGTGCCCACCTCCAACTTCCATGGTACAGTTCAATGGTACAGCCTGTTCTATAATGCTTCTCTATGTTCTCGCAAGATTCCTGGTGTTATTAAACAGCATTTTGTCACGATTCTTTGTCGAAAGTCTTAAAGAGACTCAGATGATGTAGCATAATATTTGGACCCAAAGTAGCCCGACAAAAAAATCGATAGGAGTTAAATCGAGCGACCCAACTGGCCATTCGTTATATCTTCTACTGCCTATCCATTTTCGGGGCAACGAGCATCTAAAAAGTTGAGAACTCGTACATCATAGTGTGGAGGCACTCCATGTTGAAAAAACAAGTTTGTTCTCAGAAAATAATAGAATACAGACATAATACAGAAGACAGATCCTGGTTCTAAATTTTCAGTAATGCGTCCAAACCACTTCTCGTGCACTTCTGCACTCCTATCTTCATGGCAGTCTCCGTTTTATTGGACTTTAATATTCATTCACCATTTAACACAAATCCGCTATCACTTCCTATATGTATAATTATCAAACGACGGCCGTTTCCAGGCGGCATTTTTAAACCGGTTGACCAGACTCCAATAGCTGCTTTCCGTGCGTTTTTCACATTTCTATCTTGCCATACTTCTACATCGTGTGTCCCTTGTTGACCCATGTTTCATCCGTGTAATCTTTTTTCCTGACTTCCGAAATTCGTTAATTTTCCTTAGATACTCTCCTCTCCACAATACTATGTCAGATCTATCAATAACAACACACTTCCTTTTTGGTGCCTGCACTTCTCCATGTACTGTCTATCAGATCGAAAGGTAGATGGAATGACAATCCAACAGATTGTCAGTTTAGGTGATATTACAAGAGTTTCTTAATAAGTCAGAACTTAGAAGTGAAGGCGTTGGTAATTGTAGGGGACATCGGGATGACGATCATCTCTATAGAACAAGCGTTAGATTAGATTAGATTTTAACGGGGTTACAGTGCACTGAAACCAAAGGTTTATTGTGCCCCTCCTATCAGAGCTGGTCTCGCTACTACTACAGCTCGCCTTCCAGTTCCAAGGTTCTAATGAACTCTAGTATTTGGAATGGCTTCAACGAGGTTAGGTCCTCACTCTTACAAGTTTCTTGTCCGAAGCATTTCTTGCGTTGGCTTGCAATGGCGAGGCATTCCAGAACTAGGTGATCCGGAGTTTCATCCTCCTCAACACAGAATCTAGAATCGTCAATTTCTGCTAGACCTATTTTCATTAGGTGTTTCCTAAGGCGGCAGTGTCCTGTAAAAAAGCCCGCGAGGAGATGTAGCTTATCTTTACTGAGGTCCAAATAAATATTTTTTGGATCTAGCAGTATCAAAATTCTACAGGAACTTTTTGGAATGTTCCAACCCAGGAAGGCACCGCCAGAGTGCTTCTCTTTCGGTTTCCTCTTTCTTCCGAAACTCTTTCTTGTAGGAGCATTTTGCTACACCACAGAACGGCTCCGGGCCAATAAAGGGCATTTGTGCTCCTTTCCTGGCAAGTGTATTGGCATCTTCATTTCCCGTGATTCCCGAGTGGCCAGGAACCCAGACTAAAGAGAACTTGTTATATTCTTGCCTAACTCATCAAGTTGTCCCATGCCAACTTTGAGTCAATGACATGGGAGCTCAATGCTTTGATAACTGCTTGATTATCAGAATGGATCGATATGTCACATTTCTGGTAGTTTCTTTCTAGGTTCATTCTCAGGCATCTTCAGATCGCAAGTATTTCTTCCTGAAAGATGCTCGTGGAGGAGCCTAACGATAATGAGTATCTGGTGCCAGGCCCAAATACTCCAGCGCCTGCTCCAATGGTGGTTTTTGAACTATCCGTATACCATCTAATGGTGTTTTCTTTGAGAGTTTGGGTGGTGTATTCCCTTTCCCAGTCTCTCCTCGTATTAAGTATCGTGGTGAAATTCTTTTCGACGCTTACTTTCCTGATCATTTCGTCACTGGGAAGATTCGCTGATGAGATGTATCTTGTCAGAGAGGACCAAGCTCCCTGATTTTTAATACTCTCATTGCCTGAACCTTCCTTAGATATTCTAAGAATTGCCTCTTGGGCAGATCTTTATATCACCAGATGCAGAGGTGTGAGATCTTTAATGATCTCAAGTGCCCTAGTTGGACAAGTTCTCATAGCTTCAGTGATGCACACACAAGCAAGCCTTTGAACTTTGTCGAGCGTCTTCCTCGTGCTGTACTGACTTGCTTTTGTGTGCCAAACTATTGCCCCATACGTAATTGCTGGTCTCACAATCATGGCGTACATCCATCGCAGTGTTTTTGGGTTGCAGCCCCCCCTCTTACCAGCTAGATTTCTGCACGCCATCAAAGCTCTTAGTGCTTTACTAGCAGTTATTTCAACATGCTTATTCCACAGAAGTTTACTGTCTAGGGTTATCCCTACGCGGTGGTTCCTTCGGGGTGTTGGGCGTTGAATTACCTGCTTCCTGGCCTCTCCAGGGGATATTCACTGATTATTGAGGAGTCGCAGGTATTTCCGCACCCCTGCTCCACTGAGGCGTTTTCTCAGTGGGTCGTCTATGCCGCCCGGTTCTGCCGGTTTTGGGAGGTCGAACGGCATACGACCTTTGTGCCGTTTGGCATTTTTTCCCTCTGTGAGGTGCCCGGATGAGGAGGTGGAACTTTTCTCCACTACTTTTATGGTGAAAGTCTTGCTTTTTCTTCCTCTTTCCATAAGTGGTCCCACGAGAAAATAGGGTCATTACGATCCACCGCTGTAGAGCCCCGCATGCAGAGGTAAGGGATTCAATACAACGAAGTTCCCGCCGGTGCTCCAAGGTCGAAACCAGTAAGGACTATTCTTCAATACAGCCACACATTCTTCGACCTGGTTTCCCACCTTGCCTTTAGGTTTTTAATGAGGTTGTCTCCTCTTGGTCCGGGCAGTAAAGCCAAGACCCTCCCCCCTATCCCACTGGCCCGCGAGACTTGACCACAGACAGCCAGGAGACATTGGCATAACAGGTGATTTCAAGGTAAGCTCGAAATTTCACCCGGCATCGTAACCCTGTGTGCAATCCTTTAGCCTCGATGCTACAGCTGGGACAGGTAAAGTTGGTCCGCGGCAGGGTATTCGAGGGCTGCCAGTTAAGTTTTTAAACACAACGAGCCCCAGGTATTTCCCCGCAGACCTCCTCCTCATATAAAATCATCTCAGAGGCCCTTCTCCTATCCGCCACCTGGAGACGCGCCGGGTTGGTACTTCACCCCCTCCACATCAATAAATACCCCGACGAACAGCGACGAACTACGTACATATGTACTGATGTGGACCCGGTAGAACAAGCGTTAGTCGTTGTGTATTTAGTATGAGTGTAACTTCGAACGGGGGCGTATCACGTGTTGTTCGAAAACTAGTTCGAACTGAAGAGTGTGAATAGGTATTTATATTGAATTTGATTCGCCCTGTTCAACGCATCCAACCTAGAATTTGGAATGTCATCAAGACCAATCAAGATACACGACCCACCTTTTCCCCGCGTAGTAACTGGCGACGGCATCGATATAAAAACGAGAGTTGAGTTTGATGTGTCAAAGTGACAAGTCGAGAACGGTGAAGCTCTAGAAAGGTGTTTTTTGGGTTGAAATATTTTTTTTTCAATTCTCACTACGCAAACCAACGGTTTGTGTTAAATTAATAGAAAGGTCTATTATAGATTCCAGAGTGATAGCAACGCGAGAGCAGTGAATGTTTTAGTCAATTTGATTTGAATGGAAAGGTTCAATTTGGTTTGTGCTAGCATTGTGGATAAATTCTTCTGATTACCTCATAGAGTAACCGATATCAAAGGATTTTTACACCTACAGTAGTGTACAAATAAGTTACATTTGGCGACGTCCACAATTATGCATATACTCATTGCAATTTGACAGTTGTCTTTCAAACCCTTTCAAAACGTGTAATTAGCAAAGGTGATTTTACGTATATGTGCTCTGTGTCAGAAAGCAGTTCGACAGGAAGAATCAAACAAGGTTGTACGTGAGTACTGTAATTTATAACTATTATATTGTTGCTACACATATACTGTGTTTCGCTGCGCACTACCACCTTCGGAACGGTCCTAGTGAGTAATATTAGGTGACTTTGTTTTCATTTCAACAAGAATACGTTGGTCATGTTACCAAATTTTTGATTTTAGCAGAAATCTTCTCTGTGCTAGAATTAAACTTATTAACACATTTATTATTTACGTTTAATGTTCTTACATTGTACATTTTCCATTAGTTTTAATATTCATGAAGAACGGCCGCTCAATTTAGTTGTGCATATTTTTTGTTGAATTTTCTCTGTACTTTACAGGAGATCAAACCTTTCATTTTGATAGAATTTTGTTAATTCATAATCTCCTTTATTAATTAAATTTGTTAGTTGTTTGAGTTGTTAAAGATTTTGAGTCTAACTTTTTTATATGTTTTGAGCTTAACCTCAAACACCTGTGTTTGGCCGATTTTTGTATTTTCGAAGTGTCTTAGTAAATGTAACTGTTTTCAAATATTTTTTCATAAAGTGACTTTAGTTTTAGTTATTACTGGTGTTGTGGTGTCAAAATAATAATTCAAGTATGCTCTTTCTTATGTGAATAACGTTATTAGAATGTGTATGAAAATGTGGGCAGTACTCAGACAACATAACATAAATGTGCTTGGGCGTTGGTTGTGATCTTAGTAATGGGGTAGGTTGTGACTGTCACAGCCTGCTCCGTATATGTGATTGCTAACTATATTGTTAACGCAGGTCTTATACATTTATTTTAGAATTAATGATGAGGACGTATAAATGGAAAACCATCTCATGAAGCGTTATATCACGAGAAGTCTCTTCGGGTAGTAGCCGCGTTTTTCCAAATTAACTACATGACGTTACAGAGATTTTGAAAAAAATGCAAAAGCGAAGTAATGATGGTAATTTTTCTTTTGTAAATTTTGGGGTCTCTATATTGAAAATATTTCATTTAAGGTTTGGAACAAGTATTGTGTGTAAGGTATAAACGAAAGTTTCATTAGATCAACTGGAAAATGAATGAGCAGAATACCTGATTTATTAATCCAAATTATACTTTGGATTATCCACAACAGAAGTTCGTAGGTTAGCGTACGAGTTTGCTGTGAACAATAATATACCTTTCCCTAACAACTTGTAACCTCTCCCTAACTGCTCCCTAGTGAGATTAAATCATCACTATCTCTGGTCATAACCGGAACGCAGGATCCATTCGGGATAGCTGTCCCTCGTTAGGTAGCTCAACTTATAAAAGCTATAGCAGGAACTCTAAAGATTCTCAGGGGTGAATCTTCACCTTAATTGGAATTACAGAACACCATCATTCTCGGGAAGAAAGGTAAAGAAAATGACTTCTGGTGCCAACTTATTTTTTATTAACCTCTGAATAAGTAAACAGAGTATGGATTTACACTTTTTAGCAGATCATTTATAAGGCCTCTCAACTAATGTAGAACGATAGCAAAACTGCACGAAAACCCCACAGATGTATTTGCACAAATCATTTATTTTATACGGTATCATAACTAAACATATCATAGGACTGTTTAAAAAACTATTTTTCTGTCAGATATACGTCTACTCGGTCTGATGACCACTGCCAGACTCTTTTATTTTTGAGGGAAAAATTGCCGGCTTGTCGAACTCCGCTAAAATAATTGATGATTATTGGTTCATTTCGAAAACAGGGTCAAAAGCCTTGACCGTTACAATTTTCTAGAATATTCGGTTGGTGCCGGGCGCAAAAAATGTTTACGTCTGAATACCTGCATACATTTGGTATCGACAAAAAAGACCGACTCTGTTCCTAACTGGAACAAAAAAAAATGAAAATATGAATTGTTTTATTATTTGAACACAGAAAAGAGATCTTTCAAAATAATGTTTGTTGAAAAGGGTATAGAAAAGAAGTTTTGAAAATAAATTATCTGGAATTTAATACTAGAAAATAATGCTAAAAATAGCGATAGATAATCTATCGTTACAAACTGGATCAGAGATGGAATGGTCTCTGCTGGCTGGCTGACAGTTTTCTTAAACAACATAACACGCTATCTCTCAGGACTTCTGAAATAACTAGAGTCAGTCGCGCTACTAATTTCAATAAGACAAATGTGAATGCGTTTTTTTCACTTCTACAAGAGGTGGTGGATTGTTATAACTTTCAACCCCATGATATATACAAAGTAGATGAAAAGGGCATAATTACTGTACAATAGCCAAACATAATTGTTGCTATAAAAGGCGTATAACAAGCGGGCTCTGTAATTTCCGCTGAGAGAGGTACCCTGTTAACATTTTGTTTTGTCCCCAGAAATTCAATTCCTCCGATGTTCTAGTTTCCAAAAAAACATTTCAGGAACTATTTCCTTAGTAACGATCCACAGTCAGAAATTAAGTTGGAAGTAGACGTTGATTACAACAGAATGCAGAGCACAAGTCAACCCATCTACATTGAAATGCATGTGACCTTCTAACAACTCACCACCTGGAGCAGATTCAACTCCAGCTTCATAAACTGAAAATTTACCTGGATGTTCGGGTATCAAAACCTATTTTTCTCCAGACGATTTAAAACCAACACCAAAAGCCGGTCCACGGAAAGGGAGAAAACCTGGCCGATCAGCTATTTGGATAGATTCTGCATATAAGGAGGAATTAGAAAATGCCCAGAAGATGAAAACAGCAAAAGAATGGAGGGAAAAATCTTAACAGTCCAGTATCAAGAGAAATAACTGTAAAGACAAATCTAAAGCTAAAACTGTTTATCCTAGTAGCAGTTCTGACGATGACAATGAAACTTATTGTTTACTTTGTGGTGAACCATACTCCAATTCTCGTCCAAAAGAAATATGGCTGCAGTGTACCAGCTGCTCCAAATGGGCTCATGAGGAATGTACGGATAAAAATTCATATTTCGTATGCATTAACTGCAAAATTAACGATGATGTATAGAGGGGCAGGGTTTGTCACAACTAGTCGCCTGAGTATCACAACCAACCCCAAGTTGGGGCAAATTGTGACATTTGACGTAATCCATTTTTATTATTAATAACTATGTTTGTATTGCGTTAAATTTGGTCGTTTCTGTATTTTTCCTTAGATAAATGTTTCAATAAAATACTTATGTTCAAACAAAATTTATAGCCTTATTATGCAGGTCAACAAAATAATATATCTAAAATTGTCACAACCAATCCCTGTGTCCCCTACACCTTTGGAACAAATTCCCATTTTAGTTGTGTCCAGTAGACCAGCAAAAACAGATCCCGTTTGTCTGATAAACAATAGTATTCCTCAATTTGATAAAGATGAAGAGTCAATAATGACCACAATTTATGACTTAATTGAAAATATTTTTAACGATCATGACTATATTATAAATCCATTTCTTTTGTCAACATGTAGTGAAAAAATTATCACATATACAGTAGTATTTGTGGTATTACAATTGAGAAATACCTTGAAATGTGAAGCACGTGTTGGGGCATTAACTGGACTTGAAGCAAATTTGCTTAATTCTTTGATTGCCCATAAAAGTAAAGGAGGATTAACATATCCTTCATGACGTCATACGCATTTGTAAAATTTCTGGAAGTGTTTTGAGAATTCTTAATCAAAATCTGCATAGGAAAAAGTCCTTTAGATTGTTAACTAACACAGTTATGATCAAAGCTCTAACAATGGATTCGTCTGAAGGTTTGAATAAGCATGTGTTGGAAAATAATGATAATCACATTTAGTGTTTAATAGCCATATGCTCAAAATACCTAAAAATCAGAATACACTTTATTGTTAAGAAGAAAAGTTAAAGACACTAATTCGAAACCATTTAACTAAAATGATTTTGTTTTCCGGACAATAGGAGATAAGAATATCACGTATTCATATTTTTCTATTGTTTGTTTAATTTTAATTTGTAATGTACATATTGTTATAATGAAAATAGTTTTGGTTTTAATAATGTGTAAATTTATTTCTTGATATAAGTCCTAATTTAACCTTGTATCTAATTAGAAATTTTTGATTACTTTAGATACTTAACAATATTTAAAAGATTTTAGATAATACAATTAATTGCACTCCAACAAACAAAGTCGTAATTATTTTTATTTCCATTTTAATTTTGTTTCTTTTCACATTATTGTTCCGCCACTGGTGTGACTGTCGAAGCCAATGACGTAGAAAAACCATCTCATTTATAATAGCGGGATTGTTTTGAAGCCGTCTTTGAATTATCAAACAATGTGCTAGAAAAGGACAACAATACATCAATTTTTCTGGTGTGGCAACGCTGTGTAAATGGAATAATAAAATTTCCAGTGACGTACTACTTTAATAATTTTTGAGGATATTCTCGACTTAATAATAGATGTGTGATAGGAATGCTATAGAATTACATATTGTTAAGAAGGTATTGAATTGAAGATGATTGAATTTAGGAAAAATACTGAATTAAAAAGAAATTTTGAATTTGAAATAAAAAGGATAGGTAGTGAGAGATAATTAATCTTTCGTAAGAATTTTATTCAATTAACAAAATAATGATAGATAGGACACAAATTATTTTATCGAACAATTATAATTTTTTATAAACCGTGTTAAATTATATGAATAATTGCGTATAATGTTTCCTATTAAGTAGATTAGGTTAAATTTTAACGGGGTTACAGTGCACTGAAACCAAATGTTTATTGTGCCTCCCCCCCTATCAGAGCTGTTCTCGCTAATACTACAGCTCGCCTTCCAGTTCCAAGGTTCTAATGAACTCTAGTATTTGGGACGGCTTCAATGAGGTTGGGTTCTCACTATCACAAGTTTCTTGTCCGAAGCATTTCTTGCGTTGGCTTTAAATGGCGAGGCATTCCAGAACTAGGTGATCCGGAGTTTCATCCTCCTCCCCACAGAATCTACACTCGTCAATCTCTGCTAGACCTATTCTCATTGAGTGCTTCCTAAGGCGGCAGTGTCCTTTAAAAAAGCCCGTGAGGAGATGTAGCTTATCGTTACTGAGGTCCGAATATTTTTTGGATCTAACAGTGTCAACGTTCCACAGGAACTTTTTGGAATGTTCCAACCCGGGAAGGCACCGCCAGAGTGCTTCTCTTTCTTCCGAAACTGTTTCTTGTAGGAGCATTTTGCTACACCACAGAAAGGCTCCGGGCCAATAAAGGGCATTTGTGCTCCTTTCCTGGCAAGTGTATTGGCCTCTTCATTTCCCGTGATTCCCGAGTGGCCAGGAACCCAGATTAAAGAGACCCTGTTATTCTTGCCTAATTCATCAAGTTTTCTTCGGAAATCCCATGTCAACTTTGAGTCAATGATATGGGAGCTCAATGCATTGATAGCTGCTTGACTATCAGAATGGATCGATATGTCACATTTCTGGTAAATTCTTTTTAGGTTCATTTCCACGCACCTTTCGATCGCAAGTATTTCTGCCTGAAAAACGCTCGGGAAGGAGCCTAACTATAATAGGTATCTGGTGCCAGGCCCAAATACTCCAGCGCCTGCTCCAATGGTGATTTTTTAACCATCCGTATACCATCTAATGGTGTTTTCTTTGAGAGTTTGGGTGGTGTATTCCCTTCCCCAGTCTCTCCTCGTATTTAGCATTGTGCTGAAATTCTTTTCGATCCTTACTTTCCTGATCATTTCGTCACTGGCAACATTCACTAATGAGATGTATCTTGTCAGAGAGTTCCAAGCTCTCTGATTTTTATTACTCTCATTGCCTGAACCTTCCTTAGATATTCTAAGAATTGCCTCTTGGGCAGATCTTTCTATCACCAGATGTAGAGGTGTAAGATCTGTAATGTTCTCAAGTGCCCTAGTTGGACACGTTCTCATAGCTCCAGTGATGCACACACAGGCAAGCCTTTGAACTTTGTCGAGGGTCTTCCTCGTGCTGTACTGACTTTCTTTTGTGTGCCAAACTATTGCCCCATACGTAATTGCTGGTCTCACAATCATGGCGTACATCCATCGCAGTATTTTTGGGTAACAGCCCCACCTCTTACCAGCTAGATTTCTGCACGCCATCGAAGCTCTTATTGCTTTACTAGCAGTTATTCCAACATGCTTATTCCACAGAAGCTTACTGTCTAGGGTTATCCCTAGATATTTATCCTCTGATTTCCATTCTATGATATCCCCGTTTAAGGATATGGGTTCCATGGCTGGAAGTGTTCTTTTCCGGGTAAATGGATTTACTATGGTCTTGCTTGGGTTAATCTTTAGCCCCACTGACAAGCACCATTGCTCAATGATTCTGAGGCCCTTTTGTGATAAATCACACAAGGTGCTCTCGAACTTTCCTCTGACTATTAAAACAATGTCATCGGCGTAGCCCATACATTCGAAGCCAAGCTCCGTTAGCCTGTAGAGCAACTCATCTACAACGAGGCTCCCCCTTGAGGTGTCCCCCGAGTGGCTTTAACTGAGGCGGTTTGATTCCCCACCTGTGTCTTAGCTATCCTCGTTGTCAACAACTCATACATCCATTTTACAATGGTTCCATTTACGCCTCGCCTTTTTAGCAATGTCCCAATCTTCATTGCGGGAGTTTTTGGTGTAATTCATTGCTATTTCAGTGCTTGTTGCTGGTTCAATACCTGGAAAGTGGGTTCTAAGAAGAATAATCGATCGTTCGTCTGGCTCTTTTAGCGACATTGTGGGGTTAGTTCCCCCATTTGCCATGACCTTTTCTAGTCTGGCCGCTGTGTGAGTGGAAGTGATCTTTTCGCAAAAGGCTTGAAAATCAAGCCTTTTGGCCTTCCTAATCTCTTTATTGTACTAAGTGAGCTTCTCAGTGTACCTCTGCCAATTACCGTTACGTTTGGCTCTATTAACGAGCCGACGGACCTCTTTTCTGAGGTTTGACAGGTTATTATTCCACCAAGGAGCAACCTTTTCTGAATGAGCTTTGGAGAGTGGTCAACTGGAATAAAAAGCTTCCATTATTGCCTCACTGATCTGTTTGCCTCTTTGTTCCAGGTCGTAGTGCGGGTGATTCACCCCATTCACTTCGATGCCGCCCGGTTCTCCCGGTTTGAGGAGGTCGAACGGCATACGACCTTTGTGCCGTTTGGCCTTTTTTCCCTCTGTGAGGTGCCCGGATGAAGAGGTGGAGCTTTTCTCCATTACTTTTCCAGTGAAAGTCTTGTTTTTTCTTTCCATGAGTGGTCCCACGAGAAGCTAGGGCCATTACGGTCCACCGCTGCAGAGCCCCGCATGCAGAGGTAAGGGGTTCAATACAATGGAGTTCCCCACGGTACTCCAAGGTCGAAACCAGTAAGGACTATTCTTCTAGATAGCCACGCATTCTTCGGCCTGGTTTCCTACCTCCCCCATCCCACCAGCCGGCGAGACTTGACCACAGACAGCCAGGAGACATTGGTACAACAGGTGATTTCGAGGTGAGCTCGAAATTTCACCAGGCATCGTAACCCTGTGTGCAATCCCTTAGCCACGATACTACAGCTGGGACAGGTAAAGTTGGTCCGCGGCAGGGTATTCGAGGGCTACCAGTTGCGTTTTTAGTCACAACGAGCCCCAGGTATTTCCCCGCAGACCTCCTCCTCATATAAAATCATCTCAGAGGCCCTTCTCCTATCCGCCACCTGGAGATGGTACTTCACCCCCTGCATATCAATAAATACCCCGACGAACTACGTACATATATACTGATGTGGACATATTAACTAATTAAACACTTCATTTTAGAACACAACTCCATGTTGTAAATTTTGATATAATTAATAATAAATAAATAACAAAATAATGGCATATACCATTTTGACAGAGTAGTTAAATATGGCATGGCTCTTATTGAATGTATCCTTGACAACATTGTATGCTCTCGGTGCATAGAACGGTAGTGTGAGGTCAACTTTAGTTCGTACTTTTAAGTACTTGATCCTTTCATAATTGTCTCAAAGATGCCTGTATCTGGTTCTGAATCTGATGCCTGCTAAATGAAATTATGAAATACTTTGTGAAATATACTATAGTTTTAATCTATATTATCTACATATAAACTTCAAATGAAATTCACTCACACTTTTTAACATAATGCCATGTATAAATTTAATGGTAAGATTACGCTTTTCTAATAACAATGACAAAATTCTCTAAAAATTGCACAAACTTTGCATAAGCTGTCATCGTCTTGTGGATGAAATTAATTCAGTAACATCCTTCATATTGAAAAAAGTCTTATCACTATGGTTGATTCTGATATATCAGAGACTAAAGCCTTTTCCTCGAAGTACGCCAACACGAACTTCAGAGTTATAATTTTACTTTAGAATCTTCTGACAGAAAACACTTCTGTAATGAACGAATTTTATTTTTATCTGTTCCAACATTGGCCCTGATTTTCAAAGTTTTCCTTCTTTTGTTCGGTGTGTAAAATTCAGAACTTTCCATATCACCTATGTAGCCCCTACTTCTAAAGTAGAATAAAATAAATGAAAAAAATTGCTTCTATAACTTTCTGATATGAAATGCTACGTTATGAACAATAATCGCTTTTTAATAATTCTTCAGATATTTTATGATTTTGTGTTACCTACTATATGATGGATCTGTAATATTTTGGAGGTACGAGGAATTTCTTTCTATCTACTTTACTTTCCGAAACAGTCAGTGTGGCCGATGAAGAAGGATCATTTTATACCATTTGCATTATTCTCTGAATCGCTGGAAAATTACAAAAATGGGAATTTAACTACTATATTACAATATCAATTATTGTTTCGAAAAATTCAAAGATCCTATACTCATGTATGCCATTCCTTTTGCCCGAGTCTACTACTTTCATCAATTCTTCCTTCTGCAGTTCATTTTTTTTACTCGAGCTCGAACTGTAAGTAAATAAATATTTGATTATCAATTAAAATGAAAATTTCAACTCACAATTCTATTATGTACTTCTTAAGCAAATAGTGAGTATTAGAAATATATGATAGGGCTGTATACCTGGAGAATACTAAAACGAATGCTCGACGTGAAAGTAGTGGATTTGCAACAGAAATAAGAGTGACTGATTTTAAACATAAATGCCCAGCTCATTAATTGCTTCAAAGAGATGGGGTTTTCACTAGTTTCACTAGTTTATCAAAGAGATTTTTTTAGACTTGGCTGGCATTTGATCTCATCAACACAGGGTGTTTTACTAATGTTGGTCGAATTCAAAGGGGAAAATATGTATTATTTTAAATGTAACACCCTATAATTTTTGATCTCATTCGAAAGAACAATCATTCTCCTTTCCAAAAATGTATAGTTTTCTATATTTTGTTACATTAACAACAAAGATATTCGAGGTTTCATGAAGTAGTACATTTTTAATTAGTAGTTTTATATGAACGTATTTTGATGCCTAAAATCAACTCATGCTGTGACCGTTTGACAATAGCAATTTTGTTAAGTCATATAAGTTGGTTTCGAAATGTTCTATACAGTGACTGAAAAAGCTCAAACTGTAATAATTTTTGCAGAAACGAAATCAATAATTCAAACAAGGAGGATATTCAGAAGGAAATTTATGAAAAATCCGCCGTCAGTGAATATAATTAAAAAATGGTATGTACAATTTATCGAAACTGGTTGCATTGCACACTTAAAGAAACCAAGAAATAATGATGGTCTTTTAAACAAGTTGATGTCAATTAATGAAGTGCTACATGATAACGATCATAAAATTTCTATTAGAAAAATTGCTGGAATTTTAGAGCTTAACAAGAGTGACGTTCAAAGATGTCTAAAAATTTTAAAACTAACTCCATACAAAATTCATACTTATCAAAAATTGTACGAGTCAGATTATGAAAAACGAGTAATGGTATGTGAGACTTTACTTGACTTATTAAGAAATGAACCCAATTCATTGTTAATTATGTCTGATGAAGCAATGTTTCACATTAATGGCATGTGTAACAAACATATTTGTAGAATATGGGGTTCTCAAAAACCAATTTCTTTTAATGAATTTCAGAGATATAGTCCAAAAGTAAACGTTTGGTGTGCATTATCTCGGCGAAAAATCTATGGTCCTTTTTTCTTCTCGGAACCAACAGTGACGGGTACTAATTACACGGATATGTCGGAAACTTTTATTTATCCGCAACTAGTTCAAGATGGAATTAGCGAGGACGTTTACTTTCAACAAGACGGTGCACCACCACATTATTCCTTAATAGCACGAGATTCATTAAAAACGTTTTTTTAATGATAAGTGGATATGTCGAGCTGGACCGATTGAATGGGCACCGCGGTCTCCTGAATTAACTGTCCAAGACTTTTTTCTCTGGGGATATGTGAAGGGTAGGTGCTACAATCCTAAGCCTAACAATTTAGCAGAACTAAAAAATAATATCAGGAACATTATTGAAAACATTCCGTAAGAAATGTTAGAAAATTCATTTGAAAATTTAAAATTTCGCTTACAGGTATGCATAAACGAAGAGGGTAGGCATATGCAGCATTTATTGTAACTTTTTTGTTCGTCGTTCTTTATATGTATTGAATAATGTTATTATGTTTTCTTACTAAATAAACTGTTTGTCAGATTGTTGGCAATTATATACGTAAAAAAATACGTTCATATAAAACTACTAATTAAAAATGTACTACTACATGAAACCTCGAATATTTTTGTTGTTAATGAAACAAAAGATAGAAAACTATACATTTTTGGAAAGGAGAATGATTGCTCTTTCGAATGAGATTAGAAACTATAGGGTGTTCCATTTAAAATAATACATATTTTCCCCTTTGAATTTGATCAACATTAGTAAAACATCCTGTGTTGATGAGATGAAATGCCAGCCAAGCCTGAAAAAATATCTTTGATAAACTAGTGAGAATAGTGAAAACCCCATCTCTTTGGAGCAATTAATAAGCTGGGCATTTATGTTTAAAATCAGTCACTCTTATTTGGGACACCCTGTATTTTACACCATTTTCTCTAACAAGGATATCACTTGGAGCAAAATGATAGAAACAATTGAACTATATAATATTTTTCAACAACACTGAATGATAATCAAATTTTTCTTTGCTCATAATTCGTGGAATATCTGCAATATATGTTGCTGAGAATCCAAGTGCACTAATTATATAAAAAAATGGTAGATTGATTTATATTCGATTTTTACTCACTTATTAATTATACTTATCAATAGAAAAGCGAGTTACTCAGATACAAAAATTGACAAATACTTTTACATGGTGATATGTGATGATAACCCGTCGGATTTAGTGTCTCGGGGTGTGAAACCAACGAACATTATTGGCTTAGAAATGTGGTGGCACGGACCCGCCTGGTTACTTAAGGACTAAAGGCCAATTAATCGATTTGTTTTAAAATATTCGTCTGAAATTCGACAATGTTCTTTCATAAATTACCAAAAACTTATTTTGCATTTGAAAGATTTTCTAACCTAATGAAACTGAAACGTATTGTAGCTTTTATTCTTAGATTTTACATTAATGCTAAAAGTCCCGTTAAAAGTCGAATTTTTACACATCTAGCATTGTCAGAAGTTTAAAACACTTTTGAAAACTTTTACAATTGCTCAAATGGAATCATTTTCAAACGAACATTCCTTTTTATGAAAAATGGCAGACCTTCCCAGAAACAGTAGAATTTTAAGTTTAAAACCATTTTTAGATAATCAAGGGTTAATACGAGTGGAAGGAAGACTCTGCAATTTTAACTTTTCTTGTTCAAAGAAATATCCGATTTTGTTATCACCTCATCATGGCCTTACCAAATGAATCATGAGAGTAGAACACGAAATTTTGTTACACGCGGGACCTCAATTACTGTTGGCTACCACTCGCGACAAATTCTGACCAATAGGGGTGTTGACAGTTGTTACAAATTCATTTGAATTTATGTTTTACACATTATAGACAGTTTTCAGAAACCTAACATTACATTTCAAGAACCTAGTTATTGGTCTTAAACTAAATAAAATCAATTTGAATTGGATTATTTATTATCCATTATCACGTGACATCGAACACCAATCAGAGCGCGATGACGTCACTTCACGAACAAGTTGACTTATTTCTCATAACCAAGATAAAAGTATGAACTATTTTTCTTGATAATTTATTAGAACAACAATATTATTTTACAATTTTTATCATAATGGAGACTGGATCCATTAAAAGAGCTCATGACTCACATTAAAGTGATCTTCACAAAAATAGCTGATACTTGTAGTTGTCAATGAAGCTGGATCTTACGTAGCAGGTCCTTCTCCTTATTTGAGAACTTTTGGAACGTTTATGAAGAGTTTTTGTGGTATTCTGATGGACGTACTCTTGCGCATCGGCACTGCACAGCATTTGTATATATATTTAAATCAGAAAATCAAAATAGATGATTATTCTGTGGTAATTATCGACCGTACTATTTATATAAATAAAAGGTGATGATTGTCGGGTATGCCGTCAGTATAAGAAATAAAACTCTATATTCTCATGCTCAATATTTCGCTATTGTTCAATAGCATCATCAGGAGACACTACAATAATTAAAATATAAATAAAATGACAAAGATAGGAACATAAATACTTACAGATGTTAAGAGTCAGTAAGTGTTCATGTACACCACATTAAGGTACTAACTAGACTAATTGCTAATGATCAACATGTAAAAATGGTTGTGGTGTGAATTGATATAAACAAGAAACAATTTGAGTTAAAAACAAAACAATAAAATAAATAATCTGAAACGTATGAATAAATGGGGTGACAAAACAACAATATTAAAATGAATTCAACAGGTGACAATAAATATCACTAAGTTTATTAGTGTCAGATTTGAGGTTGATAGGATCCTTTTGTTTGTTGATGTGATACATTTCAAAAAATAAACGATTCCTGTATTGGTCAACTTTCTGGAGAATCTCTGTATCGTCATAATTGAACGTCTTTATAAAATGATCCACCACTACACAGTTATTCTTGCCTACTCGACAATCACTTCTATTGTTGCGTAATACGGTTTTTTAACCATTGAGAAGTTTGACCAACGTAGCATCCCGGACACTGCGAGCAATTTATTTTGTAAATCACGTTGGTTTGTAATAATAAAGGTGTTTTATCTTTAACTTTCGAAAAAAGGAGAGAAATAGTTGTCAAATTGTATTTGGCAACTCTGAAATTGGTGAACTGTTTGAACAGTGGTAAAATCAATTGAGTTAAATTATTGATGTAAGGAAGTCTTTTGTACAGAGTAGCCTGCAATCCCCGTGATATTTTCAATTTATATATATATATATATATATATATATATATATATATACAGGGTGTCCCGGGACTAATGGGAAAAAAGTCAGGAGCGTATAATCTGAGCCAAAATAATGTTAGTACTTCATATAAACTTTTTCTATTCAGGCCCTCGTTTTCGAGTTATAGGCCTCCAAAGTTTTAATTTTGAATTTGGTTTTTATTTTTATTTTTTGTACTAGTTATTTGATCTTTATAAAATTTACGGCAAAGCTATAATATACGTGTATGTTTATTTTGGTAAGGTGAACAGATTTACAGTAGTGCCTTGAAGCCAGGGACGGACTACTCGCAATGGTTAGTGATCCAAAAATTTTGCAGGGATGGCACACCCTGTATGAAATTATCGAAATTCACTTCCACACACATTAAGCTAACGAAAAGGTACTCCTGTTGGAATTCGATCAAATAATCCGTTTGGCTAATATTTACAGTTTTATTAATGCACTACGTACCAATTTACGCATTCACCATTTTTATAAGTACACGAGGTAAAACTAACTTATTAATACGATGTCCAAGATGTACTTACAGTACTACAAAAAAATAATTTAACGATAGCAGAAACTAAAAAACATTAACGACTTATTAATTGGAAAGTTGGTAAAAAATTTTGTTAAATGCAGTTAATAATGAACCATCAACGAGTTTACGAAAATTATCAAGAGAACATAACGTCTCGAAATCAGTTGTTCATCGCATCCTAAAAGAACAGCTGTTATATCCTTTTCACATGAAAAAAGTACACAGTATGACAGTGGCTGATTATCCTTCACGACTTGAGTATAGCCAGTGGTTTCTGCGACAACAACACGCAGACAATACATTTATTAGTAACGTTCTCTTTACGAACGAATCCGGTTTCACCAGAGATGGAGTCATAAATTCAAACTAGGAGCCAGCATAGATTCATGGTTAAAGTTTGGGCAGGAATAGTTGGCAATCATTTGATAGGGCCATACTTTATTGACGGTACTTTGACCTGCCAGAGATATTTGGAGTTTTTCCAAAATGAGTTATGGAACCTGTTTGATGATGTGCTACTGCAAACTCGTAGGAATTTATGGTTCATGCATGTTGGGGCTCCTCCTCATTTCATTGTAGATGTACGACAGCATTTACACTCAAGGTTTCCTAATAGATGGATTGGTCGTGGAAGCCCTTTTCAATGGCCACCGCGATCAGACGTTAATCCTATGGATTTCTTTCTCTAGGGTTATCTCAAAAGTAAGGTATACGCAACACCTGTGCAAACAAGGCAAGATTTAATAGACAGAATTGTGTTACACTGCAATGTTATTAGAAATAATGTGGGATTGCTCTTTCAAGTGCAAAGAAACAACCTTCGTAGACTTAGAATGTGCGTGGAAGTAGGAGGAGCTCATATTGAACATTTATTAGAATAACGTTAGTTTTTGTTGTTGTTTAGGAATAAGTTTTAGTCCAATGTTTTATAACTTGTGTATTTTAGGTTTTCTTAATGATTTAATGATGCTGAGTTCGTAATTTTGATTAAAAGCAACTAATTACGTTGTTTGCGTACCTATTTAATTCCCATTAAATAAGTTCCTAATGTTTTTATAACCTGCTATCATCAAATTATTTTTTTGTAGTACTGTAGGTAAATATTCGACATCGTATTAATAAGTTAGTTAAGTAAATTTGTATGTAGTGCATTAATAAAACAGTAAATATTAGCCAAACGGCTTATTTTATCGAATTCCAGCAAGAGTACCTTTTCGTTCGCTTAATGTGTGGGGAAGTGAATTTCGATAATTTCATACAGGGTGTGCCATCCCTGCAAAATTTTTGGACCACTAACCATTGCGAGTAGTCCGTCCCTGGCTTCAAGACACTACTATAAATCTGTTTACTTTTCCAAAATAAACATACACGTACATTATAGCTTTGCCGTAAATTTTATAAAGATCAAATAACTAGTACAAAGTATAAAAATAAAAACCAAATTCAAAATTAAAACTTTGGAGGCCTATAACTCGAAAACGAGGGCATGCATAGAAAAAGTTTATATGAAGTACTAACATTATTTTGGCTTAGATTATACGCTCCTGACTTTTTTCCCATTAGTCCCGGGACACCCTGTATATATTATTGTGCATTTTCATTATTGATGATTTATTATAATTTTGATATTATAAAACTTCTGTTCTACTAACTTTATTATCTTCAAGTGCCGCGGCTTCTTAGCCAGAGAATCGACTACTCACCTCAAAGTCGTGTTTCAGGGTTAGTAGAGATAACGGGTCATAGATAAAGTTCCTATCGTTTTGAAATACGCTTGTATCTGTATTTGATAAATGAGATAAGTGTGTACTCTGATTTTGTTTCAATGGAACAATAAATATAAAGAATATATAAACGCTTGTCTTTTCGACAACAATACAACTATGAAATATTCTTACTACCAATATTCGCAATTCATAGAAGAAAAATACGGAACGCAGCTTCCGTTCGAAATAAATAATCAGCTGATATGCCTCACTGGAGTTGACCTAAAAAAAAATGTGTCTTATAACCTAAATATAAACAATGGTTTACGAACAATATCTTGCGAATATTCGTAAAAATTTGATATTAAATTCTTATGTAAGTATGAAATTTCTATCCTGAAGAATACAACCTATAAATTAATTTTATCTAACCACTTTAGATCATGTTCAATATTATAGAATTTTTGTAACCTCAAATAACACTATATGAATCCACAAATAATAATAATATTTCTGAATTTATTTCAGCTTCTAAATAATGGAACCTCGGTCAGATTAATATACACGATTAATGTGTCCCGTACAAATTATATATAAGGAAACAAGATTTTTATAATAATTAAGTATCTCACCGACTCTGAAGATTTGAAGTTATCTTTTCTGACTATATCATCAACTCTTGGAGATCTCGACGACTACTTTAAGCTTCTAGTTAGCTTCTTGCTAACCGTAATCTCTGATATCTTTTTCAGAGAAAATTTTCTTGAAACCCTTCTTTCACTATCCCCCGTCAACAACCTCCTTAGTTTCCCCTTAGCAACCCCTATGAAACAATTTTTCCTTCCTTCCTGAACGTCATACCAACATATTATTTTATAGCATCAGGTAAGTACTTATTTAATTTCAATTTGTCACTTCATGACATTTGTATAAATTCCTTATTTACAATATTATTATTAACTAATTCATACCATAAATAAAATCAGAGTAGCATTCTAACTTGTGTTAAATGTTATTAAAAATATTATTCTTTCAAATTAAACCCAATTACAAAAGTGACATACAAACATTATATTCCGATTGGATATACTATTGATAGTATACTTAAAAAATTGTTACTATGAATTTACCTTCAACTATTGAATGTCAACATCTATAATTTTATAAAAAGGACATCAAAATTGTTCATGGATGATTACATTTTTTTCTGTTTGTATAAATTGTTTCTAATTTATTTTAAATTGTGACATCTTAAATTTCTGTTGATATCATGAGTACATCAAATCTATAATAAATGCCCCAAGTTTTGAATTTAAAATATCATATAACACGCATATTTTACATTCATAAATTACCTGTTCTCTTAAATAATATTTACACTCAATCTATCTTTTAAAATATGTTCTGATCACTCTTTATCTTCATCATAATATTTATAAATTTGTGATATATGGAAAATACCTCTTATCTTATCACTCATGAGATCTTTTAATAAATATGAATTCACAGGATATCCATTTTCAATTACATATGGTCCCTCAAATGGTAAAAGTAATTTTTTACTCTCTCTAGCCCTTGTATCTGGTACTCGTAATGCTTTTACAATAACCAAATCAACCTTTTTGTATACTACTTTATTTTTTATTAATTCATTTTTCCTTCTTAGGTATTTATTAGCAGTTCGATTTATTTTCTGACTGACTTCCTCAACAATATTCTGGTAATCTTGATTATTTACACATAACCATGGTCTATCTAAAGGCGTTCTTTTCATCAATACATGTGGGGATTGTTCTGTCACAGTATTAGGTAATTGATTCATAAAATTTTCTACATCTGATAATTTAGTGTCCCATAAATGGTGTTCAAATTGTACTATTATTCTAAGATATTTTATTACCTCTCGGATATATCTTTCTACAGGATTTGCATTTGGATGCCTAATTGAAATGAATCTGGGATTTATGTTTTGTTCGTTTAAATTTTTTTTATATCTACTATTATTAAAATACGTAGCATTGTCCATGATACAATGTTGTGGTCGTCCTATAGTATTAAAGAATGAATTAATACATGATTTGACTACATTAGTCTTAGTTTGTCTACAAGCATAAAGTTGAATGTATTTTGTAAAAACGTCCAAGATTATGAAAATATGTTTGTTTTTATTGTCTATGGTTGTCAAGTTAGATATGAAATCTATTGATATGACTTGTAGTGGATGAGATGAATTTATTGTTTTCGGTATGTTTTGATTCTGTCTGTTTTTGTCTTTCGCTAATTGGCATGTTTCACATGTTCTAGTGACTTTCTTAGAAATTGTATGGTCTTGTTTAGATATGAATGTTTCCCTGAATAATAGCCATAATTCCCTGTTTCCTGGATGTCGATATGTGATATGTAATGTTTTAAGTATTGACTGAGCTAGTTCTTGAGTAATTACGTATTGGTCTTGTCCAGCTACCGTCCGAATATGAAATTGTCCCCTGAGCTCTGATTTTATTTTTGCTTGTGTGTTTAGATTCATTTGATCTTGTAAAATCGTTTGTCTAGAGAAGATTGTCTCATCGTCTGCTAATATGTTTAGCCCAATTGTCACTTGTCTGGTTTGTGTATTTTGTTCATCCATTCTCGATATTGAGTCAGTTACTATCTTTAAACTACCCTTAACATGTTTAATATCAAATGAATATTCTTGTAATAGTAACGACCATCTATGAATCCTACTGTTTCCAAATTTATTGTTTAATAATGATAATAAACCACTATTACCTGTTTCTAAAATAAATTTTCCACCTAACAAATAAAATTTAAGTTTTTCTACAGCATATAAGATAGATGCTAATTCTAGTTCACTGCTAGCATATGTTTGTTCATGTGCTTCAGTTTTTCTGGAAACAAAGGTTATTGGAACCTCTATTTGATTTTGAATTTGTAATAGTGTACCTACAAATCGATGTATAGATGCATCTGTTCTCAAAATGAATGGTAAACTATAATCCGGATAGAAAACTTTAATATTATTAAGAAATCTATTTTTAATTTGTACAAAAGCCCTTTCATGCTCGAACTTCCATTTCCATTGAATTCCTTTTTTAAGAAAATTTAACAAAGGTAGCTCTAGTTCAGTGATGTTTGCTATTAAACGTTTGTAATAATTAATCATTCCCAGAAAACCCCTCAATATTTGTAAATTTATCGGTCTGATATAATCTG
The DNA here is from genome assembly GCA_963921935.1 of Galeruca laticollis. Taxonomy (NCBI): domain Eukaryota; kingdom Metazoa; phylum Arthropoda; class Insecta; order Coleoptera; family Chrysomelidae; genus Galeruca; species Galeruca laticollis. Next base: position 87,231,466 of record OY998180.1, read on the forward strand.
GAATGATTTTTAATATATTTCGATCCATAGATATACCAGATTTGTAAATTTTATATCCTAAAAAAATTGTCTCAGTTTGATAAAATTCACACTTATTTAGGTTAAGTTTCAAACCTGCTTTATCTAAAGCTAATAATATTAAATTTATATGTTTTAGGTGCTCGTTTTCAAATTTGCTGAAAATTACGATGTCATCAATATAATTTATGGCAAAATCTTGGTATTGACCTAAGATATTGTTCATTGTCCTAATCAGTGCTGAACCTGCGCTCTGTAACCCAAATGGTACAATATTAAACGTGTAGATCTCCCCATCTACAGAAAATCCCGTGTACTTCCTACATTCTTCTTTTAAAGGAATTAACCAAAAACTATGTTTTAGGTCAAGTTTTGAAAAAATCTTTGCGTTGGTAATTCTACTTATTAAATTTTGTGTGCTTATCGGTTGTTCAAATTGAGGTATTGAAATTTTATTCAAAGCTCGTGCATATAAACAAATACGTAATTCTCCATCTTTCTTTTTAACAACAACTAATGAATTAATATATGGCGTATCAGAATGTGATATTATTTTCTGAGCTAATAGTTTATTAATTTCAAACTTCATTTGATTTTTTGAATGATAAGGTATTGGGTAAGTTTTATTTTTACAATATTCAGTGTTTCTTACATGAAATGTGTGTATATAATTTTCAGCTATGCGTGACTTATTATTGAAAAGTTCCTTATACTCTTTTATTAAATTCAATATTATATTTTTCCTATTTTTGGGACAAATCAATTTAATATCATCTATATTCAATTCCCCATCATCATCCCCCCTATATACTTCATTATTTTCATTACAATTATTGTAATATTTATCATTATCACACTTCGTCTGATTAATATACATGTTTGTTATGTTTGTAACACTGTTATTAGTATTATTGTAAAAATTGAAATTTACCCAAATTTCTTTAATTTTGATTGCTTTTTTCTTAAAATTAATAATAGATTGATATTTATCTAACTGATCAAAACCAATAATCACATCAGTTTGTAAATTTTTTGTTACTAACAAATCAAGTTGTACTGGTTCTTTATTAAAATGCACAGTTATATTTAAAATTTGATTTACCTCTCAAAGTTTTTCATTATTAGCACCTACGATATTAATTTTAGGAATTTTAATAAGATTTTTGGATAAGTTAGGAAATCTCGACAAGAAATTACTATCAATTAAGCTTGCTTCGCTACCACTATCAACTATTATGTCTATGTCTTGGTTTCCTACTTGTGCTTTTAATTTTATTAAACTAGATGTTTCGTTTAATTCAATTTCATTATCAGATTTTAAAAATTCCCTATAATGTTCGTATGTACACGTATTGCTTGTAAAATTTGGAGAGCGCTATATTAAAAATTTGACTCATGTTTAGAATCATGATTCACTTCCTCAACATCACTGTCTGACTGTCTTCTATTTATAGGATTTAGTTCACTACTACCTTGTTCTCCTCTACTCCTTTCCACACTACCTTCTCAAGATTGAGTTCTTCGTTTGAAAATATACTCTTCTGTTTTGACCTTGTGCATTATTATTTGTGTTTGTGTTAATTTGTTGTCGATTTTGTTCATTATTATGATAATTAGTTTGTCTATTTTGATTATTATTGTTATTATATTGTCTATTATAATGATTATTATAGTTATTTTGTCTATTTGTATTGTCAAAATTATTGTTGTTTCTATTCACAAAATTAGCTCTATCATTTTCTGTATTATGATGTATGAATCAACTATCATTATTTCTGGTATTTGAATATAATTCATTTTGTCTATTAATTAAATTGTTATAATGATTCTGTCTATTTTGATTGTATCTATTTGTATTAAATCTATTATTATTTGAGTTGTTATTATTTTGTACGTTATTATTTTCTCTTCGGTTATATTTCTCCGAATTTGTATTGTTATTATGACTAGGACTATTTCCCTCTATTCTCATTAAGTAATTGATAAATTGTTCTATAGTCTTTATACTTTGGATTGCAACAGCCTCCATTATCTGGGGTTTCAAATGTCTCGATAGAAGTAACACTGCTTCTTCCTCAGGCACTTTAGGTTCTTAATATTGGACTTGGGTATATAGCTGCATGATGTACATGTGTGCTGACTGACCATAATTTTCTCTGTATTGACGAAAGTGTAATTTTTTCCTTATAATTGATTGATTCACAGTTCCCCAAAAATAATTTATAATTAAATCATGGAAAGATTGGTAATCATTGATTTCAATTTCTCTACTCGCAAACCAAATTAATGCTTGACCTCCTAAACTATTCCTAATTATTTCCTTACAATCCTGTCTTTCCCCATATTTTAATATTTTCTCCCTAATTATAGTTGAAAATATGGTAGGATGAATTTTCCTAATATCCCCATTAAATTTTATTGAACTATTGACATTATGTAACTACCATTTGCCCCCTGTTCTCTTGTCTGAAACATCTTCATTCTGTCTTTGATTATTTATTCTTTCTTCTGTTTTCTTCCATTCCTCCCTGACTTCTAATATTCTCTTCTCTATTTCCATATTCATTTTCCTCTCTGACTTTTTCAATTCTTCTTCAGCCACGTTTAAATTCGTTTGTATGCCTTCGCTCACTTCTTTTTGTATTACTTGTAAGTCCTTATTGTTAGCCATGATATTTCTCTGTATATTTTGAATATTCTTCTCACAACCTTTCGTCCTTGCTTCTGTATTCATTTGCCGTTCACCATATATCTTCTCCTGTTCTTGGACTTTTCTGTTTATCTCATTTCTTGTTTCTTCATTTTCTTTCTTCAATTCTTCTTTCATGTTATCCATTTTATCATTTGTTACCTCTATTTCTTTCCTCAGGTTTGCTACTTCTACTTGAAGTTCCTTCCTAAATTCTTCTCTTGTTATTTTAATTTCTTCCATAATAGATTTTTCCATTATATTATTATTTTCCATGATTTCATTATTTTTTTCTATTATAGATTTTTCCATCCTATTATTATTTTCCATTATATTCACGAACATATCTTGTAGATATTGGGGAATACTTCTACCATCTGCTTCATCCTGTCTTCTTCTTTCTGGAGTAGCTTCCATAGAACCTTCTCTTTCTCCGTCCTCTTCATTCACTTCTGTGGTGCTATATCTCTCTTCCACTTCAAATATTATTGTTTCTGGATCTTTCCCTTGTTTTTTTGATGTCTTCTCTTAATCTCTGTACCAATGTTAATCTTCAGACCCGCAGTGTTTAAATTCCTACGTTCCAATTCCTTTTTTAACTCTTCTACCTTAAGTTCTTGTAATGTTTTACCCATTTTTTCTTTTAAATTAACAATTTTTTTTGTAATATTAAGTGTTTTTATTTCCCGAAATCTACCCCTTTCTACGCCCCACGTTGGGCGCCATTTGATTGTGCATTTTCATTATTGATGATTTATTATAATTTTGATATTATAAAACTTTTGTTCTATTAACTTTATTATCTTCAAGTGCCACGGCTTCTTAGCCAGAGAATCGACTACTCACCTCAAAATCGTGTTTCAGGGTTAGTAGAGATAACGGGTCATAGATAAAGTTCCTATCGTTTTGAAATACGCTTGTATCTGTATTTGATAAATGAGATAAGTGTGTACTCTGATTTTGTTTTAATGGAACAATAAATATAAAGAATATATAAACGCTTGTCTTTTCGACAACAATACAATTATGAAATATTCTTACTACCAATATTCGCAATTCATAGAAGAAAAATACGGAACGCAGCTTCCGTTCGAAATAAATAATCAGCTGATATGCCTCACTGGAGTTGACCTAAAGAAAAAGAATGTGTCTTATAACCTAAATATAAACAATGGTTTACGAACAATATTCGTCAAAATTTGATAATGAATTCTTATGTAAGTATGAAATTTCTATCCTAAAGAATACAACCTATAAATTAATTTTATCTAAGCACTTTAGATCATATTCAATATTATAGAATTTTTGTAACCTCAACTAACACTATATGAATCCACAAATAATAATAATATTTCTGAATTTATTTCAGCTTCTAAATAATGGACCCTCGTTCAGATTAATCTACACGATTAATGTGTCTCGTACAAATTATATATAATGGAAATAAGATTTTTATAATAATTGAGTATCTCACCGACTCTGAAGATTTGAAGTTATCTTTTATGACTATATCATCAACTCTTGGAGATCTCGACGACTACTTTAAGCTTCTAGGTAGCTTCTTGCTAACCGTAATCTCTGATATCTTTTTCAGAGAAAATTTTCTTGAAACCCTTCTTTCACTATCCCCCGTCAACAACCTCCTTAGTTTCCCCTTAGCAACCCCTATGAAACAATTTTTCCTTATTTACAATATTATTATTAACTAATTCATACCATAAATAAAATCAGAGTAGCATTCTAACTTGTGTTAAATGTTATTCAAAATATTATTCTTTTAAATTAAACCTTATTACAAAAGTGACATACAAACATTATATTCCGATTGGATATACTATTGATAGTATACTTCAAAAATTGTTACTATGAATTTACCTTTGACTATTGAATGTCAACATCTATAATTTTATAAAAAGGACATACGGGGTGTATCAAAATTGTTCATGGATGATTACATTTTTTTCTTTTTTGTATAAATTGTTTCTAATTTATTTTAAATTGTGACATATTAAATTTCTGTTGATATCATGGGTACATAAAATCTATAATAAAATATATTCATATATATATATATATATATATATATATATATATATATATATATATATATATATATTGAAACAAACTTAAGAAAACAGAAAATAAACTAAAGTAACTTATGTTGGTACAAGAGGAAATAAAATGCTGTTAAAATTAAAAGTATGGGAAGTTTTGAAAATATAGTTGAAATAGATAGCGTGGTAGATGTGTAAATATATAATTAGAACAGATGGATATTAGGGATTATAAAGACAACAATTGAAATAAAAAAAAAAACATAAATATAGTAAATGATGAAAAGTATTTGAAGTAACATAATTAGCTGCAAAAATAATAGAAATATAAAGAGGTTAATGAAATATATTTATGGCAGTGATAGATATACAACTAATGGTATTACAAAAGCAGATAGAATGTAATAATATTATGAATAGAAAGTGAAATTGAATGGATGATGGATATACTTTGGAAATAAAGACATGGTGTAAGAAGAAGAAAAAAGGGTAATGTTAAGTATAATGGAAGGAAATAATATTAAAAATAAATAAAATAATTATTATTATGAAGAAGAGGAATTGAGTGGAATTATAGATTATGAGGATAAATATTATATAATTATAAATAATTGAATTAATAGGAATGAGAAAATAGTATCGAGGGAATTGTGAGAGTACCAAAATTATATGCATGGAATGAAAGTAAAAGGAATAGAATATTTTGAGTCAAATAATGTATCCATTATGTAATAAAATGGGAGATGATGTTAGAAGTATGAAAGTTACTGAAAGGAGGAATTATAAGGACAACTTGTATATAGAATATACATCCATTAGTTTTAACGAGGAAAGATAAATATGTAAACATGCCACATTAATGAATTATACTATACCATATGAAGCACCAATATGAAGAGATACAATGGATAAGATCAATAATTCAAAATCATTTACTAAAAGAAAAAACGATGACGAATTGTAAATAAATGATAATAATAATAATAATAATGAATTCAAAATAATATAAAATGAAAGAGTAAATAGGGAAATATAAAAAATATAGTTTTTTTTATTGCTCAGATAGAGGTATATTTGTAAATCTCACTTTCACAAATATACTAAAGTTTAAAGCATCTAACTGTATGGTGTCAAGTGAATTTATCGATAAAGTAATCTGTGTATAATGGAATACAATATTTATGCAATTGTTAACAAGAAATTTGAACAAAAAAGGAAAGGATTTACCTCCAAATACAGCTTATTTAGGAATCATTTATGCAATGATTTGTAAATAAATACCACATTATGAATCAAAATTCCTTAAATAAAAGAGTCAAGTAATCCATATTCTGAAATATTAATTGAACATTAGTATTAGTAAACAAATAATAAGTAGTGTTTTTAAATGAAACTCAAGGTCTCTAGTTAATTCCACAATATAATACAAGTTATTGAAAATTCTAAAAAATTGACAATTGTTTCGATAAATCAATATCATCGTCAGAATGACAGAAGTTACATTTCATTTTATGCCTACCTGATGTTTAGTAGTTATATTTGGCTAGACCAAGAAGTAACCTAACTTGTGATTGGCTTAATATATGTTTATAGAAAAAAGAAGAAGATGTGATATTACAAATATTGAAGCTTAGATATTATTAGCCCTATGGTGATATCCTGGATATCATTTTTCCAATTAAGATCAGTATAACTGTGCAATGATATAGAAAACCAGGAAAACTATATCTGCTGATCTTTACAATTATCACTTAAGAAGACAGTTTATTAGTGGAGAATTCCCTAGATTTAACTGTTCATTGACAACTTCATATTGTGGGTTTCTTAAATGTCTTCTAATTTCCAGTTCTTCAAGGAAATCCAGTTCTTGTTTCTTTTCACAAATATGCAGTACTTCTAGTTTTGTGTTAGGTGTCAATTAATGATTGGTGTCAAGTAGATGTTTTGCGTAGTGGGATTTATCTGGTTGTTTTAATCTGTATGCTCGTAAGTGCTCACTGTATCATATTTCGAAATTCCTAAGGGTCTGACCCAAATAGACAGCATTACATTCTGCACATTTGAGTTTATATATACCTGACTTCTTTAATAGTGGTATTTTTGTTTTTACATTTAACAATTTTGTACTAACGTTACTTTCTGTTTTAAAAGAAATTGTTGTATTCGTTGCTGAAGATATTATCTTTGAAATATTATTAGAAATATTTCCTGCATATGTGATGGTTTTATAAGTTTTAATTTCATCAGCTTGTTTAGGATATATTAGTTGTAATGCCACTTTTTCCTCTTTTTTACTAATTAGCTTATTTATCATATCTAATGGATAACCGTTAGCTGTTGCTATTTGTCTAATTGTATCAATCTCTCTATCAAAATTACATTTGTTCATAGGAACTGAAAAAGCTCTATGTATTATTGAATTATATGCTACTAGTCTGTGTGACACAGGGTGGTTAGAATTGAATGGAATTGTTACATCAGTTTGTGTTGGTTTTCGGTAAATTGAATAATCAAGTACATTATTAACTCTTTGAATTTTTAAATCAAGAAAATTGATTGAGCTATTTTCTTCAATTTCTAATGTAATTTTAATTTTCGGGTGTAAATTATTGATGTGGTGGAAAAATACATCTAATTGTCGTTCACTACCCATAAAACAAGCTAATATGTCATCTACATATCTATACCAAAATAAAATATTTTTAGAAATATTACTTTCAAAGATCTTTCTTTCTAAATTGTCCATAAAAATGTTTGCTAAAATAGGTGATATAGGGCTTCCCATTGGTAAACCTTCATTTTGAATATATATCTTATTGTCAAAAGTGAAATAATTCTGATTAATGCATACATCAAATAAATTAGGTATATCTGATATTATTCCTGGATTAATATTTTTATCTTCTAGTAATTTTCTTACAAGTATTAGACATTCTTTAGGAGGAATTTTAGTAAACATGTTAGTTACATCGAACGATATGAGTTTATAGTTATCTTGTAAGTGGATTGCTTTCAACTTTTTGATTAGTTCTATTGAATTTCTAATTGAGTACTGAGATTCATATCCGTAAGTATTGAATATATTGTTGAGCTTCTTTGCCAATATATTATTAGGAGCATTAACATAAGAGACTACAGGTCTAATTGGTTTCGTTATTTTATGTAATTTAACTGTTCCATATAATTGTGGACAATGAGGATTCTTATGTATGATAGACCTCTTTTCGTAATCATTTAAAAGATAATTTGAATTATTAACAATATCCCTTACATTATTCGAAAACTTCTTTGTTGGGTCTGCTTTAAGAACTTTTACATCGCTGGATTCTATAAAGTTATATACTTTGGAATTGTAATTTTCAGTCGTCAAAATTAGTGATGGGATCGCTCGAGTGAAAAACCGCTCGATTATTAAAATAACCGACATCACTCGGTTATTGGAATGACTACTCGAGTTATAAATTCAAGCGAAAGTCGTCGCTCAGCTAGCACTGACTGACCAATGCGAAGTTAGGCGTTCTGGCGTTCGGGTCTTTCACTCGATATCCGCTCGGCCGTCGTCGCTTGGCGACCTTCGAGTTTGATGCTCTGAGCTCTTACACGACATACGTCTTTGTTAAGAGGAGTCTCACGTTTTAGGAACCTGAAAACAGTTGGCATTCGTGATTTTCAACAAAATTTAGGTCATTTTTTTCACAACAAATCTAAAGAACGCAGGGAAATTGAGTGTGGAAATTTTAACACAATATAACTTGGACCTTTGTCTTGCGGATCAGGTATTTTGGTTGAGTTTTATATTGTTATAAAAAAGATATAAGCCATTAAGTGATGGTGTGATATTGACAGTTTTGACAATTTGTGGTCACCAATCTGGACACCAAACCTGATCCCTAAAAGGAAGCCTAGAGAATTCGATTCTGAAAATATGAAATCTCAAACCATTGTATTTTTTGAGATTTGTTGTGCGCAAATTTTTGCAAACGAACATCTTTTTACTTTAGTTCAACCGCTCCACCATCTTGATGCATGGCGCTGTATAGAACAATGACAGAAGACGACGGTCAATTCATAGACAAATAATATTATAACTTTCTCTATGGGTCAAATATGCATATGTTTTGTGTTCATAAAATATCCTAAATTAATAGTTTAGTGTGTATTGTATTTGTAAGTGATTATAATTAAGTAATTTTCATGCTAAATAAGTAAATTTGTGCTTCGTAAATGCTATTTATATTTACTCCACAAGATTGTGTTTAGTGCTTCATGCTTCGTTGCAACAAAAATGCACTTTTTGTACATATTACACAAATAACTACTTTTTAATGTTATTCTTATTTATTGTTGGTAAATACATCAAAGTGATTAAATATATTATGTGAGAATGATTTTGAGTTTTTGTTCTTTGGAATAAATATATCATGTTTATACCTGACAATTTAACTCGTGTATAAAAAATATCATATGCCACAGTTAAATTGTCACTTTGACAGCGGCAAAATAGAGCTTTAACTTTTACAGCGACAAATACACTAGTTGTTTTTTCACTTATTCATTTGTTCATCAATTATCGCGGTGTTGGTTACCAGAATAAATAGTTTGGCATGTTTGTCAACAACTTATTGAATTTTCAAGAACTAACAATGAGTGGATTCGGAGTGTCTACGAACGCCGAAATTAGTCAAATTGTACATTAAAATAAAATTGTGTTTATTTTTAATGTTTCCAAATTTCTCATTCATTAAATTGTCCTGCCGAATTACACTCGAGGTTTGTATTGATATCGGGTAAATTTGTGATGTTCAAATTCTAAACTGTTTCCTTTAGCAATTTGACTCGAATAACTGTGCTAGGAAACAGTTTCTCATTAAACAACCCAAATTTACCCGATAAAATACAAACCACTTGTGCAATTATAAGTGATAATAGTAATTGTGATTCCGCTTAAGTTGAATTTTATTGTTGTGTTTTTCTAGACAAATTTTGTTCTTTATGAGGTCAATTATTCCGCTTATTGTATTTGTTTGTAAATTCAGTTTTGATGCAGAGTGGAGGCATTTTATTTCAAGTAGTGCATCATCACCTACAAGCCCTAAAATATTTTATCAATAAATGTATGTCATTTAATGCGCAAAAAGAATTTATAACACATGGTAATTATTTGTTATGTTAAATATATTTACCATCAGGAGAAGCACCTAGAAAACCATGTTAAACATCTTCCCACAATCCTGAATCAACCACCACAAAATTTTGTACTTGTTCAAAAATGCTCTTAGCCACTTTTTCCTTAAGAGTTCCATACTCCATTACCTCCGTCATACAATAAGTCTTTTTAAGAACAGTTTTAACAAGAGAATGACAAGGTGTATTTGTAATTAGGATGGTTATCCACTTTTTAGCTTGCCTTAGCCTATGCACCATAGGTAATAGCAATTGTTTAATAAAATTAATGAATGAAGTAGGTAACATTGTATTTTAAAAATCTTTGAACCATAAATATTTTGAAACTTTGTCTAGCCAATAGTCAAAATTTCCTTGCAAATTGTTTAATTATATAAGCATTTCAAAAAATCAAAGAAAATAAGAAACCAAACGAATATTAAAGGATGACTTAGTAATAGTCTTAGTTGTTGATATTAAAAAAATGTAAAACAAAGGACGACTAAAAAGTTAATTTTGTCTACAACCATTTTTTTGTGCTGTTCTTGCTGAAAAACGTAAAAACAACTCAAAAAAATACAAAATTCCAACTTTTTTTTGGGTAAATCTATACTTTTCTCGCATATTAGATGGGTTGGATGGAAAAGTAATAATACCAATAATGTATTATACAAAAACCAAAAAAATATTTACCATTCAGGTGATCACACATATGTGTATCTGTCATGGAAAAAAGAGAATGAACGAACTATTTTTTTGTATAATGAAGGAAAATGTTTCAGTTCCAATCTCCACAACATATGATAAATCTTTGCAAACAAGGTAGAAGCAAACTATGTTTGATTTTGTACTGTATATATCGATCTCCCCACAATATATACATTATTATTTGTCATTACAGATCTTTCGCTTTAAATTTTTTATTAGTTGTTATAGTAGCTTTGTATGTTTTCTATACGTTTGCTATTTTAAATTTAAATTCCTCACTGTACCTTACTTTCCTCTTTCTATTAAATGTAAAGCATTGTATTACAAGTAAGTTTTTCTTTGTATAATAAATTTGGAAACTCTTTGTTTATATTATTTGTTTCTAGATAAAATTGAATATATTTACACATGTAGTTGAAAAAAGAGCCTACATGTGAAATAAAATTTGAAAGCAACCAACAGGAACTCTGAAACTGATAGATGATTAGATTAGATTGAGGCAAAGTTGTGACATGACGTTCTGTGTTTTCAGTCTAAATGGCCTATTTTAAATCATGTAAATTTGAAACTTTTCCGCAGTTTAATTTTCTTAGCATGTAACAATAAAAATTTATAATCATGAAAACATTTTATTATGTTAATATAAATGGTACAAATTTTGAAAGGTAGAATGTTTTTAAAGTATGTATATTTTTCTTCCATTATGCTGTCACTTGGTATCCATATTATTAAATAGCACATGTCCTTTCATGCAATATGTAATGCACCTTGTATCAGGTTATAATAGTTATATTTTTCAATTATCATTATTATATATTCATCAAAATGAATTATGCAATTATTGTCTTTTGAGAGCGGTTTTAATACTTCTTCATTCAGATACTTCAAAGGTCACTTCACTTCAATTAAGCATTTTTCGCTTTTCGCTAACAAACCCATATTATCATTAAAACAGGGTTTCAAGAGAATGTTAAAAGATGGTTTGATGATACTAGAACAAATCATCAGTATTATTTATCTCACATTTCCACATTAATCAAATAATCCAGTAAACATAACCTCAAACATAGCTTTTAAAATTAAAAAATACGGATTGCAGGATAATTCACATTATCATAACTATAATTTTTGATATCGGGTCGATACGATTACGTACTTTTTAACAATTTATTCCTTTCAAAAACATTTATGAAACTCTTAAATAATCAAAAATCTACACTCAAATGAAAATTATGTCAACAAATTTTGTTTGGATCCGTGTATATAATATTCTCTTATCTATGCACAGGTGTACTGTGGTTTGGATGCAACATAAAAAACAGAGATAAGGTTTCTGTGCTCACAACACGGACATCCTAAGTCCGTGGCTAACAAGAAGTTAACATATTTGAAATCAAAACATTCGAACAGAGATGCGTTCCTTTGAACCGTCAAGAGTGGAAATACAGAGAGAGAAAATATGTTGAATAAGTAAAAGCCGATTCAGTACTACTATCGACATCTATCGTAAATATTTTGAACCAAATAATTACTAAATTAGTAACTAGTATTGTGTAGGTTTTTAGGTTTATATACCTGTGAGGAGGCCCCTCTTAAAGACACTTATTTCTTTTTTGTTTTGGTTTGGCTTATTTCTTATTTGCTTATCGCGTCAAGGCGTAGTTTAAAGTTAAAGTATTTGATCGTAAAAATTAAAAATGCAAGAATATAAAAAAAAATGTATTATATTATTATTATATATATATATATATATATATATATATATATATATATATATATATATATATATATTATTACGCAAGAAGACTTAAAAATAGCATAAAGAAAATGTTAATAAAATGTAATAAAACAAACAAAACGTATCAAAATATTCGTTGGTAACTAATAGTAATAGTAAACATTTTTAACTCTAAACAGGAACTTTTATTAGAAAACATATAAAGTAGATACCTATAACCTATAACCTACAACATGAATTTAGAAAAATAATCATATCTAAGTTTTTTGGAGACAGGCGATTTCTTCTTAAATTTGTAAGTTGCCCTGTTTTAGAAAAAACTCTTTCCGAGGGAACTGAGGTGCTAGGAATACATAAATATTTAATGGCGAGTTCGTATAATTGTGGTAACACATTTTTATGTTTGGCCCAAAATTCTAATGGGTCATTTTTCCGTTCCAGCAGTGGCATTTGTAGATATTGCTTAATCATAATTGTAGCTATTGTTGAAGGTGTTGAATAGGTCTTTTGGTCGGCAGCCTTTTTGTCAAAATACGCCCAAATATCGTCGGCAATTATTTCCATTTCTGGCTCGTTGCGATTACTTCTTCTTCTACTTCCAACTGTCTGTTTTGCCGAGATATAATTAAATACATTTCGTCCATTACCCATTTCTCAGCCATATTTGCGTTTTACTGGTTTCCAAACGCAAACATTTTAAACCTAGGGTCCAAAAATGTCGCTTTTGCTGTTATTTTATTCGTTTCGAAGTTAACAAAACGCCGTTGAATTTTTTCTAATAATTTATTTTTTTAAATTTCACCAACAGTTGTCTGAGATTGAATATTTATTAAAGTGGTCTGCAAACCTCTGATTAGTGGAATTACAAGGCTCATTGTTGGATATTTTTCTCCAGACAAAATACTAGTCATTGGTTAATAATCATTGGCAGGTTTCAAAACATCCAAACAGTCCCTTAAAATATTCCAGTCCTCTGGTCCCAAAAATTCTACTCTGGTTGTTAGATTCGTGACTGTTATGATTAAAGGGTCCTTTAACTGTTTTAGCCGGTCTAGCATAATGTAGCAAGAATTCCAGCGCGTAGGAACATCCTGCTTTACTTTTAAAATTGGCAAATTTAACAGTTCCTGTACTGCTTTTAGTTTATTTGCTGCTAATACACTATGCTTAAAGTGTCCAACAAGAGCCCTACATTTTCTTAGAATCTCAATTAAGGTCTCATCGCAGCGCAACACTTCCGTTACGGACAAATTTAATGTGTGTGCAACACACGGATGGTGGTATTTTTTTAAATGCTCGTTTATGGCATTTTTAATATTAGCGCCGTTGTCTTACACAATTGTCACGATTTTATCTATTATTGCCCATTCATTGAATATTGTATTTAAACTTGACGCAATATTTTCACCGGTATGGGCAACAATCATTTCTTTGGTTGAAATAACCCGGGCACATAATTTATTGTCATTTTCATTTACAAAATGTACAGTCACTGTGATGTAACTTTTATTACTATCTGACGTCCACATGTCCGTTGTTATCGCAATATTTTTTGTTTGGTTTAAATTAGCTTTTAATATTTGCGCCGCCTCTGCATACTTTTCAGGCAAAATTTCTTCTGATAATTTTTTTCTGTTAGGCACCTTGTAGAGCGGTTGAAGTGCTTGAGTATACTCGAGAAAGCCCTTATTTTCTACTAGCGACAATGGTTGGTAATCCTGAGTTATTAATTTAACCAACTTTTCGTCTAATATCGCTAAATGTTGTTGTGATAGTGCGCTTCTCGTTCCAAAAAGTTTTAGTTGTTTTGCAGGACGTTTAAATTTTTTTTCAGCATCTACTTCTTTGCTCCCTGAAGGTATCGCTATCGAGGGGGTATCACTGGTATCAGGTAAATTAGATGTAACAGCAACATCCCCATTTTCAATATTTTCATCATTATTTTCTCTTGGAGGATCATCATCATCAATTTTTATAAGTGGATGAATGCGAATCAAATGTTGTTTTAAATTCGTAGTACTGCCGTAAAAAGAGAGTATTTTTTACATATGTTACATGTGGCAAACTTATTGCTATCTGCATTTTTTGTAAAGTAATTCCAAACAGGAGATCTTTTTTTTGAAACAGGTCGCATGATACGCCACTGAATTTCGTCCAATTACAATAATAAATTACAATCACCGCCCACGCCTACTGCTAAATACTAAATAATAAATAAAATCAATTGTAAACGTCCGGGCAATCAAGCAATCGGTGGTGATCGCTTGCCTTCGGCTTTATTTCGGTATCGATCGAATCGAGCGACAAGCGATCTACCTGATATTCATTCATTACTTACCTGGAATTTCGAGTGATAAATCGCTTGAGCGATCGCTCGATTATTGAAATCGCTCGAATAGCGACTACTCGATTATTAAAATTATCGGTTTTTCCCAACACTAGTCAAAATGACAGTAGCGTTCCCCTTATCAGATTTTGTAACTGTTAGGTTATTATTCTCAATCTTCTTTTTTATTGCGTTTAAAACTGAAATGTCATTTTTTGTTTGACGTTTAACTTTTGAAGGTTCAATACTTTTGATTAAATTGGCAATTTTTAATTTCTCATAAAGAAAATTATTTGAATTAGATTTTAAAGCTATTTCTGACTCTGTAGCTATAATTTGCTTAATATTATTCGTAAATTTAGGTGGTATGCTGTACTTTAAACCTTTATTTAAAAATTCTATTTCACTATTTGTAAAATTAGTGTCTGAAAGGTTTTCAAATCGTGGTGCAAAGTGTGTTGGTATGTAGGTACTTACAGTTTCATGATGTTTTGAGTATTGAATTTTATGTTGTGTGTGTTCAAGATTCTGTAGCTTCTTTTCTTGTTTCTTAAATTTCATATGCTTCATCGTGCTGACATTTTCTCTAATTTTGTCATCCAAACAGTCAAATTCTACTGGATGTAATTGGAATGTGAGTTCTGAATGGAGTCTCTAACTTTGAACCATTTCTTACATTCTGATTTTATCCAAACTAGTTGAGCACATTTTATAGCTTTTTGTGCTTGTGGTGTTTCAGTGTGACATTTTATATTAACATAATTTGGTATTACCTTTTTTCTAAGGCATTCTTGGTTAAACCAAATGTTTTGTGATGCTTTGTAACGTTTTTGTAGTAACTTCTTGTACAGACTGGTCAAATCTTCTCTCGAAGATTTTTTAATGAAATTGACTGCTCGACCCTTACTTCGTGGAATATGCTCATATTAGTGTTTTTAAATGAAACTCAAGGTCTCTAGTTAATTCCACAATATAATACAAAACATCATGAAACTGTAAGTACCTACATACCAACACACTTTGCACCACGATTTGAAAACCTTTCAGACAATAATTTTACAAATAGTGGAATAGAATTTTCAAATAAAGGTTTAAAGTACAGCATACCACCTAAATTTACGAATAATATTAGACAAATTATAGCTACAGAGTCAGAAATAGCTTTAAAATCTAATTCAAATAATTTTCTTCATGAGAAATTAAAAATTGCCAATTTAATCAAAAATATTGAACCTTCAAAAGTTAAACGTCAAACAAAAAATGACATTTCAGTTTTAAACGCAATAAAAAAGAAGATTGAGAATAATAACCTAACAGTTACAAAATCTGATAAGGGGAACGCTACTGTCATTTTGACGACTGAAAATTACAATTCCAAAGTATATAACTTTATAGAATCCAGCGATGTAAAAGTTCTTAAAGCAGACCCAACAAAGTTGTTTTCTAATAATGTAAGGGATATTGTTAATAATTCAAATTATCTTTTAAATAATTACGAAAAGAGGTCTATCACACATAAGAATCCTCATTGTCCACAATTATATGGAACAGTTAAATTACATAAAATAACGAAACCAATTAGACCTGTAGTCTCTTATGTTAATGCTCCTAATAATATATTGGCAAAGAAGCTCAACAATATACTCAATACTTACGGATATGAATCTCAGTACTCAATTAGAAATTCAATAGAACTAATCAAAAAGTTGAAAGCAATCCACTTACAAGATAACTATAAACTCATATCGTTCGATGTAACTAACATGTTTACTAAAATTCCTCCTAAAGAATGTCTAATACTTGTAAGAAAATTACTAGAAGATGAAAATATTAATCCAGGAATAATATCAGATATACTTAATTTATTTGATGTATGCATTAATCAGAATTATTTCACTTTTGACAATAAGATATATATTCAAAATGAAGGTTTACCAATGGGAAGCCCTATATCACCTATTTTAGCAAACATTTTTATGGACAATTTAGAAAGAAAGATCTTTGAAAGTAATATTTCGAAAAATATTTTATTTTGGTATAGATATGTAGAAGACATATTAGCTCGTTTTATGGGTAGTGAACGACAATTAGATGTATTTTTCAACCACATCAATAATTTACACCCGAAAATTAAATTTACATTAGAAATTGAAGAAAATAGCTCAATCAATTTTCTTGATTTAAAAATTCAAAGAGTTAATAATGTACTTGATTATTCAATTTACCGAAAACCAACACAAACTGATGTAACAATTCTAACCACCCTGTGTCACACAGACTAGCAGCATATAATTCAATGATACATAGAGCTTTTTCAGTTCCTATGAACAAATGTAATTTTGATAGAGAGATTAGTACAATTAGACAAATAGCAACAGCTAACGGTTATCCATTAGATATGATAAATAAGCTAATTAGTAAAAAAGAGGAAAAAGTGGCATTACAACTAATATATCCTAAACAAGCTGATGAAATCAAAACTTATAAAACCATCACAAAGGCAGGAAATATTTCTAATAATATTTCAAAGATAATATCTTCAGCAACGAATACAACAATTTCTTTTAAAACAGAAAGTAACGTTAGTACAAAATTGTTAAATGTAAAAACAAACATACCACTATTAAAGAAGTCAGGTATATATAAACTCAAATGTGCAGAATGTAATGCTGTCTATTTGGGTCAGACCCTTAGGAATTTTGAAATACGATACAGTGAGCACTTACGAGCATACAGATTAAAACAACCAGATAAATCCCACTACGCAAAACATCTACTTGACACCAATCATTCATTGACGCCTAACACAAAACTAGAAGTACTGCATATTTGTGAAAAGAAACAAGAACTGGATTTCCTTGAAGAACTGGAAATTAGAAGACATTTAAGAAACTCACAATATGAAATTTTCAATGAACAGTTAAATCTAGGGAATTCTCCACTAATAAACTGTCTACTTAAGTGATAATTCTAAAGATCAGCAGATATAGTTTTCCTGGTTTTTTATATCATTGCACAGTTATACTGATCTTAATTGGAAAAATGATATCCAGGATATCACCATAGGGCTAATAATATCTAAGCTTCAATATTTGTAATATCACATCTTCTTCTTTTTTCTATAAACATATATTAAGCCAATCACAAGTTAGGTTACTTCTTGGTCTAGCCAAATATAACTACTAAACATCAGGTAGGCATAAAATGAAATGTAACTTCTGTCATTCTGATGATGATATTGATTTATCGAAACAATTGTCAATTTTTTAGAATTTTCAATAACTTGTATTATATTGTGGAATTAACTAGAGACCTTGAGTTTCATTTAAAAACACTAATATGAGCATATTCCACGAAGTAAGGGTCGAGACAGTCAATTTCGTAAATAATAAGTAAATTTTATGATTCAACACACAGATTTGTTTGGTTAAATGTCTGACGTAGATGTCAAAAAAATATCAATGGACTGGAATAATGTTACAAATGGAAAAAGAAGCAGAATCCATAGAACTTCATATTTATTTTGAGTCAAGAAATATATGAATTTTGTTGTTGTTAAATAAATAACGATATTACTTAGGAATTAGAATATAGAAATAAAGGATAGTTTATGTAAAACAATAATAATAATTACATTTAGAAATATAAGTGATTTCAGATACAGACACTTTATCAAATATTTAAACGTAAGAATTAGGAGATGAATCTGAAATCAGGACAGATATGAATTTGGATAGCAACGAAAAAAAAGGAGGGTGGTTGTTGAAAAAGAATTTGGAGATGCTGAGATGAAATAGAGTATTGGAGATAAAATTATAAGAAATTTAGATAAAAACTAAGAAATGTGTACTAAAAAGGTCCACAATTTATATTAGAAGTAGCTAATAAACTTCTTTAAAACAAATAAAGATATAAGATGCTACATACAATAGATGCAAAAAGACATACAAGTTATTGGAGGTGATGTCAGAATAAAATGAATATTTAAAATTTAATCAATTCAATTGGAGATGATACTTAATGGAAAGTTCCTGAAATAAACATTATAGAGCAATTGAATCTAAGAAGCTAGAAACTAATAGAAATCACAAATATTTGTTTCCTGAAATAAGAAATCCTGTGCAGAAGCATTATAAGGTCGGCGGACCTGTACACAGCTTGTTTTTGAGAAGTCAACTCTTCAAGAAGGGAAGATGAGTGGATTGTGAATCAGGTTAGTGTTTAATTTGTCTTTGATGGTACCAACATTTGGGTTAGACATGTACATCTATGGTAAAAGTCAAAAGAAATAGAATCTGAAACTATTAAAATTTAAAAAAAAAGGTTCTGATAAAACTGATAACAGAAAATTAAGTACTTACCATTTCTATTGAACAATTTTCATTTTTCGACCTAATAATTTTATATTAGCATATAAGATATTTCATCACTTTGTTTAAATTATTGATAATACATATTTCTTGACTCATATAATATATGTGTAGTAATAAATGTATTCATGAAATCATTGTTTGCATGTATATATTACTTCAACTGATATGAGTGACATTTGGAATCGATTATTCTACTTAATACTTCTAATCATTTATTCTTACTGTGAGATTTGGAATCCATTGCTATATTGAAATTTTCTATCCATAGGCGCACCAAATAATATAAAATAAAATATAGTAAAAGTTATTTGAATGATTCATATATAAAGTGTTGGAGATAAAGAGTTAAAATCACTTCCGGAACCCAAAGAGTAGTAAGTTTCTCATTCTCTCTACCTAAATAAATAAATATATAAAAAATTTCTTTATTTCTATTAATGAGCTAGCTTCAATAAAATTGAATATATTCAATTAATACTATGACAATAATAAGAATTCCTCACATACAAACAATCTTAATAAATTTGGCGGCCCAACGTGTGGCGAATTAAGAATTTTTTCGTGTTAAGAAGGTTTTAAAAACATTAGAATAAGATACAATTAAAATGGCAAAGAGAATGATGCTTAGGGACGGAAAATAAATAGGTTTGGAAGGCAGATCAGATGAGGAACAAGAAGAAAGGAGACGTGGAATGGGAGATTTACATGAAGAGGAACAAACCTCAATAGATAAAGAAAGTGAAGAATCAAGGGAACAGCAGGATAGAAGACAAGACAGGCAGGATAGTGTAAGCAGAGGAGATCAAATGATAGAATTTTTAATTAATTTGAATGGGAAGATAGATAATATGAGGGGAGATTTGAATGGAAAGATGGACAAGATGAATGGGAACATGAATGATTTAAATGGAAACATGAACAGGATGGAAAAGAAAATAGAAGAGGTGAAGATGGTAGGTTTGAAGGAAATTAAGAGACTTAGGGAGGAAAATGAGGAATTTAGGAAGCAGATAGATAAGGTGAAGGAAGATACGGTTGAACAAAATAAACATTTGCGTATAGAAATACAAGAAAATGAGATCCGAATTAGAGAAGGGATAAAAAAACATATGGTGGAGGAAATTCATGAATTAGGGAAATGTATAAATGAAAATTTACCGGGAACTATTCAGGCTGAGGTTGCAAAACAAAATGAAAATATAACAAAAGAATTGGAATACATTAAATTTCAAGGACAGACAATAGAGGAAGTAATGCAGAGCTATCAAGAAAAAGTAAAAAAAAAAATTCGATGACTTAGATGATCTAGTAGAGGAAAAAACAGGTACATGCGTTAAACGAAATGAAACAATGGGTAAACAGTTTAATAAGGAACTGGAGGAGATAAATAGGAAACTGAGGGACACTATGGAAGGAATGGAAGAGAATATAAGAAGAAATAGTGGAGGCATAATATATGCAGGAAATACGAATAACATAGAAATAGGAGTTAAATTTGATGTAAACATAAATACAATACATCCCAAAGTTTTGATTAAAATAATTAGAAGCAAAGTAAAAGGAATTAGGGACATTGTAGGGATGAAAATAATAATTAGGGGAATGTTATTGGGTCATGCGTTATTATGGTTTTGTAATAGGGAGGAGCAGATTAATGAATTCGAGGACTTCGAGAAACAATTTTTAATGTATTTTTGGGGGGAAATATAGCAATATAATTTTAGGGAACGTCTCTATTTTGGGAAATTTGATTACAATAAAAGTAAAAACTTAAATAATTATGCAATGCAACTTTATAATATAGCCCAATATCTTGAACCACTTATGAAAGAGGAAGAATTAGTGTTATATGTTGGAAGACATTTTAATACAGAAGTGTCTAAAACTATAGCGTTACATGACATCAAAACGATGGACAATTTGTCAAACTACCTGCAAAGAGTGGAACGAAGCATGCAAAATGGAAATGGAGTGAACAGATACCAAAGAGACATTAGAAATGAATACACGAGAAATGATAGACAGAGAGAAAATGGACATTTTAGAAGAGGTAATTATGATAGGTATGAAAATGGAAATTATATAAATAAAAATTATGGAAACAAAAGAAATTATGGAAATGCAAATAGGAATAATGGCAATGAAGAGAGAAATTATAGAAATGGAGACAGAAGTAATGGGTATAGGCAGCACGATAATAGAGGAAATTATGGAAATTTTGACAGGATAAATTATAACAGAGATAGAAATGGAAATTGGCATCAAAATGGAGATGAAAGAAGGAATAACTATAATGGGAGAAGAAATAATGACACAGGAAATGATGATAGAAGGAATTATGAACAAGAAAACCAAGAAAGAAATTATGACAGAAATCATTCAGACGAAGAAAGAAGACAAATAAATAATATAGTTGAGAACCAAGAAAATTCGGGCAATGATCAGAGCCAAGGCTCAGATCCAAATTTTGCTTAGATCGCCCTTGCGTGCGTAGTATTGTCTATTCCTCCAATTATCAGCATCCAAGGGAATTTATTATAGAAGAAGATTTACAATAAAATGACACAGTTAAATTAATTTTTATTGAGGGGAAATTACATAATATTACATGTAAAATCTTATTAGATATGGATTCCTAGGTTTCTATAGTAAATAAAAATATTGTTGATAACTTAAATCAGAATATTACGGTGGTAAGTACTAATAAATTATCATTAGTGGGGGCGAACGGTAAGAAATTATATGAAACTAGTCAAACTATCATGATAAATTTGAATATAGGAGAAGAAAGTATACCAGTACAATTATTGTTGGTAAATAATTTAAAATACGATATGATTCTAGGAACAGATGAATTAAATAAACATAAACTTATAATAGATTATGAACAAGAGTGTATAAAATTGAGAGAACATCTTATACCTTTCAATTGACAACATGGAGTTGATATTAATGAAAAAGAATATCAAACTACAATTTATTAGCATTCGCAGACCTAGTTCTAATCCTGCAGAAAGGTATATTAAGGAAATCATTAAATATCTGCGAATCTTATGTCATGAAAAACAGACTGCATGGGATGAACAAATGAATAAAATTGAAATATTTATAAATGAGTTACCACATGGAGTAACGGGAGAAAGTCCTTTATACTTAATAAAAGGAATAAAACCGGAGAGACATTGGATAATAAATAGAGATTCCACATTAACAGAAATTCTAGATAAGGTTAATCAAATAATAAAAAGAAATGCAGAAAAATATATTAAAAACCAAGAGAAGAAGAAAAAGAAGAAAACTAAATTTGAAAAGGGAGAATTAGTTATCATAAAAGCTTTAAGAACACCTAATAAACGCGAAGAACAATGTGCAAAATTGTGTCTCCCATTTGAAGGTCCATACCAAGTGGATACGGAGAATGCCCAAAATAGTTATAGATTACTCTATCCTGGAACGGAAATCCTTAGGGGTATTTTTAATATCGAAGCAATTTATAAATTTCATTGTTAGTAAATTAAAAGGAGGAATAGATAATATTATGTTACTAATTTATAAATAGTTAGTGTAGATATATGATAAGTATTAGAAATATAATAATAGATTAGGCAATTAATCGCCATATTCAAAGCACTTAATGAAGAAAAGATAATATACAAATTCGTATTTGAAACAATACAAGGAGGAGAATTGATTTTAAATGGGAAATTGAAAATTTAAGAAGCTCTCAAAGACTTGAGAACTCTTAAAATTTAAATGTGAGGGGATTTGAAACAAACTTAAGAAAACAGAAAATGAACTAAAGTAACTTATGTTGGTACAAGAGGAAATAAAATGGTGTTAAAATTAAAAGTATGGGAAATTCTGAAAATATAGTTGAAATAGATAGCATAGTAGATGTGTAAATATATAATTAGAACAGATGGATATTAGGGATTATAAAGACAACAATTGAAATAAAATAAAACATAAATATAGTAAATGATAAAACGTATTTGAAGTAACATAATTAGCTGCAAAAATAATAGAAATATAAAGAGGTTAATGAAATATATATATATATATATATATATATATATATATATATATATATATATATATATATATATATATATATATGGCAGTGATAGAGATACAACTAATGGCATTACCAAAGCAGATACAATGCAATAATATTATGAATAGAAAGTGAAATTGAATGGATGATGGATAGACTTTGAAAATAAAGACATGGTGGAAGAAGAAGAAAAAAGGTTAATGTTAAGTATAATGGAAGGAAATGATATTAAAAATAAATAGAATAATTATTATTATGAAGAAGAGGAATTGCGTGGAATTATAGATTATGAGGATAAATATTATATAATTATGAATAATTGAATTAATAGGAATGAGAAAATAGTATCGAGGGAATTGAGAGAGTACCAAAATTATATGCATGGAATGAAAGTAATAGGAATAGAATATTTTGAGTCAAATATTGTATCCATTATGTAATAAAATGGGAGATAATGTTAGAAGTATGAGAGGAGGAATTATAAGGAAAACTTGTATATAGAATATAAATCCATTAGTTCTAACGAAGAAAGATAAATATGTAAACATGCCACATTAATGAATTATACTATACTATATAAAGCACCAATATGAAGAGATACAATGGATAAGATCAATAATTCAAAATCATTTACTAAAAGAAAAAACGATGACGAATTGTAAATAAATAATAATAATAATGAATTCAAAATAATATAAAATGAAAGAGTAAATAGGAAAATATGAAAGATATAGTTTCTTTTTATTGCTCAGTTAGAGGTATATTCGTAAATCTCACTTTCACAAATATACTAAAGTTTAAAGCATCTAACTGTATGGTGTCAAGTGAATTTATCGATAAAGTAATCTGTGTATAATAGAATACAATATTTATGCAATTGTTAATAAGAAATTTGAACAAAAAAGGAAAGGACTTACCTTCGAATACAGCTTTCTTAGGAATCATTTATGCAATGATTTGTAAATAAATACCACATTATGAATCAAAATTCCTTAAAAAAAAGAATGAAGTAATCCATATTCTGAAATATTAATTAGTATTAGTGAACAAATAATAAGTAAATTTTATGATTAAACACTCAGATTTGTTTGGTTGAATGTCTGACGTAGATGTCAAAAAAATATCAATGGACTGGAACATTGAATAAAAATTAAAGGAAGGAGCAATAAACACAAGTTTGGTTGATCAGGATGGTTGTTGCATATGGCGGACGGCAATATCCGTTTTACCATAGGCGCGCTATATAAAATTATTACAATTTGCTTTTCTGACAATCTTTAGGAAAACTAAAAACAGATTTTTATGCATCAAACTTTTATAATCAATATTTACACATTATAAATAAATCCAATTTGAAAAAAGGCAAATAAATATTTCTTAAATGTATAGTGTTACAACAGTTAACTTACTATTTTTATTTTTATGTTACGCCTATGTCTTAACCTTGTCATTCATCAAAATATGAAATGTTTATTTTGCATTTTTTATATTATTTAAAATTAATATAAATTAAAGTATAAAAGAAAACAACTAACCTATGAAAAATGATGCCTAAAGATCTATTTTTAGGGGTATTGGAGCAACCGCAGGCTGCACAACTAACCATTTTGTTTGTAGTCTAATTACTAATGTTTTAACACTTAAAACACTATTCTAATTAATCCTAATAAACACTTATTTAAATACAAAACAAAAATACAAGAAAAACTAATGAAAAACACTATAAAATTATTATAAAACTTCCAAAAGCAAAAACGTACTCTCCAACCAATGCAACAACAAAATAAAATGAGTCATACTTGGTTGTTCAAGATGGCTACTTCCGTCTTGCTTTCTCTCTATGAGTGTAGATAGTAGCTATCCTTCCTTTACTTTTTATTCAATGGACTGGAATAATGTTACAAATGGAAAAAGAAGCAGAATCCATAGAACTTTATATTTATTTTGAGTCAAGAAATATATGAATTTTATTGTTGTTAAATAAATAACGATATTACTTAGGAATTAGAATATAGAAATAAAGGATAGTTTATGTAAAACAATAATAATAATTACATTTAGAAATAAAAGTGATTTCAGATACAGACACTTTATCAAATATTTAAACGTAAGAATTAGGAGATGAATCTGAAATCAGGACAGATATGAATTTGGATAGCAACGAAAAAAAAGGAGGGTGGTTGTTGAAAAAGAATTTGGAGATGCTGAGATGAAATAGAGTATTGGAGATAAAATTATAAGAAATTTAGATAAAAACTAAGAAATTTGTACTAAAAAGGTCCACAATTTATATTAGAAGTAGCTAATAAACTTCTTTAAAACAAATAAAGATATAAGAAGCTACATACAATAGATGCAAAGAGACATACAAGTTATTGGAGGTAATGTCAGAATAAAATGAATATTTAATCAATTCAATTGAAGATGATACTTAATGGAAAGTTCCTGAAATAAACATTATAGAGCAATTAAATCTAAGAAGCTATAAACTAATAGAAATCACAAATATTTGTTTCCTGAAATAAGAAATCCTGTGCAGAAGCATTATAAGGTCGGCGGACCTGTACACAGCTTGTTTTTGGGAAGACAACTCTGCAAGAATGGAAGATGAGTGGATTGTGAATCAGGTTAGTGTTTAATTTGTCTTTGTTGGTACCAACATTTGGGTTAGAGATGTACATCTATGGTAAAAGTCCAAAGAAACAGAATCTGAAACTATTAAAATTTAAAAAAAAAAGTTCTGATAAAACTGATAACAGAAAATTAAGTACTTACCATTTCTATTGAACAATTTTCATTTTTCGACTTAATAATTTTATATTAGCATATAAGATATTCCATCACTTTGTTTAAATTGATAATACATATTTCTTGACTCATATAATATATGTGTAATAATAAATGTATTCATGAAATCATTGTTTGCATGTATATATTACTTCAACTGATATGAGTGACATTTGGAATCGATTATTCTACTGAATACTTCTAATCATCTATTCTTACTGTGAGATTTGAAATCGATTGCTATATTGAAATTTTCCATCCATAGGCGCACCAAATAATATAAAATAAAATATAGTAAAAGTTATTTGAATGATTCATATATAAAGTGTTGGAGATAAAGAGTTAAAATCACTTCCGGAACCCAAAGAGTAGTAAGAGTTTCTCATTCTCTCTACCTAAATAAATAAATATATAAAAAATTTCTTTATTCATATTAATGAGCTAGCTACACTAAAATTAAATATATTAAATTAATACTATAACAATAATAAAAATTCCTCACATACAAACAATCCTAATAATAAATATATATATATATATATATATATATATATATATATATAAATACTTTTACTTTCTCCTTCCACTTTACTATGTCTTATCCATCAAGCTCTTCTAAAATCTCTTGATTTGTTTTTCTTCTGTATTTCTGCTCCCCTATATTCACTGTAGCTAATATTTTTCGTATTACCTTTCGCTCATTTATTCTCAACTTGTCTTCCTCTTTCTTCGTCATTGTAATCGTTTCTGCTGCATACATTGTTATGGGTCTTATTATTGTTTTATATATGTTCATTTTTGTATTCGTGGTTAATATTTTACTTTTGAACAGACTTTTATTTGCTAGGCTGTTTGTAGCTATTATTTTTTCATCTATTTCCGTCTTTCTCTCCCCTTTATTGGCTATCATTACTCCTAGATATTCAAACTTTTGTACTTCTTCGAACTTTTTCTTTCCTAATTTTATTTCTTTATTTTGTCCCGCTTTCCCAAATCTCAATATTTTAGATTTCTTCTCATTAATTTTTAATCCCATCTTCAACCTCTTTCAGCATTTCTTCCATTATTTTCCTTCTTTTTGTCACTAGTACTATGTCATCTGCATATGCAATTATTTGTCCTCCAGTTGTTCTCCGATTTCCTTTTTGTACTTTCTTTAAAATTAATTGTAGAGCTAGATTGAAGAGCGTAGATGATAGTGAATCTCCTTGTCATACACCTTTGTTTGTTTCGAATTCTTCCGTTTCCCGTTTTTGAGTCAAAATACTAACTTTTGATTGTTTCATTGTCATCTCTATAAAGTTTCTTATTTTTTCACTTACCCTTTGCCCTTTTAAAGCTTTCTTAATTTCGTACAGCATTTGTAAGAAGACCCATGCATTTTTACGGATTTTATTTAATTTACTCGCAAGAACTCAGTCAAAATCAGATAGAACACGGGATTCGTTTATAGTTTGATGACGTCGCGAGACGGTATGGAGCGTTTTAGCGGGAATTTTGAAGCCTTATTTTGATTACGTATTTTTTCATTGAAATTTGTCATATTTTTTATAAAACTATTATTTTCGTGTTTATATAGGGTCTATCTTTGAAATAAAAGCAATTCCAACAATTAGTCAACATCCCTATTTCAAAAACAAAATATAGCTCCCACCTGCGTTAAATGTTCTCGATATAACCCACAGCAGGTTTAACCGATCATAGGAAGTTTACCCGCTGCAAGAGTTCAATGGGCGTTACCATTTGTCAAAGTTGGCGTAGACTAAATATCGACGCGGACGCGGTGGCAAGACTATGAAATATTGAGTATCCTTATTCATTTGTATCTAGCAATACATCTGGATCTTGTTTCATCATTAGGGTCAGCTGATTTTTTTAATACTTATAATCGATTCATTGGTCGTAGAGGAAAACCCTCAGAAATGTTTTCCGATAACGGACCAAACGTTATAAAGGCCAATAAATATTTACAGTAAATTTGTCATTTTTCACAAAACAATAATGAAACTCAATCAATAGAAAACCTAGGGATTAAATGGCACTTCATTCCTCCAAACTTGCCCGCTTGCCCTACTTCGGTGGTGTATGGGAAGCGGCTGTAAAAAATTTGGAATACCACTAGGTTCTTGAACGCTATACGATTCTTATTATCAAACTTTGCTTGTGTGGATAGAAGCAATACTAAATTCAAGAGGCTTTCCCTTTTAAGTTTCCATCCTGTCACCCCCGCATATTTCCTGATCGGTCGCTCTGCAATGACAGTTACTGAACTATCAGTTATGGACATATCAGAAAACATACTCTCACAGTTTCAACTCATTCAAAAGATATATGAGCAGTTTTGGAATAGGTGGCACCACGAGTATATTAGCGAGTTCCAACAGAGGCAAAAGTCGGAGATAAATGTGGGTACCCTAAGAATCGGTCAACTAGTTCCGGTAAAAGACCACAATGTTCCACCCATGAGGTGGTAATTAGGAAGAGTATCGCACCTCGTCGAAGGCAAAGAAGGAGTGTGGAGAGTAGCGGCTATAAATACTGCCGATGGGGTTATCACAAGAGCAATCGTTTGTGAAGTATGTAGAATAGATGAGTTGTTAAAAATAACTATTGATGATATAGATTACAGGGATTCGATTATTATTATAAGAAATCCCGATTCCAAAACTAAACTCAGAGAACTTTCGTGACTTCGAGTCCAGACTATATTATGATATACAGCAAATAATTTGTGTTACGACTGGCAGTTACCACTAGTTACAGATTTTTTGTGAAGTATGTCAGAGAAAAATGTGTTAACCAAGTGGTTAGCGTCATCAAAATAAAGAATGTGTTAGAAGAAATAGCAACTTATTTCAAATTGCCTCACCTAGAAATTTCTCATAATATTTTAACCAACAGCACGATTTTGTTCAAAGCAATAATTATCATACTCTCAAACGTAGGCCGACGGAAGCATAAAACATCAAACAATAAGAGTGTTTGGTATACTACGCAAAGAGAATAATTGTTTCATTAATATTTTATCAGATTTTACCAAGAGTACTGAATATTGGGGATTTAAACAAACATATTTTTGTATTTTCTGAAATTGTTTGAGAATCAGTTTAGTGATAAGCCACAATCTAAGGCTATCTCTCAGACTAATGACATCTTTAAACTAAAAAATCCCAATTGCACAGGACCGGTTGGACAGGCTTATTTCAGTAACATTTTTGAATCTAATTCAAAATAAAAAAATTCGAATTTTGATAAATTTAGCAGATATGACTATACGATGTCTAGAACGTTTATCTGTATTTAGTGATGAGGAATTTCTTTTAGTTAGTTTTAATATTCTTCAGAATTTTTTTATTTTGAAACTTGAATTGTCTTATACAGACGTTTTATCTTTTTTCCTTGCAAATAATAATATTTAATAGTGTTTTATGCATACCTTCCAAATGCAAATTAGTATTAGCTACTGATTTTGTTCGAAAACAAGGAGCCAATTTGGAAAGGGATGTTTTCAAGTCATTTTTTAAGAATGTTCAAAATTGCAACTACGTTTAGCCGTTCCTCATCTCTTGAGGATAAAAGCATTAGTTAGTTATCCATTGTTGTCATTTAATTTAACTTGAAATTAGGTAATTTCAAGTAAAATGAAAATCACAATATAATTTTATTATAACCCTTAAATTAATTCATCATTCTGTTCCTTTAAGATTATTGGTATTTTTTAGTGTAAGAAAATTCCTGATCACAAAAAATATTAAAAGTACTATAATTATAAAATGAGCTTTGAGCTTTACATAGAACATAAGAAACATTTTTGGGATAAATTAAAAAGAAAATATTTCAAGTAACATTTTTACATCAAATAAGAAAAATTAGATACAAAAGTTATTGAATGTTTTGAGATGTACAAAAAACCATCGTAACATTTTGATATGAAATCAAAAACAAAAAAATTTAAAAAAATCTGGTAGAATTGTGAATTTTCTAAAATAATTGTTTTAATGTACGTTTTAGAGAAAAATGTTAAGTGAAAAAGATGTAGACCGTATTAAGGTCTATGAAAAATCTCAGTAGCTTTTTTGCGCCAAATGAAAAACAAAGTAGATACGATTTCTTTTTCAACATTGACAGGCGCCATTTTGGGGCGATTTGGCTCATTAACGAACTTGTCCAAGATTTTGGCCCAACCGATATTTGTAGCGAGTTTGGTTTCGGTCCGTCAAAAAATACGCCCTCTATCGTAATTACAAATTACGTTATAACCCATATACACACATACCTATATATATATATATATATATATATATATATATATATATATATATATATATATACACATATATATACATAGATTCAAAAGTTTTGCATCACCCAATATCCCTGTAAGTAATTTTTTCTTCACCAAAAATGGATTGGAGAATAATTAATTGATTAGTTTTATGATAAAAAAAGCATCAAGTTTTTTGTAAAAAATTTTGTTATAGACTAATACACATGTTCAAAATATAAGAGTATTTTGGCAAGAAAATTATATTTACAAATTAGTGGTTATTTTGGAAAAATAATGAATTCGAATTGTTTGATAATGAGTATTTCCACCTTTAGAATCTATGCAGGCTTAGAGACGCCTACCCCTACTGTTAACCAGCTTTCTGATATGCTGTTGCGGGATATTCCGCCATTCCTCCTGAGCGGCATGAACAAGCTCTTGTACACTCCTGGGTGGATTCCTGCGTGCTGCTACTGCCCTGGAAAGCATGTTCTATTGGATTCATATCTGGTGATAAGCCGGGCCAGTCTAAACGAATGATGCCTTCGGTTTCTAGATACTCATTTACAGCTCTAGTGCGATGAGGACAGGCGTTATCGTCCATAAAAACGAAAGCGTTGCCAACAGCTGCTCGCCATAGCCTCACGTGAGGATGTAGAATCTCCCTAAGGTATCTGTCACCAGTCATTGTTTTCTGAATATGGATTAATTCTATGCAGCCGCTGGATATAATCCAACCAAAACATTGTACTTCCTCCTGTAAAGTCGCAGCCCAAAACATTGCACTCTCTCCTATAAAGTGCAGCATAAGGCGGGCATGGGCGAGCTAAGCTGCTCTCGTTGGCTCTCTCCACAAATGTATTCCATGGCTATCATGTACCAAACAAATTCTTGTCTCATCAGGAAAAAGCACTGAATTCCAAAATTCTTCAGGCAAGACTGCGTGCTCTTGGGCCCATTGTAGACGACGAAGTCTGTGCACAGATAGTAGTCAGGGTACTCTCATTGGTTGACGACACCTCAATTCTGTCAAAAGTGTTCGTCTTCGTAATGTAGAGACCGATACTGGAATTCCCAACGCATGTCTCATATCTCTTTGGAGTGCTGGTAATGTCATGGTCGAGTTTCTCCGGATCGACAAATGGATATAGCGGTTTTTCCGTTCATTGGTAACACGCCTTCTACCGCTTCTAGGTCTGTCTCGAAAAGAATTGGTTTGGAGATAACGGTTCCATGTACGACATACATCACTTTGCAATCTACTAACTCTATTAGCCACGAACCTTTGGAAATGGCCTTCTTCAATTAGACACGATCCGTCTCACTTATCACTTGACGATTCATGTTGGCAGTCCAAACCATAAAATTCAACTGACTTTGCTAGAAGAATTATCGTACCAAAAATGTACTCTCCAACAAAAAAAAATGTAAACATGTAATCCTTGCAAAACCAAAATTTGTACAAAAACCTTTAATGTTTTTATTTACTTGGAACTAATCATTTAATTAGTATCCAGTCAATCCTTGACGCAGGAAAAATTACTTACAGGGATATAGGGTGATGCAAAACTTTTGAATCTATGTGTATATATAACTTCCACCTCTGCGAAGCCAATACCTGCTATGCGAAGCCCGACGCACACTTGAGGAGCCCAAAATCGGGCTTCCTAAGTTTTTAGTGTAATTTTTGAAATTAGGTATTTGGCACCATCTTTTGACATTACAAATTAGTAATATGTATAATTATCCGTTCAGGTTTTTTCGGGCTTTAACGGTTTGGATGAAAGACATTTTAGGAGAGTTTTTCGCGGTTGGAGTTATGAAGAAATGATTTAGGTGCGATGGAAATTTGTTATTTCTCGACGTTTCCGCTTCCACTTTGTCGCCATTATCAAGAGGGGGGGGTTATGTTATTCGTTATTCGGTAAGTTGTCTGGACCGTGTATTTATGAGGGACTTTTAGGCGCGCGCGGTGCGTGTGCTGCTGGCGGGAGTGGTAACGGATAAATCTAATAGGTTGTCGGAAGGCGGAATCTTAAGTTTGGACTAGATACTCCGAACTAAAAAGGATTGCGGTGCTCTTGAAAAGAACCAAGAGGGTCGAAACCGGTCAGCGGACTATGCTCTTCTCCTTACAGTTGCGAATAACCACAACAACTTACTAAGAAAAATAGGTTTGCCAGAAATACTTAACCATTGAATTCAATATAAATGTATATAGTGTAGAAGAAATTACTGGAAGTTAACATAATTACACCAGAACTACTCCAAATTTTGAAAAAATGACATCAATCAGTTTTTGACATGTGTTGTTCTGCTCTCTCCATTTCCTGATTAGTAGTAGTTGCACAGAAACAGTTTAAATGTTAATCTTTATCCATCCTCTTTGTTTAAGTAGATTTTTAATATTGTTGACAGTAGATTACTTGTATTTTTGATTTTAAACATATTCAGATACATATTTCACTATTTTCATATTAGTTTTTATTACTTCCAAATGTGAGGTTAAGTCTCCATACACCTTTTTTAGTCATGTGTTCGCTAGATTTTTAAAGGTTTAATGCTGATTCTGGTGAGTGTAATAATAATTAACTCATACGTATTTGTAATGGAGTGTTCTCCATATATTTTTTAGTTTAATCCTGATGAAGTTTGTAATCACAAACGAAAGCTTGAACTTGGAATAAAGGCATTTACTTAAGAAGCTAACTAAGAAATTTCATTGCTTCCTCCTTGGTTCTTTTGGTGTTTCCCACCGTTATATTTGTTATATAGTTACCAGTACCCCGTTACTGTCCTCCTATATATATAAATATATATATATATATATATATATATATATATATATATATATATATATATTTATATTAATATTTAGATAGATATTTAATTATTTATTGAATTTGATTTTCGTGTGTGGCTAGCTCAGTTATTGTAATTATTTTTATATTATAAATATATTATTATTATATTCGTTCGGGAGCATGAGACTCTTTCTACCCTTCGAGTTCTGGCTTTGTTTGGATTATTTTGCTTACGTAAAATAAAAAGAAACACTATACTTTTAATGATTTAATTTTATAACTAAATTTTTATTTAAAAAATTATAAAATAGTTACGCCTATGGAATTACTAGAACATTGTCATAAATGATACCATACATCATCCTATGCGCATGCTCAATTAAAAACGAATGAATGCGAGTCGGAACGAACGTTTCTTATAGACGCTTTGCATCTGCGTGAATATTAGATACATCAACTTCGTTTACTTTATGATGCTGGTGATGGAGTTTGTATAAAAGAATTTATATTTGGAAATTATATACATACAACAGATAAAATTATTCGGAAGAAATAGGTTACAAAATTATATATACAATTGGATATATTATATGAATGGATTAAGATGCATTTTTCTCAACGATTTGAAATAAAGTAAGTACAAACATTATTTTATTACAGAATAGGCCTTTTTAAATAATATTGAAATTTTGTCTATTGAATAAACTACATAAAGTCTTTTTCTTTTTTTATAGATCGATCATATAGACGCAAGAATTATTATACACATGGAAATAGTCACTGAATTTATATTCGAGAGTTATTATTCTTATTATTGGCCAATAATATTTAAAGAAGCACTGACCTGAAGTCTGGATTCTGGATCTATCCCGTCTGGAAAACAGGAATACGCCTTCCGAAGTTCAAGCTGCGTAATTTCTTGAGAAGTTTGGATATTTTCACGGCAAAACTGGATACAAACACATGTGAGTGTTCTAAGTTTTATATTTATTAGGAATCTATAACTTTGTTCATGATATTTTGTGATTTTACTTGAAATTTCTGGAAAAATTCTTCATCACCTCCTCGCTATTTCGACGCCAAAAACCAACTACTAACGCTTCCTTTTGATCGTCAATTTTTTAATCAACAACTAATCTATTGTTTCTAAGCTCACTAATTTTCAATAAAGTTTTGTTTAATTTTAGTTGATCAAAATTTGTCCTGTCATTTTCACACCAATCACATTCTTTCTGGAGCTGTCGAATTATATTCACAATTGCAACACTTTATGAAGTTTTTGAAAACATATATGAATGTGAATTTCACTTGAAAATTATCCGTTTTCTTTTACTAATTCAACGAATTTCAATACAACAAGTATTTTACAGATAGTGAAATTCATTGTTATATTTCGGTATGACAATGTCTAGTTTTGTTTTGACATTTATGACAACTTGAAAATAATATTTATATTTATGGACATAAATTCTTTTATATAATATATATATATATATATATATATATATATATATATATATGTTATATACGAAAAAACGCTTATGTTTAAGTAATATTACGCAATGTCAAACATCAAATTACGATTTCCGTATTTTTATGAGAACGATGCTACGTTGCGTTTTTATAAAATAAACACATTAAGTAACACAAATATTATGTTACAGAAAAATAATGATTTCTGCACTTTCATGGGAGCGCCGCTACATCGAATTCTCCATGAAAATAAACGCTGATGTTGATTTAACAAATTCTATAAATTCTTTGACTTTATGTAAAATAGTTAGTTACAATTATAATTTCAACTTATTACTTCTTTTTTATATAACATAAAACTGTGTAACTCAATAAAAATTGTTTTTAAAAAGTTTAACGTGAATTTGTGAATATAACAGTGGCGCAGTCAGTAGGATTCCTAAACACATTTAGAACAAGGATTGCCTAACTAAGTGTGGTGGTTCCTAAACCTCTAAGGAATTTTCAAGTACCAGCTCCAGATCTTCAAGAAGCAGACGGTCTCTCCGGCACCAGGAACACGCAAACTGCTAACCAGGTGTAGCAAAGCTCACGGATAAGGATTTCAGCTGCCAAGGAAGAAATGAAAATATTTACGTAAGAATCATCTCGTTTTATTTTTATTTAATATTTGCAATTTATTTTTTTATTTTTACCAAGTTCTATTGTCATAATTACTTTTATTTTGAATACAATCATTTCAATATAAAACAAAATGCCTGAAACACGTAGTGCAACAAACGCTAATGCCAATGCTAATACTCCAGCTGCTCAAACCGATCAAGCGTCGAATCTAGAACCTTACAGATTATCCGAAATATTTTCAATAATTCCGGAATATGACGGTAATCAAATTTTCTTGAATACTTTTATAAATGCTTGTAAAACAGCTTACAGAATGGCCGACAACGACCAAAAAGTACTTTTAACTCTTCATATTAAAAACAAACTTAAGGGAAGAGCCGCTGAATTAGTTAATTCACGCGACCCTTCAAATTGGGAAGAAATTAAAACATTATTAAATACTCACTTTGGAGATTCTCGCGACTTAAATTCGTTGATTCAAGACCTTCAAAGAATGAAACAACTACCAAACGAATCGCCTTTAATTTTTGTTTCGAGATTACAAACTCTGGAAGCAAAAATGTATTCAGCTATAAGTAAACAACAGCATTTAACAATAGATCAAAAAGTAGCACAAACACGTCTTATAGAATCATTAACTTTGAATACTTTATTAACCGGTCTAGATCCAAAAATCGGTCAAATTGTTAGAGCTAGTAATCCAATAAGTGTTTTATCAGCTATTTCACGAATCAGAAGAGAACTTCAATTAACTTACTATGAAAACCACAAACCTCAGACTAATCGTAATACAAATAATATACCTACTCGTAGATTTAGCCAAAATTCACCAAAACAATGTAATTTTTGTCATAGAATAGGACATACTATGAATGAGTGTCTCACACGTCAAAGACAATCTCAAAATGTAGCTCAGGGTTCCTTTAGACCAAATCAAACTCCTAATTCACATAACCAAACAGGCCAAAATTTTCAACAAAGGCCACAATTTCAAAATAACCAACAAAATCAAAATCGCCCATCTGTAATTAGAACAAATCCAAGTTTTAGACCTCAAGGACCACCGGGAAATCGACCCAACACAAATTTTAGTCAACAAAGAACTTTTCATTTCAATCGAAATCGTGATTTTAACAAACACTCTCATAACAGTTATGACTATTATACAGATGATAGTCAAAATTATTATGAAAATCAAGAACAATACTCCGATAATTCACTTGATTATCAAGAATATTACCAAGAAATTAACCCCAGTGCTCCTGACTATTATACTGTTAATAGTGAAATAGAGGAAAACTATTATACTGCTGATAGTGATCCTAACTCTGATAATGGTATACCAGTTTGCAATACGAATGAAGACGAAACTTTCGATTATAGCCATATCGAACAAGACAATTTTAATTATAATAATGAAAATGTTTATAACTTTGATTCTGATAACCTCCTAAATCCAAATCATGATTATTATCAGGATTTTCGACAAGGCCCTTTACCAACGAAACCCCCAGATCCGCTAAACGACCAAACTTCAAATTTGCCGATCCCAGACCTCAGTTCACAAATTCAAACCATGAGTTTGAACAGTCCAGAATCGGACTGCCTCGAACAGATGTTCATGTAAAAAATACCTTACCGGTAAATTCTAAAAACTTATACTATATTATAGACAGAACAAACACTTATAAAATTCTAATTGATACAGGTGCTGGATTATCAATTTTCAAACCCAAAACTTGCGAAAATTATAGAAATCGATCCCCTGAAAATGTAATTATTCAAGGTATAACGAACCAAAAAATAAGAGTTAACGAATCAACCCTTATTCCATTTAAACCTAACGATCCACACAGAGTATTCATTTGTAATTTAGATATTGATTTTGATGGATTATTAGGCATGGATTTTTTAGAACATTATAATTGTATAGTTGATCTAAAAAATAAACAACTTATTACTGATTTCAAAATTGTACCATTATTTAAAGTAACAGATAATGAAACTACCAATATTTCAATCGAAAACCAATTTCCACAAATTTACAAAAATACAATTTCCATTGAACCTAGGACTGAACAAATATTTAAACTAAAATGCGATTTAGTTAATACTGATGCTATACTGGTAGGTCAAGAAGTAGAGAAAGTTAAACTACCAAACGCATTAGTTAAAATAAATGAAAAAGGAGAATTTTTTGTTTCATTATTAAATGTTAATTGTATACCTAAAACTGTAACATTTTCAAAACTTAACTTAGAACCATATGAAATAAATAATGTAAATAATATTCAACTAACCACCCAAGAAATGTGCACCGACAGAACATCGGAATTAAAAAATCAACTAAGACTTGATCATCTCAATGAAGAAGAACGAGACTTAATTTCCCAACTTTGTCATGATTTTTCTGACATTTTTTATTTAGAAGGAGACATACTTACTTTCACCAACGAAATAAAACATTCCATAGATACGCAAAATTCTAAGCCCACTTATGTAAAATCATATCGCTATCCCCAAATTCATAAACAAGAGGTGAAAGATCAGATCAATAAAATGCTTTCACAAAACATTATACAACCCAGAAATTCCCCATGGCCATCGCCCGTGTGGGTTGTGCCCAAGAAGCTCGACGCATCAGGTAAACAAAAATGGCGTGTTGTCGTAGACTACAGAAAACTGAATGAGGTTACCGTAGACAACAAATACCCGTTACCAAACATTGGAGATTTATTGGACCAGCTTGGTAAGTGTCAATATTTCACGACACTAGATCTTGCATCAGGCTTTCATCAAATTGAAATAATGCCTGAAGATATACCAAAGACCGCCTTCACAGTTGAAAACGGACTTTCGAATTCCTCAGAATGCCGTACGGTCTAAAAAATGCAC
The DNA here is from genome assembly GCA_963921935.1 of Galeruca laticollis. Classification (NCBI taxonomy): domain Eukaryota; kingdom Metazoa; phylum Arthropoda; class Insecta; order Coleoptera; family Chrysomelidae; genus Galeruca; species Galeruca laticollis. The sequence goes on from OY998180.1 coordinate 87,269,439, forward strand.
CTTCAACATTCCAGAGGGTCATGGACAATGTCCTTGCTGGAATTCAAAACGAGCGATGTCTTGTCTATATGGACGACATCATCGTCTATTCACCGACAATTCAAGAACATATTACCCGCTTAACAGAAGTATTCAAGAGACTTCAAAAAGCTAACTTAAAACTTCAGCCAGACAAGTGCGAATTCTTGAGAAAAGAAGTCGCCTACCTTGGACATTTAATCACGGAAGATGGCGTTAAGCCATTTCCGGCAAAAATTGAATGCGTCCAAAAATTCCCTCAACCTACGAACCAAAAGGAAATAAAATCCTTTTTGGGACTCGCTGGTTACTACAGGAGATTTATACCGAACTTCGCTAAAATTTCCAAACCAATGACAAAACTTTTACAAAAAGATGTCCCATTTAATTTTGACTCCGAATGTCAAAAGTCATTCCAAGAATTAAAAAATGCTCTTACCTCTACTCCGATATTGATATACCCAAACTTTGAAGAACGATTTCTTTTAACTACCGATGCTAGCGCATTTGCAATCGGTGCAGTTTTGTCACAAGGCCCAATAGGTAAGGATTTACCGATAGCCTATGCGTCTAGGACATTGTGCAAAGCAGAAACCAAATACTCTACGATAGAGAGAGAACTTTTGGCAATTGTGTGGGCAGTTAAACACTTTAGACCCTATTTATATGGCCGAAAATTTACCCTTATAACTGACCACCGTCCACTTACTTGGTTATTCTCTATAAAAGACCCCGGTAGTCGTCTAGCACGATGGCGCCTCAAATTAGAGGAATACGACTATCAAATTGAATTCAAATCTGGCAAATCCAATAAAAATGCCGATGCCCTTTCTCGAATAAAAATTAACCACATAAATGACTTTGATTCATTTCCCTCAAAATTAGGAAACTTTAAATATTTACCTTACCCAATTTATCCCGCTCTTGAAGATGCAGGGCCATCCCAACAAATTGAAAATAAACCTGAAATTGACTGGGATGCCGCTGCAGAAGAATTTTTGTCTTTTGAGGAACTTTATAAAACAAAATCACTGATTGACTATTCTAAAATAGAATATTCCAATAATCATCTACTAGACAAACAAAATAAAAACATTTTAACCTTCTTTCAACAAAACAATTTACAAGATTTTCATGAAAAAATAATTGACGATATATTTGAGGAAAACCCCGACTTTTCTTATGCAAAAATTAATGTACTTAGCAGTAAAACTGTCAAAAATAGAAAATACCTTATTATTGCTATACCATGGGATCCAGACAGTATTAGTGAATACTTATTTGCTGCAATTTACAGAAATCGAGATTTATTTAAACCTTCAGAAAAATATTTTATCGAAAATAATCCTGACCTACCAATACTAGAAACACTATCATTTCTACTTTCGGAAGTTGACGTAAAATTCACTATTTGTCAAAATATTACTAAAGAGCCAGAACAAAATCAAATATCTATTATCTTAGATCAATTCCATAATGGCAAAAGCCACCTTCACCGCGGAATTAATGAAACTATTAGTCGAATACGACAAAAATATAATTGGGCCGGCCTCAATCGAGATGTCGAAAATTATATTAAGTCATGCCGGGCATGCCAAGAGACAAAAATATGTCGCAAAAATTTGGACAGTCCCCTCGTTATAACTAAAACGCCTAAAACACCTTTTGAACGTATTAATATTGATATTTTAGAGGTACCTCAAAAGAATTACGCTCTTACAATAAGAGACGAACTAACAAAATTTTCTCAAGCATATCCGCTTGAAGATAAAAGTGCCAAATCCGTTGTCACTTCATTATTAGCTTATTTTCAGGATTTTGGTGCACCACTTCGCATTCATTGCGATGCCGGTCGCGAATTCAATAATGCGTTAATGAAAGACCTTTGTAATATGTTCGATATTAAGTTAACATATTCAAGTGTCGGTCATCCACAAAGTAACGGATCTCTAGAAAGATTACATGCTACTCTGTTAGAAATGATTCGATTACATTTAGCAGACCACCCCAATGAACACCCCTTCAGTATTTTACCATTTGCTATTATCGCTTATAATAACTCTATAAACAAAACACACGGATTCACACCATACGAACTTGTATTTGGACACACGTCCAGTAGACCTCCCGAAAAATTATACAATGAACAAGAATTAATTAGTAAATATATTAGAGATCTAAATAACCGCATATCCTATTATTATAAAATAGCGAGAGAAAAAACCATGAAGCAAAAAGAAAAAGCTAAAGATCGATTTGACAAACATGTCTCCGAAAACAAACCAAATTATGAAGTAGGTGACAAAGTTTACGTAAAAGAAACTCAAATAAAAAACAAGTTAGAAAATAAGTTTAATGGCCCTTTTGAAATACTAGAGATACACAGAAATTCCGCAACAGTATTAAATTTAGAAACAAATAACAAATCAAAAATAAATTTCGATCTTATGAAACCCTATGTTGAAAATTAACTTATTTTCAGGTTTCTGCTGCTGATCGGAACAGCAACATGTCAATATAAAATCGAACCCATAAACAATACAGTTGGAATCTACTACCACGACGAAACCAAAATAATGGTTTCGAACGACGAATGGACTTTATTAGTGCATAAAAATATATCAGCTTTTAAACAAACTTTTGAAAGAAATAATAGAATTCTTGACACAATTCAAAATACCTTTACTTCAAACTACTCCAGTATGAAGTCCTTCCGATCCGAAGTAAAATCACATTTGGCATTATTGCAACAAATTACAAAATCTATTGGCGATAAATTTAGTGAAATATCTTTCGATGTTAAAAGACAAAAACGAGGGTTAATTAATGGTATTGGCACCATATTTAAATCAATAACCGGAAATCTCGATGCGTCTGACGGTGAATATTATATGGACTGCATTAATAAATTAAAAACTGATCAAAACCAGATAGAAAACTTATTAAAAAATCAAATGTCAATCACAAGCTCAGTCATAACAAATCTCAACAGTACTATAGGACAATTAAAATTAAATGAGAAAATATTTAACTCAGATATAGAAAAAATTGAAACCACCATTCGACAATCAACAAACGAAATTGCGCTTATCGAAGCCAAATTAAATTTCTTTGAAATTTGCGAACATCTAATGGAGAGTTATTCGTATCTTGAAAATACTATTAATGATATTCTAAACTCTATCACTTTTGTACAGCTTCAAATAATTCATACTTCTATTATTGAACCAGAAAATTTGATCACTGCTCTTAAGAAAATATCAGAAAATACAGTAAGAAAAGGTTTACCGCTACCAATAAAATATTCTGAAATTTCACAGTATTTGGAAATAATCGATCTCGAAGCATATCAAACAAATTCAGATCTTGTTTTCGTTCTTAAAATACCTTTGATTGAACCACAAGTATTTACTTTATTCCACCTATACCCAATACCAATTTATGATAATAGAACTGGATTTCACCACATTTTATCATTTTCACAAAAATATTTAGCGCGAGATGATGATTCTTTATCCTACATTCCAATCCACGATTTACAAAAGTGTAAACAGTTATCTACGCATCAAAAGTTGTGTCGCGATGTTTACGCGTACCCTATAGACGATAACGCGATATGTGAAGCCCGTTTGTTAAGACAATATAAAACATTTCCTGCGAATTGTAAAAGTGCGGTAGTCAACGGACAAGGTTATAATGTGCAAAAACTCGAAGAAAACGTGTGGCTAGTGTCGATTGCCGAACCGGTACACGTGACCATAAGTCTTCCAGACACAAAAACGAAAACATTAACCGTAAATGAAAATTCTATTTTACAGCTATACTCAGGATGTTCCGCTTTTGTTGGCATTACTAAAATACAAGCTAGTACCAGAAAAACTATAAACATTTCTCATGTACTTCATCCCGTAATGGTTGATTACAACTGTTGTCTAGACATTCCAAACAAAGTAGAAGTACCCAAAATAGAACCACTAGATCTTAATAACATTAACTTGAATGATCTGCAAGTGACAAAACACAAACTGGACCAATACTCAAAAAGTTTGGATGAACTCATAAACAAACCGTTTGTTGAGAAAAATATTTCGTGGTTCACATATACTACGATCTCACTCATCGTTGCTTTGATCGTCCTCTACACCTGTCATAAGTGTAGAAATATTAAATTCAACAAATCGCCAGGAAAGCCTGTCCCGGACCAACCAAATGATGTTTTTATCAAAATCCATAACATTCTGCCAAAAAGAAGACCCAAACTTGACACCGAAGCCTCTGAGGAAGTGGAAATCGAAAATTGACAATTTCATGGTTTAATGTATACCTTTATATTTTTATTTTTTGTATTTTGCGTATTTTCCTTTTAATCTTGAAATCTCTGTATATATTGTATTGTCTATTTTATATTTTATGTATTTTGGTTTTTATTCTCAAAAATTGTTGTTTATTAAACAACAATTTTAATTAAGGGGGGAGTTGTTATATACGAAAAAACGCTTATATTTAAGTAATATTACGCAATGTCAAACATCAGATTACGATTTCCGTATTTTCATGAGAACGATGCTACGTTGCGTTTTTATAAAATAAACACATTAAGTAACACAAATATTATGTTACAGAAAAATAATGATTTCTGCACTTTCATGGGAGCGCCGCTACATCGAATTCTCCATGAAAATAAACGCTGACGTTGATTTAACAAATTCTATAAATTCTTTGACTTTATGTAAAATAGTTAGTTACAATTATAATTTCAACCTATTACTTCTTTTTTATATAACATAAAACTGTGTAACTCAATAAAAATTGTTTTTAAAAAGTTTAACGTGAATTTGTGAATATAACATATATATATATATATATATATATATATATATATATATATCCTTTGCTTTCGTTATTTGTACTATTTAAATTCTATAGTAGCAAATATTTCCTTAAATCCATCATCATTTTATCATTCATTGACTCCATAAATTTGATATAAATTGTGACATATCAATTACCTTTATGTCATTGATATTTTTATCTTCTAAACTTATCTAATTCTTTATACTAAATATGAACCTGATTTATATTATTCTGTTTCAACTAATACTTGTATTAAATTAGATAACTAAAACTTGTTTAATATCAGATGAAACAGCTGATTCCTTAGATATCATTTAAACGAATATTTATAAAAGTGTACAAAGAAAAAACATGTCTAAATCAATTATAGATGCCAACAGTGAACAAAATCCTCGCTATATTACTGAAGGATTTTGTGTCTGTAAGTAACAATCAATATTTCTAATTGTAACGAGATATTTGATAGTTTAGATTCTACGTAAGCTTCTGACGAAAGTCGTAAGCAGAGAACACAATGTTAATCAAATTGTCATTGAATACAATCCCGGATTGAGATTTATTCCACACATTTTCATCATTAGATTCATTCATATTTCTTGTAGATGATATATTTGCTCTGTTAGTTCTTGCTTAATTGAAAAATTTTATCTTTACGATAAATCTGTGTCTCACGTACTGTAGAATTATAAGTCTATAGAAAGTTGTAGTTGTGAAAAACAATATTTCTGATTGTAGCCAGAAATGTGTTAGTGTAGATCCCTACACGAAGCTGTGAAATTTGCGTTAACATCTAACAAAAGTCTTCAGGAATCAGAAATAAGAATTTTGCTAAACTGTCATTATCATTTGAAAAGAAAATGGTATATTCACTGCAGTTGTGTCATTAGTATTTTATCTACTCATTTCCATTGAATAAAATCCAAGGTTGAGATGTTTTGTTCAATATTTTTTACATTTTCATCACCAAGTTCATTCATATTTCTTGTATATGTCACATTTGCTGTGTCAGTTCTTGACTACCAATTTATAATTTTCATTACGTGCCCAAACTACTGAAAGATTTTTCACAATATAATTTCTATATTTTTCTATCTTCATTATATCGCCAAGTTTTGTGGTATGTTTTATTCTGAATGTCAGTAGTGATTATAGTATGCAACGTATTATTTGTCGATAGATTGATCTAACGTATGAAAATGGAAATCCAACTGTGCTGGCTGCTTGTCGGATGTTGATGACAGCAACTTGTGGATTTATCCAATTATATTTTCCATGTGATATGTACAAACCTATGCAGAGGTTGAGTAAACCTCCAGGATTTTACAGTCACATATTTCTATTTGGCTGTTAGTTTTGCAGAAAGCTAAAAGTATAATTTATAGAATTATGTGAAAATTGTTATGATTTTTCAAAGTTTGACTGTAAATGACAGTCATTAAAATAGAAATTTATGCAAACAACCCTTTAAAAATTAATTAGTTAAGTGAGGATTGCAGTTTGTTGAAAATAGAAGCTAGTTACTTGACATAATTTGGAGTAGGAAAAAAATTTTTAACGGAAAAATATAGACTAAAGATATTGGAGAATACTGGAATATTGACCAATTAATTACATTGGATTCAACTGGCTAGAAATTTGAAAGGTGATTTGAAACATTATAATTTATCATTCAAATGGATGGAATGATGGAAGGTTGGTGAATAAATATATGAAATTATATTAAAACAGTAAATATATACATATGAAGCACGTTTAGAAGATTTGGAAGAAAGAAGAGAATAATTTAAAAAAGGTCTGGTTAAATTTTATCAAAATTCTGAAGTAGTGTACGTTGCAGAAGGTTTTTTTATCATATGACATTGAATGTTTTCATTAGATCGTAATTTAATATATAATCTTAACATATAAAAGGATAATCCATAAACAAAGATCTTTGTTTGGGAAATATAGAAGAAGCAGTTCCTATATTAGTTAGAAGGCAAGAATTTTTGTTATAAATTGCGAATAAATTGAAAAAATATATTTAATAAATTTGGTTACACAAAGAAATAATTATATACAGGGTGTTTCTTAAATAGACAACAGAATTTGAGATTATAGTTTTAAAAATGGTATTAAGAAAATATATAATTTTAATATTGTTATTTAGCGATAGAATATAAATACATCAATTGTTAAAAGGAAAGCATTTGTCAATAGTTCAATATATGTATTAAAATTTAAAATAACTTAAATTTATTTTCAAGAAAATATTGAAACAGGAGATATAGATCAATATTACAATTCTTTCAAGAATCGACTCCCTGTAGAAGAGTCATACTGTATAGAGCCGGAGCAAATACATTTACATTTATTTAAGATACTTTCAACAAATTCTGAATAATGTTATTAAATTTTACTTACCTTTTAAATGGTAAGTTGGCGCCCTAAAATTTTTTAACATCATAGTAATACACCTTATTTATCTAAATTGTATCTTAAAAAAATTGTATACTTATAATATTATAAATATAACAATACCGATATTATATTGTAAAATTCCCGATCAGCCCAAGTTCCACAAATTGGACCAACAAAATTGAGCTATGAAATTGTAAAAACGATCCAATCAGCTCTACCGGTTTCAGTATAGAGATTGACGAATGAATCTCTTCGGCGTGGTAAAACATGCAGATGTAACCTGCTTTCTGGGTAATAAATAAACAGAAATTTTCATGATGGTCAACGAACGGTCTGCTGTGGGGATTATGTAAATGTAATGATTGCATCGGGCCCATACGTAAATTTCCTCCTAGCGTCCTCTATCACATTCTGGTGCGGTCTTGGACCGATATAACTGAATTAGGACCAGGGTCAGAGCAGATAGGGAATATAGAGAGGATTTGTCTAATGACAAGACGTCGATTCCCCTCTAACGAATCAACGAAAGTTGATGGAGGAACGTAGAAAAAATAAAGAAAGATCACTTAATTTTTTAATATGTACAAGCATATTGAAATTGATTCTCGATTGAATTCATAGAAAATATTCTAGAGAGAATTAACAAAAATTCCATTGAATAAATGAAGAATGGAAAGGCTACAGAAGTATCTTTACAAGTGTAATATAGCTGAAAAAATGTTTGATGTTGACATTCAAGGCTATCCCAAATAAAGCAATGAAAGCTCTTATTCGAAAACACATTAACAAGAATAAATATTATTTGTTTATTCTTATGCTTTTGTCAATTGACCCCCTTTTGTATTTTAAAAATTATTGTCCGTGCGGCTTGAACCACAGTGATCCCTATCATAATATTAAAAGTTTATCGGCCATGTTGGAAATATACCCGGATACCCTCTCATGAAAGGTTGAATAAACAATTTATAAAGATATCTATTCTCTTTTTATTGAGGCATTATAGTTTTACCTAGAAAAGTCTGGGTGGAAAATATCCCTTCTTGTTGTAAAATTTGCATGAGTTTTATTGATGGCATACGATCTTTCTGGCAAGAAGATATCATTTTTAACCCTCAGTCGTGAATGTTTCTTCAAGTGAATCGGTTCAGCTCCAGCTTTGAGTTACGTTCAAGTTGTATCTCAGTAGTTTACTGAAGTAACTCTTGTAACTTATTCTATTATTCTTACGCTTCTCTTTCTCTGTATATCTCGTCAGTTTCTTTATTCGAGCTACACATTCTTAACAATATTTCGCATTTCATTCTCTCGATATCTCGATTAGTAAACGAATGATTATTAAGTAGCAAATTTTTGCAACCGTAAAGATACATTGTACAATTAATAATAAGTGTAAATAGTGTAATAATTCTGTGTCCGTATTTGATTTATATTTAACTACAAACACTTTTTAAATTGCACAAACAGTGCGCTAATTATCATTATAAGTGCACATACGTACACCTCTGAATAATGTTCCATTAGCTTAACTACTTTCAGGATATAGTTACTTATGGACAAATATCAACGGAAAAAACTACTATACCAGAACCTGAGAATGTAGAAGGCCTGGACTGCTTTCGACTATAAATATTGTGTAGTCAAAATGTAAGTTGAGACGACAAACACTCATGTACAATATGTTCTCAGTTCTTTTATATGGAATGGCGGCATGACTGTCCGAGTCTTCTAAATAGACGAAATAAAGGACCAACAATTACTCAAAATATTGAACAGGAGGAAGGCGATAATATACTCAGTGACATAGAAACCCAAACACCCAGTAAAATTTATTTAATTTCAAAAATATGGCACGTACTTGTTTGTCATGAAAGCCTTGATAAAAAATTAGAATTTTTCTAGCTATCAGTTGAACATTCCTGCTTTCAATTTTTTTAGCTGTAAGTATTGGACGAAGTGGTCCATTTCGATATCAGAATACGGAATTTGTTCGAGTACAATGGTTTTCTTAGACAAAATAAACATGTACCCTTTTATATACTCCTGTAGACAGAAACAGAATAGTTATCTATGCAACAAGTGCATAAAGTGGTGCTTTTTTTCACGAATATAAAAATTGACGCATGAGCCGCAGGCATGAAAAACCAAAAAATTTCTCATATTTGTCAAATAATTACTTTGGTTTAAAAATTTTATTGCAATAATTGAAATTTACCTTTGTTAATGGAATTCTTGACTTGCCATTGTTTGCGTCTTCGGTCATGAAATTTAAAACGTTCATAATTATTTCACGACACTGCTCACACAACTTTTTCTGAACAAATTTACTTTCTGGAGTCGCCATAACAAGTCAATAATAACGACCTGTGCATAGTTTTAATCCAAATAGTTTCTTACTTGAATGGTGTTATGGCAAGGTGCTCCATACATTTGGTAAATAATATTACTTATGTTACTATTTAAATGGATATCCAGAAATGGAGGACCTATCATTTGATTTCTGTAAATCGCGCACCAGCAATGAATACTACGACGACATTTAAGTTATATAGTTTTAATGTTGTTTTTATTTTCTTGAGAACAATAGTTAGTATTATTTCTATTCAATAACCCTAAGGTAGTGAATATCGCTTCGTTCGTCCAACAAATACTGTTAAAAAAATTAGGGTCGAGAAAATGACGATCAAACAAGTTACATTATTCCTAGCGTAGAATATGATCGTTAGGTTCTAAGTATTGTAATTTAGCAAACTTAAACTGCCTGAAATTATTTATTTCCAGCATCCTATAGATATCAGATCTAGCAATGTTTGTCTGCATCTCTGATGGAATTTTCTGTAAATTCTTCCAAATACAAACATATATTTAAATGCGTTTTATCATCCAAAATATTTTTAGGTTCATTTCATTTTCCATATTTTATAACATCATGCAGTTCAAGATCTCCTTCAATTCGCTCAAATATGGATCCTTCCGGTATCCTCCTTTCTGGATACTTTTGACGATATGCTCTAATAGTTAAAGCCATGCTTTTGTTATTTTGGAGATAACACTGGTATAAATTTAACCTTTCTTCGGCACTATGAGACATTATATGCTAAAGATAACCTTAACGCACAACAAAGCAAAATCATTTTTTGACATTTCTTGCTTACATTGGTTTCTAAAGCACTCTATTTATTTTCTAAGTGAGTTTTGATTTTGCAGTGTTACTTGGTTTTGATTAAACGTAATATTTGGTTTAATTTTACGATTTGTAGTGAATTATTTTCTCAGAAAATACAGACATGTCAGTTAAAATTATAAACTATATTATATTATTGAAAATCTACTAGTCAGCCCATTAAAAAATATTTGTAACGTATTTCCTCATTAAATTTAAACGAAAGGTATTTGTTATTGCATCAAAAATTAATCGCGAATATTTTCTAATCGGCTAGAGATTGGTATATGCTATTTTATACAAAGTTGCCTTAATCTTTTGTGAACAATCGAAATTGGCAATGATATACAGGGTGTTCCATTTAATGTTATCGACTTATAGGTGATCCTATATATCCCGATCGCATCAATTTCTGACATCACCCTGTATAATGTGTAGTCAAAGGTAACAGCTAGAGTTATATATTGTGGTACTGTCTTCAACATTGAAATAGCAGATTCATCAAATATGATATAATTATATTTTTTCCTACTATCTTAAATGAATACGTTTTTAGCAATAAAATAAATAAAACAGCTATTCAATCCTAAACTAAGAGAGATAGCTATATAGTATCTCATTTGAAAGTCACTCTCATTTTCTACGAGGAATCCATATCCAAAATATTATTCAAGGTGTCCCATTTAATTTTTAAGAGTTGTTTCCTGACCATGGAAAACTGAGCACGTGAAATGTAGATAATATAAAAGTTCCCTTAAAAAAGTAACACTTGGTGTTTAACAGTTTTTCCTAAATAGAATTTTTTTCCAGATAAGGGGATAGAGGGACACCTTGTGCATCGCACTGTTGGGGTTTTGATATGGGGTGCCGTTGCCTATGGCTCAAGGTCACCTTTAGTCTTTATTAGTGGCAATATGAATGCACATAGATACCAGAAATATTGGAACCCCATCTGATTATTCATCATCATCTCCTACCTTGGCCCCCAATATCTCGGATTTGTCACTAATTGAACATAATCGGTAGAAGATAAAGAAATGTACAGCTTCCTCTTCAAACTCTAATGTCTCTCTGACATGAGATAGAGGTGGCTTGGAATAAGATACCCGAGGTAAATATCTATCACCTGATTATGAGTATGCCTAGACGTATTAGGGAATGTGTAAGAAATCCTGGAGCTTCAACCCATTATTAAAGTTGGTAAGCATAAACGTAGATTTTCCTCACCCGATTGGATTGAAATTTTAATCATATACATATTATGAACTCCCTGATATGTGTACCTAATATTACCGGAATAAAATAACTTCAACTGGGTGCTCGGGTTTCTTTGTCACTAAGTATACATATTATGAAAACATTAAAAATTCTGACGCAATATTTGAAGGAGCATGCATACCTCTTCGATTTCTCTATTACCAACTATTTTCTGATTAAAACCTAAAAACAAAATTACAACGTATGCACACAAAAAGTGACTGATATTTCACAAAATTCTATCTTTTTATTGTGAAGCATGTGATTTCAAGTAATCATTGTAATCCTAAATGAGGTACTATCTAGAGTGAAATCGAGTGTTTTCGGTTTGTGAAGAACTCGCGCATTTGTTTACATATGTCGCATTTGGTAGTTTAGTTTACTATAGATAGATAGATAAATTTTATTGTGCATAAGATACTACATCTTTTCACAAGGGTTCGGTACATACATTACATTTATTACAATGATCCATACGGCATTTTCAGTAATTATTTACAGTTATTCGAGTTAAAACATATATTTGTTATTAATTGCTATTATTTTATTGTATATACATATTATAGTGTTATTATTCATTCTCCGCATGCGAAAGCTCTTAATTTTAAGATACTAATAACACTATGGGACAGCATAGAGAGCTCAGAGAGATTATCATTAATGGCATTCAAATAATGTACCAGATCATCAACATTATACACACTATTAAAAAATCTATTTTGTCTAAGAGGGCTGTAAATGGGGCATTTGAAGAGAATATGCTCCAACGACTCTGGTGTATGCATATTACAAACGGAACAGATTTCCCCACAATCAATTACATAGAAGTTTCCTTTAGAGGAAAATTTCAGTATCTTTTTACTGGAAGTTCTGATTTGTGCGACAATTCTTGGTATGTATATAGATGCAGGTATTCGCAAGTACTTTCTCCCGGTTAGTTTACTATAGTTTGCTTTATATACTCGTATTTGCAAATCTTTAATTAATATATGTTATTGTCATCGGAAAAATTATCATCTATTTTCCTCCTTGTATATTCTCATTCATACTAGTTCCCAACATTTTATTCCTAACTATTTTTATTCCTTATAAATATTTTTACTGTTTTAAACCCCGCAATAAAATAATCAGACTACTTCTGTGCTACTAGATGAACTTATATTACGCTGGGGATTCTGTCTAAATCCTTTCTGAATCCAGTTTATTGGACAAAAATGAACAAGACCCTATGGAGTTGTCTGCATGAATATTAAATAGTTCTGAAAGTATTTCCTGAGTTCATCCATTTTTAAGTCTTCTGTTTCATATTTCAGATATAATTATTAAAATTAATCTACACCTCTCATGAAAGGGATTCTTTTACAGAAGTGAAGTGAAGTGAAATAAAGAGTAATAGCTCGTCACTCGCGCCATGTCACGTCTTGACTCCGCCTCTTCTATATATTTTTGCGCTAGGTGCTACTATATTATCTACGGGCAAATTATGCATACATTTGCCATATAATTCATATATGATCTTCCATTTGCAGCATCAATGATAATTTTCCATGTATTTATTAAAAATATATTCAGTTCTAAAAAATAAAAGTTGTTACTTTTGTAAAAATATTCCTTAAGTTGAACGTTTGTCTCGAGTGTATTCGATATTTCAGAAAGAAAATCACTGTCGCCAAAATCACGGTCGCCACCGGTGATTCATTTCTTGCAGGTGTGGTGATCAATGATTGAGTTTCATCCGCCTTGAATCTCGAACCAGGGCGCTATTCTTGAGATCGTTCCCAACGTCATCTATACGCAAGCCTGTGCATGCTCTATTTGCGAATAGTTCCTAAAAATGATATACTCGAGCACCGTTCCTAAAATCATCGAATTGTATCCTCCTCACAAAAGCGTCATTTGACGTTACAATACAAATGTCATTTGTCAGTTTGGAATTGTCTAAGTATGGTGTACACTCTAGATATAAATTTGAGTGAATGAAAGACGAGTACTAAGTGTGTATATTACTAAAAAAGCCAGCTACGCGCTTCAGCCATTACGCCATTCTCAAGACTGTCCTATGAAAATTAGTATAGTTGTTAAAATTGAAAAACTACTTAAAACAGTTGAACTTACGTCGAGGAAAAAGATACAACTGGTATTTTAAAAACATCAAACCTTGCTATTGCTACGTACAGTCAAATGAAATGTTTGATGTTACATCACAAATTACTTAAAATGTGTTAAAATTACCCTCTAATGAGGGTGTACAATTATAATTCACATAGTAGTATTGTACTTCGGCATATTAGCCACCATCTATAATGTCAAAATTGTCATATATCATTTAGTTGATAATTTTAAATAGGACATTTTAATGTGAATTATAATTGTAATTTGAACACATTTTAAGTAATTAATGATGTAACATCCAACATTTTATTTGATTGCACTTAGTAATAACAGGGTTTGATGTTTTATAAGGCACCAGATGTATCTTTTTTCTTGACGTAAGTTCAGCTTTTTTAAATTGATCTTCAATTTTTACGACTATTCTAATTTTTATAGTACAGCTTTCAGAATGGCCTAATGGCTTGAAGCGCTTAGCTGGAGTTTTAATAAAATACACACTTAGTACTAGTCCTTAATTTACTCAAATTCATATCTAGTGTATATATCATACTTAGACAGTTCTAATTAACTACTGTACAGTAGCAATGGATAGATACTTTAGGTTGTCTACAAAACGACATTTGATGAATACTGTAACACGGAGATACTTTAAATTCTGGGTATATTTTGATCGAAGCTTCATCATTTGTTCAAACCCCACAGCGCGCCGCTGCTTTACAAAGTAACGAATTTTTGTTTGCTTAGGTAGTAGCATCGATAGGTTCGCTATATCGACAGTCGGTTGCAAACGTCGAGATAAGAAGAATCGTCGCTTCAATCCGTTGTTTTGGTTTGCGCTGAATTTTACTATTTATTTTGGCTGGTAAACTTCATATCCACATTGGTGAGTTTTCATATTTAGATTATAAATCTGTTTCTTGTGGGTAAAACATATATTTAGAAGTGTTATGCATGCAATACTTATTCTCCATTATAATTAGTTTTTCTTCTGTGTGGGATTTCAATTCAGGGGGTATCTTTGATCAAAACTTGGTGTAACATTGATCGAGTGATCAATGTTGCCCCATCACATAGATGTCATGAACAATTGAGCATGAAATTGTTTTCTTCCATTTCAGAAATGCCACGTAAGCATAATCGATGACTTGGCACCCGAAAATACTCTCCAAGCAGTGCTCGATGGCAGTTTGTCACTGCTTGGGTCATCTAGGTAGTTTGGAGTTCCGTTTGGCACACTCTATAATAAATTTAAAGGAAAACATGGACGAACTCCTGGCCGTCCAACGGTTTTCAGTAAGCAAGAAGAAGAGGCTATCCTTCAAACAGCAGCCAAATATTCAGATTGGGGTTTTCCATTGAATCTTATGGACATAAGGATGATGGCAAAGTACTATTTGGACAAAAAAGGGATAACGATAAACATGTTTGTGAATAATGTACCTGGAGTTGACTAGACATACAGTCTTCTAAATAGGCATAAAAACTCGTTTGGACAGAGATTGGCCATCAACATAAAACGAGTGGGGGCCGCAGTATCCAGAAAAACTCTAGGAGTATTTTATGACAATCAATTAAGGACTTACCAAGTTCCAACATATTTAATTACGACGAATCAAATTTATCGGATGACCCTGGATAAAAACAAAAAACGAGGAGTTTACAGAAGAGGTGTAAAATATCCAGAGAAAATTATGAATCACTCGAAGAGTTGCACAACTATCATGATATGTGGTTCAGCGGACGTCACATTGTTACCTCCCTACTTTGTATTCACCTTTATGATTCTTGAATGAAAAATTGTATACGAGAACCTCCTTGCTGCGACAAACCATGTTGTCGTTCAGGCACACGGTTCAAGCGGATGGATGGAAGGCCTTACTTTTAGAGACTGGTTTCAAAGCTCTTTCTTACCGCATGCCAAACGTTTAGAAGGCCGAAAGGCTCTTATTGGTGACAACCTATTCTCTCATATGGATGTTGACGTAATAAACATGTGTGCGGCAAATGATATAGATTTCATCTGGTTAGTCCCACACTCCACACATATGTGCTAGCCGCTAAACGTTGGGTTCTTTGGGCCAATGAAAGAAGCTTGGCGCAAGACACTGTAGAAATGGAAATTACAACATTTACGATTGTCCACTGATCCGAAAAATACTTTTGCCAGTCTTTTGAAGAAAATTGGCGATCAAAGCTTCCTCAATACCAGTATAACTTTGATCACATCATTTTTATTTCTTATCTCAGAAAATACTCATTTTTTTAATTTCATATCTTCAGGTTATGTTAATTGGGTGAAACCGATTAATCATGATTTTTAGTTCACCTGTATTGATTGATAAGTTATCCAAGTCTGAAAAAATAATGATCAAAGTATCCCCATGTTACGGTATTGATATTTGGTTCATCCAGAATCGTATAAATGAAAATATTACTCCAACCTTTGCAAGAATTAAAGCTTCCACGAACGTACTCCTTGAATTTTTACGAATGATCGAACAGCGGCTTTTAAGAGAAGAAATCTGTTTACATTACGCTAAATCAGATAGATTGAACATTGAATCAAAAACACTTTATGATAACATAATTGAACATCACTTTATGATAACATAATTGAACTTGTTCCTTACGATGTTTTTCAACAGAGATTTAATGAGCATATGGATGAGGTTGGTTTGATACATGCTGACAAATTTAATAGGGTTAATAAAAAGCTTCATCAACTTATCAGGGCTAAGATCTTGTCTCCAGCCAGTCATGGACAGGAGGCTTCGAATTCAGGTAAGTTTTCTGACTTAAAATTTTATGATGGCATTATTAACCTCACAAACATTACATTCAATCGTGATAAATTGAGTTCTTGACTAATGCTCTTAAATTTTCCACCTTAAACAACTCAAATTCAAAAACTCGCCATCAATATAGATGCGTTACTTGAAAGTTTAAATCTAGATGATAATATTAAAAATAATATAAAGAGTAGCTTCTATTTATCTTTACAAAAAAACTTTACTAAATTTCATAATAACAATGTTAAATTGAAGTCAAAATTCTTTAAACTACAAAGGTTGGTGAAATGTATTGCTGGTAAGGTTAAGGCCAATAGTTTGATATTTACCAAAGCTGATAAAGGGAATTGTTTGATCATAATGTACCGAGATGATTACATAAATAAAACTGAGGAATGTTTACAAAATAATAACTTTTTAATCATGAATAATAATAATCCTACTAAGACATTAATAATGGATATAAAAGACATATTGAATGAGCACAAGACAATTTTCTCCACTTATGGCATCAATACGAGACATTTTACTCCTACTAACTCACACATACCTAGGCTTTATGGATTTCCAAAGATACATAAAAAAATTGCCAATGAGACCAGTGGTTAGCTTTTCCAGCACTCCTCTGGAGTATCTATCTGAATTTGCCAACAATTTTCATTCTACAACTAAATTATAAACCAGTGTACACTGTTAAGAACACCTTAGATATTATTAAAAATAGTAATTTCCAGTCTAATTTTTTAATGGGTTCTTTTGATGTTTCCAATCTCTTTACCACAACGTCCCCAAAATAGAAACAATCCCTATCGTTAGCAATCTACTTCAATCTAAGAACATTGATCCAATTACAACATCTCACATTGTCGCTTTACTTCAGATTTGTCTTTCGCAGGACGTCTTTTCTTTTAAAGACAGAGTATTTAGGCAACCGGAGGGTTTAGCCATGGGAAACCTCCTCTCGCCGTTATTAGCGGATTTGTTACTTGATCACTTAGAGTCAACGGTTATTTTTAATAACAGCCCACATTTTAATAAAGTCATCAAATGGTTCAGGTATGTTGATGATATTTTAGCTTTTATTACTGGAGTTGAAGAGAATGCATATCTGGCAACATGGCGCCCGGTGTACATGTGTTTGACGAAGCTCTCCGGAATAAATGTCGTAAAAAGTGTAAAAGAAATGTTGTAAATGGTGTAACGTGTATAAATTGTGAAAATAGTTCCATATAAGCTGTGCAAAAAATAGCAACTCTGTAAAGTTTACTAGTGATGATTTAATCAAATGTTGTGAGCAAGATTCAGCATGTGATCAGACTGATCAGTTATTTTTCGACTCAATTGAAAGTCTGAGTCCAGACAATAAGGTAATTGATATCAATATATTTAAATATATAATAAAGCAAAAAGACTCCATCATAAAGGAGATGCATGACAAAATTCATTTGATGAGTCAACAAATAACTTCGTTAAAAGAACGAAACGAATTAGACACAAAAAGTACAGAACAAAACTCAACGCAAAAACAGTGGGAATCCTCTGCCATTCAAAATAAAACCAGACCACTAATTCAAACTGGAAATGATAAAAATAATGCTGTTGCCAACTCGTCTACTCAATCAGTTATTTCAAAGACTGACGTGTCAGCTGCTTTAATGAAAATAAATACTGAACAAAAAATTGATGAAGTCATAAATTTGAATGAGAATAGCCCCAGAGAAAACTACAATAAATGGAGAGAAGTTCGAGGAAAAAGAAATAGAAAACAACTTGTTGTTGGAAATAATAATGAAATAACTGTAAACGGCAAGGGTATTAAAGTGTTCCCAAACTTGTGGATCTTCGTATTTACAGAGTGGACCCCAGCATGACATTAGATGATCTACGTGAAATAGTGAAACCACATTTCCCGGAAGTAGTGGTAATATCATCAAATTCTAAATATCCGGAGATTTACAGCTCTTTCAAAGTAAGTGTATATGGGTATAACTTTAATACTGCGATGAATCCAGCAATATGGCCACATGGAGCCCATATCCAGCAGTTTTTTCAGTTGCGTCCAAAGAAACTTCCCCAAGTCTAGAACATGTAACTCCAGTGTATTCTCAAAGTTATATATGTGGAAATGTATGTAAGTGTACTAATACAGAAAAATCAACTAAAACCTTTCAAATCATAAATGTAAATTTTCAATCCCCGACTAATAAGACCAATAGAATTGATTTAATATTGGAATGTAACAAACCTGATATTTTGTGCCTTTCTGAAACCTGGTGTAATAATGATAATATTGATTTAGTGAGATTTAACGATTATGTGTTGGCTACTCATTTCAATCGTATCAACAGAATTCATGGTGGGGTTTTGATACTTGTAAAAAAGTTGATTAAATTTAAAAATGTAGATTTTGTAAATAATTTATCAATTGATATTGACTTTGAAGTATGTAGTATATCCTTTTTTTTGCAAGAAAGAAGCTGTTGTCTTGTGAATATATATAGATCCCCATCAGGAAACATTGAGGTGTTCATGGACCGACATTTAAGGTCCTAAATTTTTGTTTCAATAATTATGATTGTACTATTCTATGTGGAGACATGAACATTGATTATTTGAATATATCACGTGAAAGAACATTATTAATTGACTTGATGGAGAGTTTTGACTTAAACTTAAAAAATTGTGAGCCAACACGGATTTTCACAAATAAAAACATGAAAACGACAAAAACTAAAGTTGACTACTTTTTAACTAATATGACGTTTGAATACAATGAAAGCGTGATTGATATGCAGCTTGATGATCATTTGGGACTAAACATTAATGTAAAATATCGTACGGGTATATTATGTACATTTTGCGAGAATAAGCTGAATAACAGAAAGAAAAATTTTAGGAATGTATCAGCATCCAATTTACTGAGTTTACAAACTCATCTAGACAACGAAAGTTTTCTGTCGGTCTATGAATATCTAAATGATACAAATATCTCAGGTGTTGATCTTGTATATAATGAATTTTTAGATACTATATGTTACCATATTGATTTTATTTGCACTATTTTAACAAAAAACGTATCTAATGTAACCAGAAAATCATGGGTTGATCGCGATCTTGTGCGGATGGGTAGTGATCTTAGGAATTTGTTTTGGTTAACAAAATTTTCCGCAAATCCCGATGATCATTCAAATTATAAGAGGGTAAAACATGATTATGTCACTGAAATTAACAAATCAAGAAAATTGTTCTACCAAAAAAGTCTTGAAAATAAAAATGTGAAAGAAAAACAAAAATATATACGGCGAATAGTACAACACAAAATTGGAAAAAAGAGACATTCTACTATTGATACCATTGATATAAATGGTGAAATAACTCAAAATAAATACGAAATTACTAATTTGTTTGCCACTTTTTTTGCAACGAATACTAAAAAAGCAATAAATACCCTCTTTGCTAACTGTGGTTTTGAAAGTTATACGACAATGTATGTCGCTAATACTTTTTATTTCAAACCTGTTATCCCTGAAGATGTATTGGATGTAATTAACTGCCTAAAAAATGTTAATGCCGAGGGTGTTGACTGTCTTTCGACAAAGATCATTAAAATTATAGTTCCACAAATCGCATGTACTCTAGCAGACATTATCAACTACTCAGTGGAAACCGAAACTTTCCATCAAGTCTAAAGATACACCAATACATAAAAAAGACAGCCTCCTCAGCCTTGACAATTATCGGCCAGTAACTGTCCAAACTGTCATATGTAAAGTGATAGAAAAGTGTATTTATAAATGTTTTCTTTTCTCAAAAAGTATAATGTTATATTGGACCATCAGCATGGTTTCTTACCTGGCAGATCGACGGAGAGTGCATCCGTAGCTCTGCTCAACTTTATCCACACCTCATTGGATAGAAAGAGGTATGTGGGGGCGCTCTTCTTTGATTTTCAAAAGCTTTTGACTCGGTTCGTGCTGATATAGCAATAAATAAACTACGAGATTTAGGATTTCGGAGCAAACTTCTATCGTGGCTGAAATCATACTTAGGAGCCCGCAAACTTATTGTCAGAATTGAAGATCAGAAGTCCCTCCCCCAACCTGTGGAAATTGGCGTACCTCAGGGGTCAATCTTAGGGCCTCTGATATTTTTATTATACACAAATGATCTTCCTAAATATGTTAGCACTAATCATTTAATACTATATGCAGATGACACCACATTGGCAATTGATTCTGAATCTCCGGATGAGCTGCTATTGAAGATGAATATTTTATCAAGAGAATTTATCAGTTGGTGTGGAAGAAATTCTTTGATAGTAAATTCGACAAAAACCATCCTCATGCATTTTTCTACAAGAACATATATTCCTGAAAACAGCTGTATCTCAGTTGGGGGGACTGGTGTTTATTTTTCGAGTTCTACGGAATTTATGGGAACCTACCTCGATAAGGATATGAGTTGGAATACCCATATCAACCTCATTTGTAAAAAATTAAATAGTAGTTACTTTGCAATATTACAGCTAAAAAATATATTTACAACTAGTCAACTGATCAATGTTTATTATGCAATAGTATACTCCCATATTTCATATAATCTCATTCTGTATGGGGGGTGCGGTAAATGCCTCGAGGATTTTTATTTCTCAAAAAAGGATTGTCCGTCTAATTTTTAATTTAGATTATACAAAAACATGCAGAAACCATTCTAAAGATTTCGGTGTACTAACTTTTTATTCTATTTACATCTACAAGTGCATATTATATGCAAAAAGTAATTTCAGTGAATTTAGTCTTAATTCTGATTTCCATGATTACCCAACCAGATCTGGAAAACTTATACGGCCACCGAAACATGAAACCTCATTGTTTGAAAAAAGTCCTGTCTATAAAGGAATTCAATTCCTTAATCATTTGCCCAGCTGTATAAGATGTGAGAGCGATTTCAATGTGTTCAAACAAAAACTTAAAAAAATTTTAATTGTCGAATGTTTCTATGATGTTTCAGAGTTTTTAAGCAAACGATTTTAATTTAAGTGTTTAATAAGTAAGTCGTATTCAATGTAATATCCTCTTCTCTGTTTGACCTGTCCTATATCATGTACTATGATCAAAAAGGATGAATAAAGTGTTATTATTATTATTATTATCATTATTATTATTATCCTCAGCAAACTTAACGATATCCATCCTTCTATACAGTTTACCTTGGAAATTGAAAGCAATGATTCAATACATTTTTTGGATTTGACTTTATCAAGGAAATATTCTGAAATTCAATTTTCCATGTACAGGAAACCCACACAAACTGATCATCTTATTCCAATACATTCCAACCACCATATCCAATGAAAAATGTCGGCTATATCTTGTTACGTCTATAGATTACTCAGGGTCCCTCTTTCTCCACATAATTTCCACTTAGAATTGAATATCTTGAAACAATTGGCATCAAACCATTGTAATTCTCCTCAAATTGTTGACAATATGGTCCTGAAGACGAGAAGGAGGTTGAGAAGGAATTTAGCGTATCCTGAGGCTCACAACAATGAACCTACCCAGTACCGTGCATTGACTTATTGTGGTGAACTTTCTGATGAAATTTCAAAGATTATTACCAACAATTTAAAATATGTAAAAATCTCCTTTAAACCTAAATGTTCCATTTCCACAATTTTCTCTAAGACTAAAGACCCTATTGATAAACTTAACAGAAGTAGTATTTATAAATTAACTTGTGATTCCTGCCCATCCACTTATGTGGGTAGGACCACTTGTGCTTTAGATACTAGAATCAAAGAACATCTGAACAAACATTTTATTTGATTATACGTAGCAATAACAGGGTTTTGTGTTTTTTTAAGACACCAGTTGTATCTTTTTTCTTGACGTAAGTTCAACTTTTTTAAATTGTTTTAAATTTTTACAACTATTCTAATTTTTATAGGACAACTTTGAGAATGGTCTGAAAGCGCTTAGCTGGATTTTTAATAAAATATACACTTAGTACTTGTCTTTCATTTACTCAAATTTGTCATTTTGCTATGTCAAATGTAAAGAAGCTATTCAAATATGTTTATCAATTTTTTCTATAAAAATGAATTCTACAATCAGTATTAAACCCAAATTGAAGAGGCCAACACCAAAATAAGTTCAAAATTGGGTTCATTACCGACACACAATTTAGCAGGTGAGCTAAGAGTAGTTTCATTAGTTTTAGAATGAAAGATGATAAGAATTACTAGTATTACAATATAATAAATTATATGAACCACTTTATTCTTTTCACCTAAAATTGTTATTATACATGTTATTGTCCACTTATTGAAACAAAGCATCGCTTCGCTGAATATATTTGTTTTTTTAATACATCGTCATCAATGGCCTATGTTACAATTTTTTGTATGTGAAACAAATTGTTATTATGACACAACAATGTTAATTACATTTGACAACTTATGTGATATTCAATACATTGACTTTTTTTATTGTTTTTTTAAACGTAGTACCCGTTTAGAAATTAGTAGTCGAAAAACAAAGATCTGGAACTAACAAAAATTACTATTTGTAGTTGAACATAACTTTGATGAAAATTATGCTATTATAATACCTCTCTGCAAAAGTTTACATATGGTACTATGCTAAACAATAAATTTGGACCAAATAACCAAATACATCAAAACTCGATCCACTTCAGAGACAAGTTGCCTATTTGAGAGAGAAAACAGTGAAATATTTTTTACTGAGATAATGTTAAACTGATCATATATATTTGTATTGGAATAATAAAAACACTATAATTACCCATTTCATACATTGATGTTTAGCAATAAATTAAAAACGTTTTCGTTTTCGTATACAATTTTTGAAAATGCTCCGAATTAGAGAGCGAAACGTCAATAAAAACATAAATTGATATAGAATTTACGTTTATAACCTGATGCCCAAGAAAAATGGGAAAAAAATTATATATATATATATATATATATATATATATATATATAAATTTACATTACAGAAAAATGAATATCGTCACAATATATATATATATATATATAAACAAAAGAAAAAATCATGGGAAAGCACGCAAAAATAAAGAGGTTACTGAAGAGGAGTGGTAACGGTTAGGTTATGTTAATTTATGTTTTTATTGACGTTTCGCTCTCTAATTCGGAGCATTTTCAAAAATTGTATACGAAAACGTTTTCAATTTATTGCTAAACATCAATGTATGAAATTTTTGGAAATGCTCCGAATTAGAGAGCGAAACGTCAATAAAAACATAAATTGATACAGAATTTACGTTTATAACCTGATGCCCAAGTAAAATGGAAAAAAAAATTATATATAAGGTTAAAGAAAAACAAATAATTTATATATATATATATATATATATATATATATATATATATACATATATATATATATATAACAAAGAGATTCATGGGTAATTCACGCAAAATAAGGGCTACTGAAATAGAGTGGTAACCGTGGATATGCATGTTTCTGGCTCATTTTGCCTCTTCAGCACGGCATAACCAAATAAGTAGCCCTTATTTTGCGTGAATTACTCTTTGTTGTTGTTGTTTACATATCACGTGATATTCCTACATCTTCTTTATATATATATATATATATATATATATATATATATATATATATATAATAAGCAACGAATAGATTGGTGGGTATTGCACGCAAATAGAAGGGGCTACTGAAAAGAGAGGTAACCGCAGACATGCATGTTTCTGGCTCACTCTGCGGTTACCACTCTTATCAGTAGCCCCTTCTATTTGCGTGCAATACCCACTAATCTATTCGTTGCTTATTGTTCATATGTCACGCACTATTCGTACATCTTATATACATATATATATATATATATATATATATATATATATATATATTTGTATATATATATATATATATATATATATATTGTAGATTTTATGTACTCATAACGTAATTATATCAACAGAAATTTAAGATGTCACAATTCAAAATAAATTGTAACAATTTATAGAAAAAGAAAAAAATGTAATTATCCATGAACAATTTTGAGAATATGTCCTATGTCCTTTTTTCAAAATTATAGATGTTGACATTCAATAGTCAAAGGTAAATTCATAGTAACAATTTTTGATGTATACTTTCAATAGTATATCCAATCGGAATATAATGTTTGTATGTCACTTTTGTAATTGGGTTTTATTTAAAAAATAAGATTTTTAATAACATTTAATACAAATTAAAATGCTACTTTGATTTTATTTATGGTATGAATTAGTTAATACTAATATTGTAAATAAGGAATTTATATAAATGTCATGAAGTGACAAATTGAAATTAAATAAGTACTTACCTGATGCTATAAAATAATATGTTGTTATGACGTGCCGGAAAGAAGAAACAATTGTTTCATAGTGATTGCTAATGGGAAACTCAGGAGGTTGTTGACGGAAGATAGTGAAAGAAGGGTTTTTAAAGAAAATTTTCTCAGATTACGGTTAGCAAGAAGCTAACTAGAAGCTTATAGTAGTCGTCGAGATCTCCAAGAGTTGATGATATAGTCAGAAAAGATAACTTCAAATCTTCAGAGTCGGTGAGATACTCAATTATTATGAAAATCTTATTTCCATTTTATATATATATATATATAATTTGTACAAGACACATTAATCGTGTAGATTAATCTGAACGAGGTTCCAGATCCAGAAGCTGAAATAAATTCAATTATTCTTATTTGTGGGTTCATATAGTGTTCTTTGAGGATACAAAAATTCTATAATATTGAACATGATCTAAAGTGCTTAGATAAAATTAATTTATAGGTTGTATTATTTTGGATAGAAATTTCATACTTACATAAGAATTTGATATCAAATCTTTACGAATATTCGCAAGATATTGTTTATTATTCATATTTGGGTTATAAGACACATTCTTTTTCTGTAGGTCAACTCCAGTAAGGCAAACAGCTGTTTGTTTATTTCGAATGAAAGCCGCGTTACGTATTTTTCTTCTATGAATTGCGAATATTGGTAGTAAGAATAATTCATAGTTGTATTGTTGTCGAAAAGACAAGCGTTAATATATTCTTTATATTTATGGTTCCATTAAACAAAATCATAGTACATACTTATCTCATTTATCAAATACATATACAAGCGTATTTCAAAGTGATAGGAACTTTATATATGACCCGTTATCTCTACTAACCCTGAAACACGACTTTGAGGTGAGTAGTCGATTCTCTGGCTAAGAAGCCGTGGCATTGGAAGATAATAAAGTAAATAGAACAAAAGTTTTATAATAATAAAATTATAATAATAACCAATAATAAAAATACACAATCAAATGGCGCCCAACGTGGGGCGTAGAAAGGGGTAGATTTCGAGAAATAAAAACACTTATTGTTACAAAAAAAAATGTGATAATTTAAAAAAAAATGGGCAAAACATTACAAGAACTTAAGGTAGAAGAGTTAAAAAAGGCATTGGAACGTAGGAATTTAAATACTACAGGCCTGAAGATTACATTGGTACAGAGATTAAGAGAAGACATCAAAAAACAAGGGGAAGATCCAGAAACAATAATATTTCAAGTGGAAGAGAAATATAGCACCACAGAAAATAATGATGATGACGGAAAAAGAGAAGGTTCTATGGAAGCTACTCCAGAAAGAAGAAGACAGGATGAAGGAGATGGTGGAAGTATTCCCCAATATCTACAAGATATGTTCGTGAAAATAATGAGAAAATAATAATAGGATGGAAAATCTATAATAGAAAAAAATAATGAAATAATGGAAAATAATAATCGAATGGAAAAATCTATTATGCAAGAAATTAAAATAACGAGAGAAGAATTTAGGAAGGAACTTCAAGTAGAAGTAGCAAACCTGAGGAAAGAAATAGAGGTAACAAATGATAAAATGGATAACATGAAAGAAGAATTGAAGAAAGAAAATGGAGAAACAAGAAATGAGATAAACAGAGAGTTCGAAGAACAGGAGAAGATATATGGTGAACGGCAAACGAATACAGAAGCAAGGATGAAAGGTTGTGAGAAGAATATTCAAAATATACAGAGAAATATCATGGCTAACAATAAGGACTTACAAGTATTACAAAAAGAAGTGAGCGAAGGCATACAAACGAATTTAAACGTGGCCGAAGAAAAATTGAAAAAGTCAGAGAGGAAAATAAATATGGAAATAGAGGAGAGAAAGTTAGAAGTCAGGGAAGAATGGAAGAAAACAGAAGAAAGAATAAATAGTCAAAGACAGAATGAAGATGGTTATAGACAAGAGAACAGGGGGCAAATGGTAGTTACATATTGGCATAATGATAATAGCTCAATAAAATTTGATGGGGATATTAGGAAAATTCATCTTACAGTATTTTCAAATATAATTAGGGAGAAAATATCAAAATATGGGGAAAGACAGGATTGTAAGGAAATAATTAGGAATAGTTTAGGGTGTCAAGAATTAATTTGGTTTGCGAGTAGAGAAATTGAAATTGATAATTACCAATCTTTTCATGATTTATTTATAAATTATTTTTGGGGAACTGTGAATCAATCAATTAAAAGGGAAAAATTACACTTTGGTCAATACAGAGAAAATTATGGTCAGTCAGCACACATGTACATCATGCAGCTATATATCCAAGTCCAATATTTAGAACCTAAAGTGCCTGAGGAAGAAGCAGTGTTACTTCTATCCAGACATTTTAAACCCCAGATAATGGAGGCTGTTGCAATCCAAAGTATAAAGACTATAGAACAATTTATCAATTACTTAATGAGAATAGAGAGAAATAGTCCTAGTCATATTAACAATATAAATTCTGACAAATATTACCGACGAGAAAATAATAACGTACAAAATAATAACAACTAAAACAATAATAACTTTAATACAAATAGATACAATCAAAATAGACAGAATCATTTAATTAATAGACAAAATCAACAATACTTAAATACCAGAAATAATGATAGTAGATTCATACGTCATAATACAGAAAATAATAGAGCTAATTTTGTAAATAGAAACAACAATAATTTTGACAATACAAATAGACAAAATAACTATACTAGACAATAATATAACAATAATATTCAAAATAGACAAACTAATTATCATAATAATGAACAAAATCGACAACAAATTAACACAAACACAAATAATAATGCACAAGGTCAAAACAGAAGAGTATATTTTCCAACGAGAACTCAATCTCGAGAAGGTAGTGTGGAAAGGAGTAGAGGAGAACAAGGTGGTAGTGAAGTAATTCATATAAATAGAAGACAGTCAGACAGTGATGTTGAGGAAGTGAATCATGATTCTCAACATGAGTCAAATTTTTAATACAGCGCTCTCCAAATTTTACAAGCAATACGTGTACATACGAACATTATAGGAAATTTTTAAAATCTGATAATGAAATTGAATAGAACGAAACATCAAGTTTAATAATATTAAAAGCACGAGTAGGAAACCAAGACATAGACATAATAATTGATAGTGGTAGCGAAGCAAGCTTAATTGATAGTAATTTCTTGTCGAGATTTCCTAACTTATCCAAAAATCTTATTAAAATTCCTAAAATTAATATCGTAGGTGCTAATAATAAAAAACTTTGCGAGGTAAATCAAATTTTAAATATAACTGTGCATTTTAATAAAGAACCAGTACAACTAGATTTGTTAGTAACTAAAAATTTACAAACTGATCTGATTATTGGTTTTGATCAGTTAGATAAATATCAAGCTATTATTGATTTTAAGAAAAAAGCAATCAGAATTAAAGAAATTTGGGTAAATTTCAATTTTTACAATAATGGTAATAACAGTGTTACAAACATGACAAACATGTATATTAATCAGAGGAAGTGTGATAATGATAAATATTACAATAATTCTAATGAAAATAATGAAGTATATAGGGGGGATGATGATGGGGAATTGAATATAGATGATACTAAATTGATTTGTCCCAAAAATAGGGAAAATATAATATTGAATTTAATAAAAGAGTATAAGGAACTTTTCAATAATAAGTCACGCATACCTGAAAATTATATACACACATTTCATGTAAGAAACACTGAAGATTATAAAAATAAAACTTACCCAATACCTTATCATTTAAAAAATCAAATGAAGTTGGAAATTAATAAACTATTAGCTCAGAAAATAATTTCACATTCTGATACGCCATATATTAATTCATTAGTTGTTGTTAAAAAGAAAGATGGAGAATTACGTATTTGTTTAGATGCACGAGCTTTAAATAAAATTTCAATACCTCAATTTGAACAACCGATAAGCACACAAAATTTAATAGGTAGAACTACCAATGCAAAGATTTTTTCAAAACTTGACCTAAAATATAGTTTTTGGTTAATTCCTTTAAAAGAAGAATGTAGGAAGTACACGGGATTTTCTGTAGATGGGGAGATCTACACGTTTAATATTGTACCATTTGGTTACAGAGAGCAGGTTCAGCACTGATTAGGGCAATGAACAATATCTTAGGTCAATACCAAGATTTTGCCATAAGTTATATTGATGACATCTTAATTTTCGGCAAATCTGAAAACGAACACCTAAAACATATAAATTTATTATTATTAGCTTTAGATAAAGCAGGCTTAAAACTTAACCTAAATTAGTGTGAATTTTATCAAACTGAGACATTTTTTTTAGAGTATAAAATTTACAAATCTGGTATATCTATGGATCCAAATAGATTAAAAATCACTTCAGATTATATCAGACCGATAAATTTACGAACATTGAGTAGTTTTCTGGGAATGATTAATTATTTTAAACGTTTGATACCAAACATCACTGAACTAGAGCTACATTTGTTAAATTTGCCCAAAAAAAGGAGTTAAATGGAAATGGGAGATGAGCATGAAAGGGCTTTTGTAGAAATTGAAAATAGATTTCTCAATAATATTAAAGTTTTCTATCCGGATTATAGTTTACCGTTCATTTTGAGAACAGATGCATCTATACATCGATTTATAGGTACACTATTACAAATTCAAAATGAAATTGAGGTTCCAATAACTTTTGTTTCCAGAAAAACTAAAGCACATGAACAAAAATATGCTAGCAGTGAACTAGAATTAGCATCTATCTTATATGCTGTAGAAAAACTTGAATTTTATTTGTTAGGTAGAAAATTTATTTTAGAAACGGATAATAGTGGTTTATTATCATTATTAAACAATAAATTTGGAAACAGTAGAATTCATAGATGGTCATTGCTATTACAAGAGTATTCATTTGATATTAAACATGTTAAGGGTAGTTTAAACATAGTAACTGACTCAATATCGAGAATTGATGGACAAAATACACAAACCAGACAAGTGAGAATTGGGCTAAACATATTAGCAGACGATGAGACAATCTTCTCTAGACAAACGATTTTACAAGACCAAATGAATCTAAACACACAAGTAAAAATAAAATCAGAGCTCAGGGGACAATTTTATATTCGGACGGTAGCTGGACAAAAACCATATGTATTTAGTGAAGAACTAGCTCAGTAAATACTTAAAACATTACATATCACATATCGACATCCAGGAAGCAGGAATTTATGGCTATTATTCAGGGAAATATTCATATCTAAACAAGACCATACAATTTCTAAGAAAGTCACTAGAACATGTGAAACATGCCAATTAGCTAAAGATAAAAACAGACAGAATCAAAACATACCGAAAACAATAAATTCATCTCATCCACTACAAGTAATATCAATAGATTTCATATCTAACTTGACAATCACAGACAATAAAAACAAACATATTTTTATAATCTTGGACGTTTTTACAAAATACATTCAACTTTATGCTTGTAGACAAACTAATACAAATGTAGTCAAATCATGTGTCAATTCATTCATTAATACTATAGGACGACCACAACATTGTATCATGGACAATGCTACATATTTTAATAATAGTAGATTTAAAAAATTTTTAAACGAACGAAACATAGATCCCAGATCCATTTCAATTAGGCATCCAAATGCAAACCCTGTAGAAAGATATATCCGAGAGGTAATAAAATATCTTAGAATAATAGTACAATTTGAACACCATCTATGGGACACTAAATTATTAGATGTAGAAAATTTTATGAATCAATTACCTAATACTGTGACAAAACAATCCCCACATGTATTGATGGAAAGAACGCCTTTAGATAGACCATAGTTATGTGTAAATAATCAAGATCACCAGAGTATTGTTGATGAAGTCAGTCAGAAAATAAATCGAAGTGCTGATAAGTACCTAAAAAGGAAAAATAAATTATTAAAAAATAGAGTAGTATACAAAAAGGGTGATTTAGTTATTGTAAAAGCATTACGAGTACCAGATACAAGGGCTAGAGTGAGTAAAAAATTACTTTTACCATTTGAGGGACCATATGTAATTGAGAATGAATATCCGGTGAATTCATATTTATTAAAAGATCCTATGAGTGATAAGATATAAGGTTTTTTCCATATATCATAAATTTATAAATATTATGATGAAGATAAAGAGTGATCAGAACATATTTTAAAAGATAGATTGAGTGTAAATACTATTTAAGAGAACAGGTAATTTATGAATGTAAAATATGCAAGTTATATGATATTTTAAATTCAAAAATTGGGGCATTTATTGTAGATTTTATGTACTCATAACGTAATTATATCAACAGAAATTTAAGATGTCACAATTTAAAATAAATTGAAACAATTTATAGAAAAAGAAAAAAATGTAATTATCCATGAACAATTTTGATACACCCCACCCCGTATGTCCTTTTTATAAAATTATAGATGTTGATATTCAATAGTCAAATGTAAATTCATAGTAACAATTTTTGATGTATATCATCAATAGTATATCCAATCGGAATATAAGGTTTGTATGTCACTTTTGTAATTGGGTTTAATTTAAAAGATAAGATTTTTAATAACATTTAATACAAACTAGAATGCTACTTTGATTTTATTTATGGTATGAATTAGTTAATAATAATCTTGTAAATAAGGAATTTATATAAATGTCATGAAGTGACAAATTAAAATTAAATAACTACTTACCTGATGCTATAAAATAATATGTTGGTATGACGTGCCGGAAGGAAGAAACAATTGTTTCATAGTGATTGCTAAGGGGAAACTAAGGAGGTTGTTGACTGAAGATAGTGAGAGAAGGGTTTTTAAAGAAAATTTTCTCTGAAAAAGATATCAGATTACGGTTAGCAAGAAGCTAACTAGAAGCTTAAAGTAGTCGTCGGGATCTCCAAGAGTTGATGATATAGTCAGAAAAGATAACTTCAAATCTTCAGAGTCGGTGAGATACTCAATTATTATGAAAATCTTAATTCCATTATATATATATATATATAATTTGTACGAGGCACAATAATCGTGTAGATTAATCTGAACGAGGTTCCAGATCCAGAAGCTGAACTAAAGTCAATTATTATAATTTGTGGGTTCATATAGTGTTCTTTGAGGTTACAAAAATTCTATAATATTGAACATGATCTAAAGTGCTTAGATAAAATTAATTCATATTTAGGATAGAAATTTCATACTTACATAAGAATTTGATATCAAATTTTTACGAATATTCGCAAGATATTGTTTATTATTCATATTTAGGTAATAAGACGCATTCTTTTTCTGTAGGTCAACTCCAGTAAGGCAAACATATGTTGTTTATCTCGAATGAAAGCCGCGTTACGTATTTTTCTTCTATGAATTGCGAATATTGGTAGTAAGAATATTTCATAGTTGCATTGTTGTCGAAAAGACAAGCGTTTATATATTCTTTATATTTATTGTTCTATTAAACAAAATCAGAGTACATACTTATCTCATTTATCAAATACATATACAAGCGTATTTCAAAGTGATGGGAACTTTTTCTATGACCCGTTATGTCTACTAACCCTGAAACACGACTTTGACGTGAGTAGTCGATTCTCTGGCTAAGAAGCCGTGGCCCGTGGCATTGGAAGATAATAAAGTTAATAGAACAAAAGTTTTATAATATTAAAATTATAATAATAACCAATAATAAAAATACACAATAATATATATATATATATATATATATAATATATATATATATATATATATATATATATATATATATATATATATATATATATATATATATATATATATTAAACTAGTCCTCTATTATATTAAAACAATTCACAAATGTGAACGAACATTAAAATGTTATAATAATACGTAGGGTGTACCAGTAGACACAACCAAGTTAAAAAACTAAGATTTAATATAAACGAATAGAATGAAATGAGTAAATATATTTTCGGATATTAAGAAAAACAGTTACCAAAATGGAATTAAAGGATAATGAATAAAAATTCTAATGATAACATTGTTTAAATAAGTACAAATTTTACCTTAACAATTAATCCCAGGTCAAGTCAATGTCAACATGTTTCAAAATACTCTGAACACTGCCATGTAAATATCTGGATAAATAGAAGGTAGTATCATTTGAAACCTTAAATAGCATAAATTAATATTCAACTCAGTAACTGGTTATCTATATTTACAGACGATGATAGTAAAGGGTTAAATTTGAAAAAGAATTGGAAAGACTTTATAATAGGTGACATACGGAACAGAGCCAAGCTATCTGTCAAGGAAGTAAGACAATTCAAAAGGCTTTATAAACAGGAAGTGATAAAATTTAGTGATTTTCTTGCCAACTTAAAATTGTTGGTTATTAATTGAATATAGAATACAAAAGGCAAATTTGGAAACAACTAATAGGTTATATAAGATTAAATTAGTAAAAATTCAAAAATTTAAAACTAGACAATTACATATGTATTAATAATTATTTTAGGTTGTAGATTTTGTATAATTTATTGTAAATAAATATACCTTAAAAAGGGAAATATAACAAAATTTGATATTGTAACACATGAAAAAGACATTTGATGGAATCCCTAAGACAATATAAACATATATAAATAAGTGTTGTTATCCTCCAGGACAGTTAAAATAAGTATTTTTACATTTTGAACTAAAAACATTCAAATCAACAATTATTGTGTATAAAACAGTGAAAAGCAGGCTTTGCATTTTATGAGGAAAAAGTTTGTTGATTTTGAGAATAAAAGACAATCGCGCTTGGGTTGGAGAATGGAGAGCTTCAGTATATATCTCCTCTACAAAATTTTTTTGATAAAATAATATAAAAGTAAATTTTAAAGCTAAAAAAAGTTAAGAAATAGTAACACTATTATTGATTAAACTGTGTGACAACGGGAAGTGAACAGAAGGAGCATTTCTTCGCTGAGAAATCCGCAAGAACTGGGAGACGCTAGCAGCAGTCCAGTGTACCGAAGATTCAAATAAGGTCTGTGCTTTTAAAGTATTAATTTTGGAATTCCAAAAAGAGAAAATAGTGAACAATAAAATAAAGTTTGAACGTTTCAATAATAATTTTCACAAAAAAGGCCAAAAACATTTTAATATGATGAGTATCATATCATATCCATGGATATCCATGCATTTTTTGTGATAGATATAGTATTGTACTTACTTGTTATAATTAATTCATTCCATCATTGTTCACGCTGTACATAAATGATCATCTAGCTTCCATTTCTTCCTTCAAATGCATGTTTAACTATTCCTATCTATTACTATTCTAATTTCACTTCACTCGTATTTCTTTTATATATATATATATATATATATATATATATATATATATATATATATATATGTATGTAATTGTATAGTCAGTTTTAAATAATATATCGATGATTTCAATGAATATATGAACGTTAAATTCGCACAAACATTTAATACATGTAACATCGACTGTGAATTCCACATTTAGTGTCGCGTGGAAATTTATGAGAGCATACGTTTCTCCTATGCACCGACGCAATTGTTTACATGATCCAAAGTATTCAGTGCGCATGACTGGATAGAATGTAGGAGTGGTATCAGGAAATTTGATGTTAAAATAATTCGGAATATCATCTTAACAATTTATGAAAATATTTTTTTAAGGTGTTGGTATTTTTATTTTTATTCAATATCCATAATCAATTTATTAAAATTTGCTTACTTCATTCATTCTATGTAATAATATTCTCATTTATTAAACTCAGAGGTGTATATTCAGGGAAGATTTAAATTAAATAATCAAAATTAAATTACATTTATTTATGTGCGTACTGAACCCAAAGGGAGGAGTCTACATGCTACCGACTCTATGTTAAAAAAAATTAAAACAACACCAACATATCATAATTAGGAGGTAGCCGAAGGTAAGTCAAGTGTATACAAAACAAAATAACCACTCATTTATAACTAAACTTTTATAACTATCATAAATATAAAAACAATAATAATAGATAATGACATAAATTATTTCCTCAATTGTGCATTTGTTATAATATATATATATATATATATATATATATATAAATATATGTATATATATATATAAATATATGTATATATATATATATATATATATATATATATATATATATATAACAAAGAAGATGTAGGAATATCGCGTGATATGTTAACAACAACAACAAAGAGATTCTTGGGTAATTCACGCAAAAAGAAAAAGGGGCTACTGAAACAGAGTGGTAACCGCGGACATGCATGTTTCTGGCTCAATTCAAGGCACAAATGAGCGTTTGGTTTCCCTGCTGAAATCCGTTGTTTTGTGTTTTCCCATGTTTCGATTAACCTCTTTGCTCCCAAATTTTACATCCTTATTTGGTTATACCGTGCTGATGACGGCAAATGAGCCAGAAACATGCATGTCCGCGGTGCGGTTTACCACTCTGTTTCAGTAGCCCTTTTTCTTTTTGCGTGAATTATCCAAGAATCTCTTTGTTGTTATATATATATATATATATATTATACTGGTTTGAAATGAGCACCTTGAATCTATTTTTTTGAATGCATTGACGTTGTGACGGAACTAATAAGGCTGCTGATATTCGGATTTACGTTTAGAATAAAATTTATACTGTCCGTAATATTATTTGGCTTATCGATATATATCAGACCAACTTCAATCATAATGTTGGATGGAGAAATTGATTTGATACCGTTTAATTACTTAATTTTGTATCCGAATGATAGTGTCTTTTCATTTTTGGGTTATGTGCAGTTCAGCTATTACAAACTTAATAGAATTATAAAAAATACTTGCTTTCAATTTTTAACAATTTTTATTTAAAATGATTATCAACGTGAAGTACTGAGAAATATA
Source organism: Galeruca laticollis (assembly GCA_963921935.1). Taxonomy (NCBI): domain Eukaryota; kingdom Metazoa; phylum Arthropoda; class Insecta; order Coleoptera; family Chrysomelidae; genus Galeruca; species Galeruca laticollis. Next base: position 87,305,359 of record OY998180.1, read on the forward strand.
CAAATACTTGGTAAATGTACAAGATGACCTGACTAGTGTTTTAATGTGACATTAAGTTGATAATTCTATAATATATAATGTCAAAAGTTTAGGAACTGTCACATAGGAGAGAATTGTTTGGTTATATATCACAGTGACATAGATGTCAAAAAAGTCTATGGAAATGAATAATGCAACAAATCGAAAGAGAAGCAGAAATCACAGAACTTTATATTTATTGTGTCAGGAAATATATGAATTTTGTTGTTGAGTAAATAAAGCTATTATTTAGGAATTAGAAAATAGGAATAGAGGATAGTTTATGTGAAGGAATAATAATAATTTGGTAGAAAGAACATTTTAAAAGGACACAAACACAATTTAAAAAAATTAACACTTAAGCATAAAGGCGGGTTTATACAACATTTACATAGTCATAATCATAATCACAGTCAGAATCATAAACTTAATCATAATCATAACTCTGAAAGGCGTTTATACAATTTTAATAGTCACAGTCATAAGCATAAAATTCATATAAATGAAATTTGCCAAAAAGTCAAATCAATGAAGTTAATATAAACAATGATTGACGGAGCACAGAAATACCTCCAAAAAACGGCCAATAAAATTAATTCTTCAACCAAGACGCCTTTTTGTCATCATTGCTCATCGCGTGTTGGTTACGACACATGCGCATTTCAATTCTCGTCTTAATCATAATCATAAAGTTAAAAGTTAGGAACTTCAAGGTCAGTAAAATTATGCTTATGATTATGATTGTGATTGTGACAATTGTATAAACGGTGCTATAAGAAATCATTAGTTTAACTCTTATGATTGTGACTGTGATTATGATTATGACTATGTAAATGTTGTATAAACCCGCCTTTAGAATCAGCACACATATGATTAGGGCATAGCAACAAAAAACAAGGAAGTTTGTTGATGAAGAAAATGAAAGGGTATGACATATTGGAGAAATGATAAGAAATTTTAGATAAAAAAATATCAAAATTGTATAAAAGAGTCCTGAATGAACAGTAGAAGCGGCAAATAAAAATATATAAGAAGGAATATTATAAAGAAGCTACATATAAAAATATATAAAATAACAATTATTGGAGTCCCGGCAGTTCTGTATGGTGTGGTTTTCAAAGGCAGCACTTCAAGAAGGAGTATTAGTGGGGTAGTGAGGACCAGGTTAGTTTTTTTTTGTCTTTGTTGGTACCAACATTTATGTTAAAGATATAAAACAGATTTGATAAAAGTAATTACATAAACATTAGTACTTACGCATTGCTATTTAACGTTTATAATTCATCGCTTTGTTTCTTTGTTCCAATTTAGTACTTGCGCATTTCTATTTAACGTTTATAAATTTCGACTTCTCAACTTTTATATTAGCATAAGACATTTCATCACTTCGTTCCTTTGTTCAAATTTATAATACATATTTTCTGACCAATACAAACTAGTTCATATTAAATATTATTGAAATCATTGTTTTATTAAATATCATTTCAACGGATACGAACTGACATCTGTTATTACTGTGAGATCTGGAATCGACTATTCTTATGAGAAATTTTAACCATAGGCGCACCAAATGATATAAAAAAATATTAAAAATTGTTTGAATGAATAAAAGATAAAATATTGGAGATAAAGTGTAAAAATAACTGGAACCCAAAAAGTAGATAGAGTATCTCATTCTCTCCGCATAAATAAATACATAAAATTTTTCTTTTTCTTTTAATGAGCTAGCCACACTAAAATTTAATAAGTCAAAATAGTATTACAATAATATTAAAAATTCCTCTTATACACACAAGTATTACAAAATGGCGAGCCAACGTGGGGTGGTATAAATATAGGGTTATTCACAATTATAGGGTGATTATTGTAAGGAGTCTTTTCTGAATATTTTAATCATCAAATCACGACATACATCATGGATTTGAGAAATAGAAAATTGACGGAACATGGCAATAATAATGCAGATGAATCGTTAGAAAAGGTTGAAACACAGCATGAAAGATCACTGGATGTGTACACAAGTAACACTAACGAGGAAGAACAAATTGATTCAGATAGAGGGGATGGAAATCAAGAAGAGTTACATGAAAGACCAGTGGATTGGACAGTAATATTAACACATATTCAAAATATGGGACAACGAATGGAAGAGATGAAGCAAGACCTGAAACAGGATAGTAATAACAAGTTTGAAGATTTGAAACGGGATAATCAAAATATGAAAGAGGAAATGACCAAGAAATTGGAAGAGCAAGGAAAGGAAATTCGTAAGATTAGGAATGATACCATTCAAATCAGAAAAGACATAACAGAACAAGAGAACAAATTGAGGCAAGAGATTGTTGAAAATGGGTTAAAAATTAGGAACGAATTGGAGAAAATAACGATGGAAATCAGACAAGATTTAGAAGGACAAATCAACCATACTCAAGATAAAATAGGGGACATACATAAAGAAGTAGAAACAATAGTATTGAGAGTGAATATTGAGTCCCAGGAAACACATGATAAAATACAAGAAATAAAAAATGGAATAGAAATGGTAGAACTAACATTAATGAATGGAATGAAAGAAAACAAACAAGAACTAGAAAACAAGGTAGAACAGGTAGTTAGAGAAAACAAAGACACGATGGAGAGATTAAGGAAAAATATTGATGACAATGGTATGAAAATGAATGTATTGGGATTGGGAAGAGAATATATCGGAGAACAACTAAGAGAAGAAATGTTAGCAAGGACAGAAGACAGAATAAAACAGATTGAAGAAAAGCTGAAAAGAGAAATAGGAAATCGTCAAGTTGACAGAATTTTTATGAGTGGATGTGGAAGCCAAAATTTCATGAAATTTGATGGGGAAATTAAGAGAATACATCCAAAAATATTTATTAGAAGTTTACGGAATAAAGTGAATATAAACGATCCTATTGACAATCTTAGAGAAGTGATAAGAGACAGTTTAGGAGGAAATGCATTATTATGGTTCAATAGTAGAGAATTTGGTATAAATAACTTCGAGGAATTTGAAAGTCAATTTATTAATTATTACTGGGGCGAGCATGCACAAACATTGGCACGAGAGCGATTGTATTTTGGAAAATATGATCACAATAGGGGAACTAGTTTGAATAATTATGCATTAGCAATGTTCAATGCAGCACAACACTTAGAACCTCCTATGCGCGAAGAAGATTTAGTATTGTACATATCTAGACATTTCAGAAATGGTATGGCTGAAACCGTAGCTATCCAGGGTATTAATACAATGGATCAGTTCAGTAAATATCTTCAACGAATCGACAGAAATGTTACAAGGCCTTATGATAATAGTAACAGATCGGGTGGTTATAATAATAATTATAATGGAAGGAATCAATTCCAGAATAGAAATGATACAAACAATTTTCAAAGAAACATAGATAATAATCAAAGAAATAATGAAGCTTACAGAAATAATAATGATTATAATAGAAATGGCTACAATAATAATAACCGGAATAGGTCATACAACAATGATTATAGATATAATGGAGATTATAACCAAGGTAATCAGCAAAGGGAAAGATATCCTAGACAAGAAAAAAGAAATTCAGAACAAGACGGACAAAGGAATAACAGACATATTAATTGCAGTCGTACGGAAAGAAGTGAAGAGACACATGCACAAAGAAGAGAGAATATACAAGAAGATACAGCAGTAATGGGTCATAGAGAGGATACTTCGGAACAAAATTTTTAATTGAGCACAGTCCAAAAGCAAAGAATATATTAGTATGTAACTATGAACACCCACGGGAATTTATAAAACTCAATGAACAAGTATCAAATGAAAATCAAGTAGAATTAATAATTTTTAACACGTATATTCAAAATCATAAAATAAAAATCTTAATAGATACAGGTTCAGAAGCATCATTAATTAACCAGAAAACCATAGATTTATTAGAAGATATCGCAGTAAATATTAGTAAAATACCAAAAATCAATCTAATAGGTGCAAATAACAAAAAGTTATGTGAAGTTAATAGAGTTGTTAATCTTGAAATAAATTTAAATAATGAACAAAATATTGATTTACAGTTGTTAATTGTACCAGATATGGAGGTTGACATTGTCTTGAGAGCTGATGAATTGAGTAAAAATAAAACTATAATTGATTATGAACAAAGAAAGTTTAAACTAAATGAGAAATGGATAAGTTTTGATTTATGGGAAAACAACACAAACGTGATAAAAACATATCAAATAAATATGCATAAAAATTATGAAAATTACAGTAGACAGAGTGATAATGATTTATGTAGGGGGAATAAAACTAATATAATTAATGATTATAATGAGATAATAAATGAATATAATGATGGAATTGAAATTAATAATAGGGATGAATATAATAAAATAATAAACTGCCATGAGCAATATAGGGGGAACGTAATGTCATTGTTATTAAAACATAAAAAATTAATCACTCCAGAAACTAGAGTAGCAAGTAACTATGTGCATAAGATTGAAGTTAAAAACATAGAAAGTTTTAAAAGCAAAGCTTATCCTATCCCATACAAATACAAAACTGATATACAAAATGAAATTAAAAAATTGTTACATGATGGAATTATAGAAAAAAGTAATACTCAATTTATCAGTCCAATAGTTATCGTTAAAAAACGAAGTGGAGATCTTCGCATATGTTTAGATGCAAGAATAATAAATTCGTATACGATTCCACAATATGAGGCACCATTAACTGTGGATGCCATACTGGGTAGAATCACTAAAGCTAAAATATTTACTAAAATCGACTTGAAACATAGCTTCTGGTTAATTCCGTTACACAAAGAATCTAGAAAATACACAGGTTTTATGATCGATGGGGTTGTTTATTCTTTTGCTGTAGTGCCATTTGGACTACAAAGTGCTTGTGCGGCACTCGTTAAAGCGTTACATGAAATACTAAACAGATATGGGATGTTTTGTCTTCATTATGTGGACGACATATTAATATTTTCTGAAGATGATGATCAGCATTCAAAACATCTTCAAACAGTAGTGGAAGCTCTTGATAAGGCAGGTCTGAAAATAAATTTAGAGAAATGTCAGTTTTTCCAAAAACAGGTCACTTATTTAGGATTCAAAATTAGTCATACAGGAATCTCAATGGATCCAGAAAGAGTAGAAATAATCAAGAATTATACAAGACCATATAATCTGAAGACATTGAGAGGATTCTTGGGAATGATAAACTATTTCAAAAAATTAATTCCAAATCTATCTGAAAAGGAATTACCGTTAATAGAATTATTGCACAAAGGAGTTAAGTGGAACTGGGATGAAACGAGGGAAACATCATTTCAAGAAATAAAGGTAGCATTAAGAAATGCATAATGATAAAATAAGGGGAATCTTCAATATAAATCAAATTTACAAATATTATGTAGAGAACTAAAAATATAAAATTTTCTCCTTATTTCACAAGTTTTGAAATAAGTCAAAAATTTTAGGGGAAAATTATACTGGTTTGAAATGAGCACCTTGAATCTATTTTTTTGAATGCATTGACGTTGTGACGGAACTAATAAGGCTGCTGATATTCGGATTTACGTTTAGAATAAAATTTATACTGTCCGTAATATTATTTGGCTTATCGATATATATCAGACCAACTTCAATCATAATGTTGGATGGAGAAATTGATTTGATACCGTTTAATTACTTAATTTTGTATCCGAATGATAGTGTCTTTAAATTTTTGGGTTATGTGCAGTTCAGCTATTACAAACTTAATAGAATTATAAAAAATACTTGCTTTCAATTTTTAACAATTTTTATTTAAAATGATTATCAACGTGAAGTACTGAGAAATATACAAATACTTGGTAAATGTACAAGATGACCTGACTAGTGTTTTAATGTGACATTAAGTTGATAATTCTATAATATATAATGTCAAAAGTTTAGGAACTGTCACATAGGAGAGAATTGTTTGGTTATATATCACAGTGACATAGATGTCAAAAAAGTCTATGGAAATGAATAATGCAACAAATCGAAAGAGAAGCAGAAATCACAGAACTTTATATTTATTGTGTCAGGAAATATATGAATTTTGTTGTTGAGTAAATAAAGCTATTATTTAGGAATTAGAAAATAGGAATAGAGGATAGTTTATGTGAAGGAATAATAATAATTTGGTAGAAATAACATTTTAAAAGGACACAAACACAATTTAAAAAAATTAACACTTAAGCATTAGAATCAGCACACATATGATTAGGGCATAGCAACAAAAAACAAGGAAGTTTGTTGATGAAGAAAATGAAAGGGTATGACATATTGGAGAAATGATAAGAAATTTTAGATAAAAAAATATCAAAATTGTATAAAAGAGTCCTGAATGAACAGTAGAAGCGGCAAATAAAAATATATAAGAAGGAATATTATAAAGAAGCTACATATAAAAATATATAAAATAACAATTATTGGAGTCCCGGCAGTTCTGTATGGTGTGGTTTTCAAAGGCAGCACTTCAAGAAGGAGTATTAGTGGGGTAGTGAGGACCAGGTTAGTTTTTTTTGTCTTTGTTGGTACCAACATTTATGTTAAAGATATAAAACAGATTTGATAAAAGTAATTACATAAACATTAGTACTTACGCATTGCTATTTAACGTTTATAATTCATCGCTTTGTTTCTTTGTTCCAATTTAGTACTTGCGCATTTCTATTTAACGTTTATAAATTTCGACTTCTCAACTTTTATATTAGCATAAGACATTTCATCACTTCGTTCCTTTGTTCAAATTTATAATACATATTTTCTGACCAATACAAACTAGTTCATATTAAATATTATTGAAATCATTGTTTTATTAAATATCATTTCAACGGATACGAACTGACATCTGTTATTACTGTGAGATCTGGAATCGACTATTCTTATGAGAAATTTTAACCATAGGCGCACCAAATGATATAAAAAAATATTAAAAATTGTTTGAATGAATAAAAGATAAAATATTGGAGATAAAGTGTAAAAATAACTGGAACCCAAAAAGTAGATAGAGTATCTCATTCTCTCCGCATAAATAAATACATAAAATTTTTCTTTTTCTTTTAATGAGCTAGCCACACTAAAATTTAATAAGTCAAAATAGTATTACAATAATATTAAAAATTCCTCTTATACACACAAGTATTACAATATATATATATATATATATATATATATATATATATATATATATATATATATATATAGTTTTATTTAAATAATAACTATTATATGGCGTCATTCCATTTTGTGTTTGTTTGATACTGACAGCAGTGATGATTTCACCACAATTCCTCTTAAAATTAAGGAATTAGCAATTGAATATACGTTGTTTTGTTTTTTATTTGATAGTCAAGGATAAAGTATAGTCTAAAACACGGGTGGAATTCGAAATTCTATTCTCGAAGAACCGTTTCCTTCGCCTATGGTTCTGGATACATATCTTCCTAGTCGTGTAGAATTTTGCTTATTCCACCATTGATATAGAATATACTATTTCCTACGCCAATATCAGTAAAAAATGACAATTGTCAACATATACTTGACTTGGAAGAGCACAACTCGTAAATGTTTGCAACACATTATACAATTTCGATAAATTGCTTAATATCTTGTGACATCTCAACAATTTCAGTAGAAGCTTTTTTCTTCTCAATGAATTCCAGACGTAACATTATCACTATATAATACAGTTTTACTAGTGTAGTATCTACTTATAATAAACCAAGATGATACTGAATTAACTTAACCACATAATGTAAAGACCGCACTGGAACGGTAACTCCTTAGTCTCAAAAAGAGATATCTTTATAATTCCCTCAATGGAATTACCTTGTCCAGCCTTGATTAAAGGCAGCTTTCAGAGAGTATCCGTCTTTCCCTTTTTGAAAAGTCGCTTCAATAAAAATTAGACTAATTTATTCGTATTGCCAAAAGGGCTCTAGTCAGCATCTTGTAATTATAACAAGAGACTAGATTTAATTATAACTTTGAGGCTTTTGAAAGACGTCAATAAATAATTGATTAGCCGTTGGCAGTCATTTCGAAATACAAATAACTTAGAATTTCAATAAATTGTTTTCGCTGTTCCAAAAATTGGGTCAAGTTAACTTTTATGAAAAACAAAAATACTGAAAATACAAGTAGATGTGAAACTCTTTCAAAGCCAATTCAATGGAGATTATTTAAATGGATAAGATATCACCTGGCTGCCGAGAATTTGTAGTCTGTGTATATGATAGCATGCCTAGAATCTTCTTATCCTTTTACTTTGTGTGAAGTTTCTAGACATGTAATGCAAACGTTCTTTTTAAAACTAATATTATTGACATTCTGATGAAATTATGGAAGACACGTTATCATCAATAATAATAACCTCAAGTGATCCCATTAAATAAACCACGCATTTTCCAATAACTCTGAGAACTTCGCTCAAAAAATATAAAACAAATCCCTATTGGCGTTACCGTCTCAGAAGTTTTCTCTTTTCTACTAGTTTTGTTGTTTTTCTACCGTACTATCGCAGTTGAACATTCCCATGCGACAAGCAAGGAAACTAAAATGATGACTGACCGAACATCGCGTTTTCTTCAGGATAACGTTCGGAGAAACGGGCATCATATTGACGTAGTGCCCCTAGGTAGCAATTCTTTGTGACCTGAATATTTCTCTTTTTCTCCGGCGGGCATTCATTTCTACGCAACTTTGACAAATACGTAGTGATGACAAAAGACGGCGTTCTGTGAATATATTCTTTATGGAGGTAGTGTACTTTTATTACAAATTTTTATTATCGCTATGCTGTTTGGACATGAAATGAAAAATTGGATTAATAATCACTGAGGCCACTTTTACCTGGCAGCCACTGTAAACTCTGATTACTAATTTTATTCTCCCCTTTCACTATATGTTGCTTCCACGTCAGTTTATGAGTATTTTACTATATATATATATATATATATATATATATATATACATATATATAAATATATATATATATATATATACATATATATAAATATATATATATATAGTTTCGCTTTTTTTGGTTCTTGGTCTTTTTTATTTAATTATATATTGTTTATTTTGTATTCTTGTGATTGAAAACCATTTTTAAAGACATTTAACTAGCAGTTAATACATTTTTATTTAACGTTTCGGTCTTTCCATGACCTTCATCAGAAATAAAATTTTTGTTAAAACTAAAACAAATGGTAAAAGTTAAAAAAAGAATCTTAATAGCAGAACAAATAGGTCGAAGGTAAGATTGTAACCAACTCATCATCAGTTACATAATACTGGATATTTGTTTCTCCTGGTTTTAATCGCACAATCAACTTTTCTTCATCACTAACTTTTAAAATGTCAAAACGTTTTAAACGTCTGTAGTCCAAAGGTGTACTACACTTACTTTTACCAGAAATTACTTCAGAAACCATTTTAGACTACTTTTCTTGTGAAAAATAAAAACAATTGTCTTCTCGTTTACTTCCAATTGAGGCATGTAACTTTTCAGAAAACTTATCACCACGATTCACTGTAGTAGCCATTGAATACAAATTATAATTTCTATTAAGAAAATTAAATTAGGTTAGGGAGCGCTGTCAAACGTTGCGTTAGACTGACGAAGACAAAGGTAACTGAAACAAGGGGCTGAAACCGTCTAAAAACTTGTCGCGACCTGCAGTGTCCGAGATTCACCGGACCTCATTTGTGTTTGTCGACATATACCGGTGAAAGTCCGAATGTATAATAGAATTGAGAAATGTTCGGACTTTCATCAAGGCATTTGACATTTGTCGACATCCATCGGCGAATGTTGACTTTCACTACTTTCGGTCTTTCACGGTAACAGATATATTTCTGTGTCACCCGTCACATCGTATGATTTGATATCACATCTTTTGTATTTACCTCGACAGGAGGTTTTTGGACTGATATATATATATATATATATATATATATATATATATATATATATATATATATATATATATATATATATATGTATATATATAAATATATATATATATATATATATATATATATATATATATATATATACATATATATACATAATATAATTCATCTACTACACTTTATTTAACTTTTCGGCTGATTTTTTAGCCTTTTTCAAAAACAAGTTATTGGGAACAAAAAATTTTTTATCCACATAGTGGGAACGTCACATTTGAAATTAATTTATAAAATAACTTCACATACACAAAACAGTGACTTCATGATTGTTTATGAATTAGGGTCATGAGGAGTAACATGATTGCCATCTGTGACAGGTAGGTTACAGTTGAAATCCAAGGGCTACAGAAAGGAGTAAATCTCACTCAAGTGATCTATGTCTGTTTTTTTATTATTGACATTATTAAATTGTGAAATAAAAGCCATTTCTAAGAATGATCTCTTAGTTTTGTTTGACTCTATAGCCTACACCTTTACAGCTTCAAAATTCATATTACGCGCACCGTTCAGGGTGTAATCTGCAGTCGATAGGAGCCCCCACTGAAAGCATTTCACAGTCTTGTTCAGGAATCCTGACTGACGCTTATGATTATGACAATGTTTATTTCATTAAAGATTCATTTGAAGTCTCGGACAAGTTTAATAATTTTACAATTCCAGATAATTATGTTCTGGCCAGTTTGGATGTGGTCTCGTTGTTCAGTAATGTTTATCTTGATGCTTGCTTGAGAGCAATCTATAAGAGTTGGGAACGTATTAGTGTCTATTGCTCCATCCAGAAGGACGCCTTTTTAAACTTAATAGTTTTTCTCTTTGATAATACTCATTTTACTTTAAATAACAAAATTTATAAACAAACTTTTCGCGCACCTATGGGTTCTTCCATTTCTCCTCTCTTAGCAGCATATGTCATGGACGATTTGCTAGATACTGTCATTCCGGTACTTTCTTTCACAAATTTTTCATTAGGAAATATGTAAATGATATTATTGTGGCACTTCCTAGACGAGGCATAGATGAAATTTTTGAGACAGTTCACAATTGAAAAAGAAGACAACGACAATTCCGTGCCATTTTTGGACACTAAGTTCATTGGAACTAATAATACGATTATTATAGATTGGTACAGGAAACCTTGCAGTTCTGGTAGATATTTAAATTTCCATTCCTACCACAAGCATTCTATGAAGGTGAATTTAGTTAAACAAGTGAAACAAAGAGTTCTGAGAATTTCAAAAAATATCTTTCGTAATGAGAATCTTACCGTTTTGTTCAACCTTTTCTTTGATAACTCCTATCCGAGAACTTTACTTAATAAATTATTATTTAGCACATCTAATACCGTGGACTTGCTGACTGATGATAGCCATCCTAATGTGGCCCAAATGGATGTTGGCTCTGCTAGTCCAATTTTCGCTTCTCTACCATACATAAGAGACATAACTCCGAGACTTGCCAGATTGTTCCGGACATATGGTAACTTCAAAATTGCTAATAAAACGGCACTAACAATTAGATCAATTTTCACTAAAGTGAAAGATAAAAGTCCATTGACTTCCCTTACTAATGTTTTGTACAGCATTCCATGTAGGGACTGTGATAAACAATATATTTGTCAGACTTTAAGGTCACTTTCAAGCCGTATTGTCTCACATGAGAGCGACTGCAGATCACACCCTGAACGGTGCGGGTTAGCTAATCACGTTCATTCTCTGGACCAAACAAAACTAAGAGATCATTCTCAGAAATGGCTCTAATTTCACAATTTAATAATATATATGGGCTATTCACTCCTGTCAGAGTGGTGGCCGCTGTTTTGAGCTCTTAGACTTCTTTATTTGCGGGGAATCACTCCACGTTTTTCTTGTTTTTTTCCTATATATTGTCGTGTCTTTTTGCTTTTTCTTTTATCTTGTTCCATTTTTTCCGGTCCTTTATATATGTTTTCCGATCTCTTATATCCAGTTTTTTCATATCTTCCTTAATTTGATCTTTTCATCTTGTCTTCGGTCTTCCTTTTGGCCTTGCTACTGGAGGTATCCAATTACCTATTCTTCTTAGTATTGTTGTCGGCTCCCTTCTGAGTACGTGTCCGTACCATTTTAATCGTTGGGCTCTTATGAACTTTACAACATCCTGTCCTTCCATTTTTTGTCTAATTTCATTCATCATACTCCTGAAGTCGCCCTCTTCTGTTCTGACTGGTCCAAAAAGATTCCTCAATATTTTCCTTTCGGCTCTCCTTAAAGATTCTTCGTTTTTATTTGTCAAGGAGATTGCCTCTGCGGCATATGTCATTGTTGGTCTGATAGCGGCTTTATACAGTCTCAATTTGGTGGTTTTGGTTAGATGTTTATCTTTAAGACGTTTGCTATATTTCCAGTATGCTTTGATTCCTGCTTTTACCCTTTCTGCCACCTCTATATTTCTGTCGTTCTTCTCATTTATCGTAACGCCTAAGTATTTGAAATTTGCTACTTTTTTAAACTTGTAGTTCTGTACTGTGATTTATTTTATACTCTCTGTTGTCTCCCTGCTGGCTAGCATATATTTAGTTTTTTCTGGGTTTATCTCCAGACCTCTGTTTTTTTGCTTCTTCGATCAGGTCACCTAGCATTTTATCCTCATGACACTACCTCATGACACTACCCTAATTGCAGAAACTTAATATCTTAACAACTTTTATAAGCTGGTGGTAGATGTACCCAACAATATATATGTTACATAATTGTTGTATTACTTTAATGATTACTATATTATTCTTATATATATATATATATATATATATATATATATATATATATATATATATATATATATATATATATTGTTTATCTGGTGGGTGTTCTCGATATCTTCCACAGTGTACGTCTTATTGTTTACAACTCTCTCATATACGAGAATAAGAAGGTTATCTCCTCTCCTTCTTTCTTATGAATGGAAGATTGACCCCCTCTACATCCTTCTATTCCATCTTAGACGATAACTAACACATCAGAGGCCATTATCACAATGGGTACATAATCTGATTTCAAACTAACTTGTTTCAGTTGGCAGCATTGTTCTGTCAACTAATCCATCCCATTTAGAGGGAAAATATATCATTTCCTGGCCGGCTTTCAACAAAAAAGTACTCGTTTTCGTTAGGACCGCAAAATGGTGGTAGGTGTTGGCTTTTTAGTCAATTTTAATGTGATTGTTTAATGTGAACCATCGTAATTAACTAGTTTATACTTTTATTATCCGTAGTTCATTTCGATATAACATAATGGATTCTGACCTCAACTTGGAGGTAAGTACACACCTATTGTGGATCCTTCTCCTTTTATATTTCTCTTGTGGACTACAATATCTAACTGCTGTTTTTTCATTTAAGTCTCCCTGTTGATGAGGACAATTATCCTCGAAAGCTTGGAAATTTTCCGTTGAGAGTACACTTTATTCCGTTTTTCTAGCTGCAATTCCCCAATATTCACCAGTTTTATTCCTAACAGTCAGCAAAGACTATCCTCCTTATATATATATATATATATATATATATATATATATATATATATATATATATATATATATATAGTTTATTTTGTATTCTTGGGACTGAAGACCATTTTTAAAGACATTTAACTAGTAGTTAACACATTTTTATTTAACGTTTCGGTCTTTCCATGACCTTCATCAGAAATAAAAATTTTGTTAAAACCAAAAGAAAAGGTACAAGTTACGAAAAGAATCTTAATAGCAAAACAAATAAATCTTACCTTCGACCTATTTGTTCTGCTATTAAGATTTTTTTTTAACTTGTACCATTTGTTTTAGTTTTAACAAAAATTTTATTTCTGATGAAGGTCATGGAAAGACCGAAACGTTAAATAAAAATGTATTAACTACTAGTTAAATGTCTTTAAAAATGGTCTTCAATTCCAAGAATACAAAATAAACTATATTATTGTGGATTTTAATTACAGTAGGAGCTTACATCATTGCTATATCAGGATATATCACACATTTAATTATATCTCAAAATTTATATCAATAATTAAAATATTTGGGACAACCTGTATGACAGTTTTCGATAAAATCAAAGGCTGTGTTAAAATAAAAGTATTTATTTGGATTGAGCAATCAGAGAATTGAATCATTCACTGTATTGTCTAAAATTATTTAAAAACCAATAAATTGTAGATATAATAGAATGTAATGCTTTGTTCTAGCGAAATAAACATTTTGTACATACCGGTATATAAAATTTTAATATTGTTAAAGTTTTCATAAAAACATCACATCCAATAAAATGCAGTGATGAATAATTAAAATTTGAACAATTATCATGATTGGAGGATGGTAACCAAGGGGTTGTGAAGAGAGAGTTTTTTTGGTTGACAAGGTGTTGGGGGTCGACAGAAAAAATGAGTTGCCGATAATTTTTGGAGACTTGAATCTGAAAAAGAAAAGAAAATAATAGAAATTCTGATACTAATTGATATAAAACAGTAAGTCGATACGAAATACAAGTTTTCACAAGTTGGTAAGTGAATAAAATTATATACCTCAGAATTTATAAACTACTTACCAAAATTGGACTTGAAGTTCCTGTATTTAATTGTTCAATTTCTGTATTTAATTCAATTCCTGGCTATCTGGGTAGCACGTGTCGTCAAGTAGCAGTGTGGATTGGATTTGTTGAAAATCCAAACCAAGGTAGAACTTCGAATTTTGCGTTAAACAAACTAAAAAGTGTTAAGTTAAGTAGAATTGTAGGTTGTACAGATAATATTAATTCTTACCATATGAAGGTGACGTCAGTTTCCATATTATTAAACAGAAATATCCAGTAATAATCCTTATTAAAAGTTTTTCATACATTAACAAAATATTTATAATAACCTAATAATTTATAATTCTTCTTCTTGTTCATTTTTTTTGGGTTATATTCTACTAAAGGATAATTTACCCAGTTTTCATTGTAAGTAGTTATCTGTTGGTATACATAGAACTGCGATATTTCTATTTTGCGTCGTTGCCAGTGCAACCAAATTTTAACAATTTGTCAAAGCATTATATTTTATTTTTCTGGTGTGATAATAAAAATTTATTAAAATATCTATTACATGGTAATGTGAGTTGCATACCCAATCTGATCCCACCTGAGATGAGAGTTATTTTGATTGCGACCCCGACTGAGCAGCGAAAAAAATAAATAATTAATTAAAATAAATCAAAGCATAATTTAAATATGAACAGTCACAGTAAAATATAACATTTGACGCCACAAACGTGGGGCATTCTTTCACCTAATTTGAGAGAAAATTGGGCGGCATTCTTTCACCTAATTTGAGAGAAAATTGGGCGGCATTCTTTCACCAAATTTTAGAAAAAACAGGGCGACATTCGTTTAGCTAATTTGGTAGACTTAACTTAATTGTATAATTCAGCTTATTTGGTACATTTTAATCATATTGCAATGGAGGGCAGAACTCTTTATCAATTAAGGATAAATGAATTAAAAGAGGCATGTATTTTAAGAGGACTAGATAGTGTTGGAATCAAATTGACACTAGTGAGAAGATTGGAAGAGGCATTGATAGCTGAAGGTCAGGATCCACAGATTTATTTATTCAGATTTGAAAATCTGGGAACAAGAAATGAGAATGATGGAGATGAAACGATTGATGTTTTTCCGGAAAGGAATCAGGATACTGAGATAGCTGGAGGAGAAGGAACGTTATTTCGAGATAGAAGAGATACAAACTCCAATACAATGCAAGAATCTATGATGAAGATGTTGGCGAAGATGCATGAAATGATGGAGAAAGGATTTGAAAAAACAAACAATGAAATTAAAAGAACAAATATGGAAACGAAGAGAGAAATTATTGCAGAAGTGAAGAGAGAATTAATAAACACTAATAGAAGAATGGAGGAGATACGAGAAGAACTAAAAAGAGATAACGACAAATTAAACATGGATCTAGGAAAGAAAATAGAAGAAAACCAGAAAACACTAGAAGAAAGAATAGATAAAACTGATGGAAATCTACAGAATCAAAGTAAGTTGTTAAAAGACTTAGAAAGAAATGTTATGTCACATAACCATGAAATTAGAGAGGTAAGACAGAATTTGAGTGAAGGATTGCAGAGTACGATGAATGTGGCAGAAGAGGAGAATACAAAGATAGTAAGAAAGCTAATGCAAGAAATGGAAAGAAGACACAAGGAATTGCAAGAAAGATGGAAACGAACATGTAATCAAGCGTCAGGAGACACAGAAGAAGCTACTCGAAGAAAAATGGAACTTGAAATACAGAAATTTAGACAAGAGAAGGAGATGATAATAGATGAACTTAGAAAAGAGAAGGAGAAATGCAGAGAAGATATGGCAGAAAACAGGGGGCACATTCATGTAACTCATTGCCAAAGTGAGAATAATAATATTGAATTCGACGGAGATATACGCAAAGTATATCCCAAAGTATTTATAAAACTCTTGGAAAATAAAGTTACTCAAAATAGAACGAGAGTAGATTTTAAAGAAATAATCAGACAAAATTTAGCGGGACATGCTTTAATATGGTTTGGGAGTGTAGAGTTACAAATCCTCAATTTTGAACGGTTTAAGGAGTTATTTATGGGATATTTCTGGGGACAAGTAAATCAATCGGTTGTACGAGAAAGGTTACATTTTGGGAAATTTGAACGAGATAGGGGTACAGCAGCACATGCTTATGCGATGCATATTTATACTCAAGTACAATACTTGGAACCTCAAGTACCACAACAGGAGGCTATTCTTTTGCTTTCCAGACATTTCAGTCTAGAGATTATGCAAGCAATTGCAATACAGTCCATAAAAACGCTGGAACAACTTATTGATTATCTAATGAGAGTAGAGAGAAATAATCCAAAGAATATCACACAGCCATATCAATCACAAAATAAATCAAACAATAACAACTACAGAAGCAATTCGTATAATGATTTAATTAATAGACAAAACACAAATTACAATAACAATAGACAAACAAATGCTTACAATAATAACAATAATACACATCGAAACACATGTAATAATAATTCTGGGGGCAGAAACGCTAATAACAGTTTAAACGGACAAAATAATAATTATAATCAATATAATAGAAGAAACAATAATAATTCAAATTATAATCAAAGTAAAAATGAAACTAATCAAAATAATCAACACCAGAGAAGGGTTAATTTTCAACGAACTGTTGGATCTCGTGAAGGTAGTGTCGAAAGATCTATTCCAATAAGTTCGAGTAGAGAATCAAATCCCTACCCTAATGCTCAACAAGGTGAGGTGATTCATGATGAGTCCATGGGTAGTGTGCACCATTTTTAGTAGTGTGTAACCCAGACAATACATCCAACGGTTGCAATTATATCCATTACAGAGAATTTTTAAAATCCGATAATATTCTAAACAACGATGAAACATTGAATTTAATAAAAATACTTGCTAAAATTAACAATCAGAACATCACAATTATTATTGATACTGGTAGTGAGTCTAGTTTAATTCAGGAGGAATTACTTAACAAATTTACTAATATAAATGAAAGTATTATTAAAATTCCTAAAATAAATATTGTTGGAGCAAACAATAAAAAACTAGGAGAGGTAAATAGAATGTTAAATGTAGAAGTGCAAATAGGTAAAGAAAATATTTCATTAGATTTATTAGTTATTCCTAAACTACAATGTGACATAATAATAGGTTATGATCAATTATATAAATATCAAACGGTTATTGATTTCGAAGCTAAGAAAATTAAATTTAATGATACCTGGGTGGATTTCAATATTTTCGATAATTTTAGTAATGATTCAAACAAGATACAAATGTGTATAAGACAGCAAATTCATAATAATGATGGTATATTATATGAAAATGACATGATAGAGAAAAATAATGATTATTTAAATAAAAATGAAAATTTTATAAATGAAAATAATGTTATTGATATTGATGAAGTGAAGTTGATTTGTCCACAAAGGTGGGAAAATGAGATTAGATGTTTAATGAGGAGTTATAAAGAGCTTTTCAATAGTGAGTCGAGTATTGCTGTCGGATATATACATAAATTTCA